>JAFMOC010000011.1:1695000-2067500 GCA_019802505.1 Corydoras sp. C115 | reverse complement strand
ACTGTACTGCTGAAAGTTTAAACAGTCTGGTTCCAGTTCTCATTGCACTCCTTATTTGTGTATATACTATATATATATATATATATATATATATATATATATATATATATATATATATATATATCCATATATATATATATATATTTGCACTTTAAACTTATGGTTTTCAACAATAACATGACCATAAATATCCCTATAAGCTTGAAATATCCAAAGCATGCTCACCGCTGGCACATACTATAATGACCAAGCATATGCAGCTCGCAAGAGTGTTCTTTTTCACCAATATTTTATTTAAAATTTAAGCAACTGTAATTAAGTATGAATTTTATGAATAAAATATATTCATTCAACAGTTCCTTTTTTAAAATTTGCATGGCAATCATTACATTGACCAACATTTTAAAGTGTTTCTTTAGTGAATATGGTTGTAAATTGTGTGTTTTTTTTTTTTTTTTTAAAAAAACAAGTTTTTTTATGAGTACCAAAACTATTCTGAAGCATCTAGATCACTTGGTGTCTGAAAGCACACTGCAATTCAATAGTTTTGTGAACCCTTACTTGATAAACAAATAAAAATCTGTTCCCATAGCTGATTCAAGGCTACACTTTGCCAGAACCCATTTTATAATTCAACACTGCAAGTTTAAAAATAAATGACAGTGATTTTAGGTGAATGTTTTCATAGGTTGTTATCTCAAACAGTTCACTATTCTAAATAATAAAACCTGTTAAAGAAATTCTTCCAATTAAATCCTTACCTTTCAAGGGTCATTTAGAATGATGAGCGCCAAGGGTCATTTAGAATGATGACACTTTTTATAAAAAAATAACGATCTCATATAATTCATCATTTCAATTAAAGGCATTTAAAGTTAAAGTTAATTCTAACAAACTAAAAATCATGAGTTAAAAGATGACGAATTGGGGAATTTAAAGAGGTTATTCAGATTATTGTAGGGCTGTATTCAACTAAGGTTTTTCATAGTCGAATCTGATTCGTCAGATTTTCCCTATAGTCGACTGATAGTCGAATCAGTTAAAATTTCACCACAAGATGGCGCTATAAGCGTGTTTTTTTTTTTAAGATTTTTTTTTATATTTTACATGTTTTTCTAGAGCACCGTAAATGGGTTAAAGCGCACACATCATTTAAATTTTTTTTTTTTTAACAGAAATTAGGATGTGTAACAATCACCTGCAGCACCTGTCCCTCGTTTGCTTTCTGATTATCTCACTTGGGTGATTGGTTGGGTTAGTGCACGTCTTTAATTTGTGGTTATCTTACCCGATGTTGCTTTGTTCGTTTACCCCCTTTCTGTTGGTGCTTCGGCACCACTTTTTAAATAAATTCTAGTTTTGGATTTTATCCCGGTGTTTCAGTTTTTCTCCATCAGCATTTCTGCCACGGTGTGTTGCTGCGCATTCGTTCCGCGCAGGTCGCGCTCTGTTTAGACCGGCTGACGCTGTGGCTTACGCGTAGCCGGATCCCGGGAGACGCTCATGCGCGAGCGGCGTTCGCGATTTCCCCGCGGAGCCGCTCATCTCCGGGGAAAGACGGACATTTGTGACAGGATGATTTTATTTGACAAAAGGCTATATATATAACGAAAACAAAGACATTTCATGTAAAAACTAATGCTTAGCAGCAGCCATGGGCGCCCCCATGTGATCAAAATGGTACATTCGACTATGAGGTTCATAGTCGACTACGGTTCTCCGAATCGAATCGTCGAATCAGCGAATATTGCAGCTCACCCCTAGATTATTGCATTGTTTATCTACAAAAACATCATGTTTAACCTACAAGTTGAGGGTGAGACTAATAACACCTACTGTGTCCATTTTAGGTATGTTTTTATTGTCTCACCAAAAAAAGTAAATGTAAATTGTATTTGACAAAAAGCAAAGCTGGAAAAACGTTTCTTCACTAATTATTCTTATGAATTTTTGAGATTTTATGAGTTTATGATTTCAATGAATAGTGAGTGGATATTCATTAGATGTTTATTGGCCTGCATATAAACGGTGTAGTCACAATTTTCATATTACCTGTGAAAAGTTACTTTTTAGCTGTTTCTTTGAATTTCTTAAGCAGCATCTTCAGGTTTCTGTATAGAGTTTTAAGCAGCTTGCTCACATAGCAGCTGAATGCAGACACTGTGTGGTAACTTGGATGGACTCCAGAACAGTTCAATAATAATGACCATTTTACAGGGAAATAATAATCAGGAAGGCAGAAACTTAGTAACAACTTTTTTTCGGGTACATATGAATTTCAGAAACAAGTTTTAAAGAAGATGATGTGAAAAGAAATTCATGCATTGCTGCAGAGAATTCAGGTTTCAAACATGCCATTTACCATCACAATTAAAACTGCACAACAGGGCTGTGCAGGAATGGCTTTTAGGCCACAAAGAATGTCAGTCCAAGTTTTCACTTTCAGGTAACAGCTTCTAAGTGTCGTTGTCAATCCTGTGAGCTACAAAGAAGAAAAAAGGGGCAAACATAAGACACTGAATGACACAGTGAGAAACAAGAGCCTGTTTATACCAGGTCATTACACACTTCTTGTATTGCTTTGTATTCTGACAAGATTGTAATTATAGGCATCTTCATGTAATTATTTCACAAGCCACCCATATCTGATGGTCATTTTTTTTGGTATTCTGTTTTCGGTAGAAATGTTAAAACCTCCAGTTTGTGTTTTTTATTTTATTTTGTGACATTCACGGATCCCGGGTGGCACGGTGGCTCAGTGGTTAGCAAGTTCGCCTCTCAGCACTAGGGATTCCTGGTTCGAATCCCCATCTGGGTGGAGTTTCCATGTTCTTCCCGTGTCTGTGTGGGTTTACTCCAGGATCTCCGGTTTCCTCCCACAGTCCAAAAACATGGATCAAAAGTCAATTGAATTCTCCAAATTGCCCCATATAAAGTGTGTTTGCATGTGTGTCTGTGTGAGTGTGTGTCCAGCGATGGATTGCCACCCTGTCCTGGGTGCATCTGCCCAGCGCCCGAAATGTTCTCCCGTGGTTGGACATGGGGAACCCCCCCTCCACGACCCTAGATAAAGCGGAAGATAATGGATGGATAGAGAAAGGATTCACTGATCCTGTGAGTTGTGGCATAATAGAATGAGGGGCATGAAACATAGAGCCATTTTGACACAATTAAAGTAACATTAAACAACATTGTGGTTGCATACGTTTTTGACATTTCCATACTTAATATATCAACTCTTTACACTTAAAAGCCTTGACTAAAAAAATATTTCAATTGTTTTCACTGATCAACTTTACTTTTGGGGCAGCACAGTGGCTTATTGGTTAGCACATTTGCCTCTTTGCAGAGTATTCTGGTTCAAATCCCAATCTGGGTGGAGTTTCCATGTTCCCCCAATGTCCGTGTGGGTTTCCTTCCACATTCCAAAAAGGTATGGTAAATTGGATTATCTAAATTACCCAATATGTTTGTGTGTGTGTCTATGTGAGTGAGTGTGCCCAGCGATAGACTGTCCTAGGTGCATTTGCCCAGTGCTTAAAACGTCCTCCTTTGGATGGGCTTGGGTAACTGCGACACTTCTAAAGGATTAAGAGGAAGATAATGAATGAATAAACAAACTTCACTTTTGACATTCTATTATGATTTGAGGGAATTAAGCATTTTGTGTGTGCATTATATTTCACAAAATGTTTTAACATTTGCTTACTACACTTTACTTAGAAATTCTGTAGTTTTACAGAAAGAAATACTTAAACACCTGCATTAACATTAGGATATTTTGCAGATGCTTTCAAATCCAAAGGAACTTGTAGGTATGAACACAGGGTCAACCCTGGAGCATTGTTCAAGGACCCACACTGGTAACTTGAGTTTACTTGAAATTTAAACCCCCTATAGTAACATGTAGATTGTTAACCAAACCCCAGTCAGTTAAGTGTTCAGTAAAATGTTAAACCCTGTACTGGACACACTATGCATTGGCTCTCACAATTAGAGGAAGCTAGTAAGCTACATAATGTTAATGTAAATAAAGCCTGCATATTTTTTCTCTAATACTATTATACCAAGTTTTCTTTATTTGTATTATTTCCTATCTTTAACAGTCATTTACATCAGTGTTTGGCAAATGCAGATCAGAGTCTATGACAGTGCTCATAAGAAATGTGGTAAAACACCCTGAACAAGGACATTGCAGAGCAGAATGACAGACACCAGGGCAAATTAATGTCTCTAATATGTACCTGTCTGAAATGTTTTTGGGTGGAATTACACTTGCCATATTACACCACCCATAGACTATTGTCAGGACACAATGATAACACTAAGAACTCATGTAATGACCCAAAGAACACACAATCACCTGTAAAACTAAACATAACTTACACTGTTTTGGTATCCTGAGTGCTTCTGTATCACCAGACAGAACCTGGTGCATAACGCCTCGAAATTGATAAAGAACCTTCAGACTCTTCTCCTCACCCACACATGGGTCATAAAAACCAGGTAATCCAGCCTGTATTCAAATCAAATACAGAACAAATGCTACAATTGATATTTATACAAACACACACATGTACACAGTGTAACCTAAAATTATTCATATAAATTTTGACTTAAAGCTACCTTTAATCAACCAGGTTTTTTTTTGTTGGCAGAAATCGACATTTCCAAAAACATTATAAGACAAATGTACAAACGCATCATTGTAGAAAAAGTATTTTCCAGCATTTTAAACATTTTTTACATTTAAATATACATTTAAACAAAAAGGAGCATTATTCTTACCCTTTTATAGGATGCATTTAATTGCTGTAAAAGCATTTTTGTACTGATTATTGAGAGGGGCATGAATAATTTTGGACATTCCCACAATGATACCTTCTGTACATCATCTTCATATCACAGAACAACCTCAGAGGTTTAGAGCAGTACATTCCTTGCAGGTCAAGGTTGTTTTTGAAGCAAACAATACAATATTAGGAAGATAGTCCTAATGTTATGCCTAATGTATATATATGTATATATTCATTCATTCATTATCTCCCGCTTTATCCTCTACTAGGGTCGCGGTGGGGATCCCCATGCCCATCCAGGGGAGAACGTCTCGGGCGCTGGGCAGATACACCCACGACAGGGCGCCAATCCATCGCTGGGTACACAATCACACACTCTATATGGGGCAATTTAGAGAACTCAATTAACTTGATCCATGTTTTTGGACTGTGGGAGGAAACCGGAGAACCCGGAGGAAACCCACGCGGACACTGGGAGAACATGGAAACTCCACCCAGATGGGGATTCGAACCGGGAATCCCCAGCGCTGAGAGGCGAACGTGCTAACCACTAAGCCACCGTGCCGCCCTTATATGTATGTATATATATATATATATATATATATATATATATATATATATATGTATGTATGTATGTGTGTGTGTGTGTGTGTAAATTACTAATTTTTCTCAGATTACTCAGTTTGTTGGGATGAGGTTTGGTTAACAAGTTGTAATGTATTTGGTTACTTTACCTTTGAGGCTTCTGTAAGAATGAGTTTGGAGTCCTTTACCAGGCACTGAAGTGGTACAGTTACATCGATGACTCTTGCTCTTTCGTGCTTTCTACTGTTATCGGTCACAAATTTCCCATACCAGGCATTAAGAATAATAAGGCCTGAAAAAAACAAAAACATAAAATACATCTGCAACTGTTTGATAAACAGCTACTGTATCACCCCATAGAGCGCTATAGAAAAAAATGACACCATGAATTTGATGGTTTTAAATGTTAGGACAAGAAAATTAATCTAAATCTAATTCTTAGATGGTCTAAAAAAGAGATAAAGTGATTTATTTCACTCAGTTCAAGTTAATATTATTTATTTATATAGCGCTTTCCATCCAGTAATTGTCATAGCCATAGTGTTTTGACAGAGCCATGGTCAAAGAGCTGATGACACCTCCAAGAAATTGGCAGCACCTCCTACTGTAAGCCTACTGTTCTTACACACAAAGGAATTTGTCCTTCACATTTAACCCATCCATGCAGTGAATCTCTCTCACACACACACACATATATGTACATACACTGGCGAAGTAAGCACATGTGCCCTGAGCAGTGGGCAGCCTTGTATATGGCAAATGGAGTTAGGTGCTTTGCTCAAGGGCACTTCAGGCATAATAATTGGTGGGACCGGAAATTCAACCAGGGATTTTCAGGTCGCGAGGCTGGTTCCTTAACCACAAGCCTACGACTGCAAAATTATAGCCTTAGATCAACAACACGACAAATTACACTGTGTCATTACTAAGTTAACAAAAATGATGCCAGTATTTAGCAAATTCATCCTAGGATCAGAATGTGCAATTAAAAAACAAGTGGTACATTTCAGACTCTGGCATGTTAATGTTTATAACAGTACAGAGAGAAAAAGACTCGGAAAAACTATGGCTTGCATTAAAGCTGCACCAGAGTTACAACCAGAACACTTCTGGAAAAATGAAAGTCCAAATCGAAAATATTAGGCCATTGTGTGTAAATTCTGTGGTCAAGCTGTAAATAAACGAATACACGCAAACACTGTATTAAGTAGTGGGTCAAAATACCTTCTCAATGATGTGAGAGACTGTTATTCTTCAGGAAATATTATTTGCTGCCAAAATCAACCACAAGCTAGTTTGTTTCATGGAGTATACTGGTCCATGTAAATTTGTCAAGTTGTCTGAGGTTGTATTTACATTATTTTGGTTATTTAGTTGGCTTATTGGCTCTTTAACACCATGTTTACATGTTAGTCATTTTCAGTTTTGCACTTTTTGAAAATTTGATTTGAGCTTATGCTTTAGTTTTGTTAAAAAATGTACACCATGGAGGCTGCTCTTGCAAATATTTGCCGTTCTGTATCATATATTGTTAATATATGCTCAATAGTTTGTGTAATGCATGACACATATTGGTGGCTGTTCTCTTTTCACCAGGTGTGATGTGTTAAGTGAATATGTCTACTGTGGTATGTTGTGCACGTTTTCTGATTGCATCTCTTTCCAGTCAATGGTTTTGGTCGTACTTGGATGTTGGGGTGGATTTTGTAAAGTTTGTTGTGTTCTTGTTTTCCCAGTCCTTTTGCCACATTTTTATATATTTTTTTATTTTAGTGCTGAGCTTGCAAGGGTTTACATAATTTTCGTTAAGCACCAGAAGCTTATTATGTTCTGATATGTAAACCATGGCACTAACAGAAGGTGTACTTTAATTTTATAAAACTATATGTAAATATTTCATATACACAATAATATCACCATTTAAATTTAAACACAAATCCTTCCAATATGCCAATAAAAAACATTACTACGCACTTATGGTTTAAATATCATCCACAAGTTGATTTTAATTAAATTAAAACAGGACAGTTTCTTTATAACTGCATTAACAATAAATGTGAGTGACCATATAACCCAAATATATTAGTTTGTAAATGTATATACCTGTTGCTAAGTGATGAACCTTTGTCTCATTTCCAAAATAATTCAAAATAAGATCCAAAATAATTACATTTTGTTTTTTCTATATAATCTAATCTCTCATATTCAAACCCAGTCATTCACAGCAAAATGTAATTCTTTAAAACTGCACCCCACTTTCATCAACAGAAGGCATTAGGAATTAATTAGCAAGTAGGAAATGCATTAAAAACATTTGACTACCTGAGTTGTGAAAGCACAAAATGTGAGTAACGATTTAAATGAAAAATGAAACCTAAACTTTGTGATTTTTCTGGGTGTTAATCATCAACATGAAACTGTCACAATAGATTTCAACAAATATATCGAATTATTTTCATTTATTTTGGTGAGGGAGTGACGCTCGTTCAAAAACAGGTGTGATTAAAGCAAATATTTTGAGTATTCCAGCATTACAAAATTAATTGGTTATTATGCACAAATTAGCAAATAAGCATTTAAATTATCTTTGAATGATAGTGCTTAATAAGATTCCAAAGTTTGTTTGAATCCAAATTTCATTAAATCTGCCGGTGTAGACCACAGAACTTCCAGAAGTTGTGAGACTTGAGCACTAAGTGCCAATCATGACATACCATAAATCTGATTTATTATCTAAATACGACACATATTGTTTGTGTTTGCTTTTTTTTAACGTTTTTACTTTGCTGTCTCCATTGGAATTTCAATTTTGTGAGCAGTGGTGTCAAGATATATGCAGACAAAAGCTTTTTTTTTTACCCATTCTAGACTCCTCAGCTTCAATGATTCTCCGTACAGACTCCTGCATCAGCAGAACCTACAGAGACACAAAAATGCACACATTTATCATTGTGACAGTCATCAATGAACAAATATAGAATAGTGTAACCACAACATACTGCTATCTTTCATGCAACACAAAGGAAGTGTCAAACGAGTGTACATTAAGAACTATAAGCAGCTTATGTGGCCCGTGCAGACTCACAGCAGATTCTGCCTCTTGCTTCTTTCTGGCAATGTCTGAGGCTGCACTCTCACGATGTTTCTCCAATTCCCTAAAGAGAGGGGGTAGTCACCAACAAATTAAATTTAGTACAAACTGCTTATTTGGTACATTCTGCTTTATGTCATAATCCGAATGAACAGTCATGCATTTCCAACACAACGGAAACATAAGAAGTAGCGCAGAGAACAGGGTTCTCATCAGTGGGCAAGTTCATTTGTGACTATGCCGCAGTTCTACTTTCAAATATTGCGGCTTGTATTGTTTACATTTAACGACATACTGAAAACATCTCGTTAAATCGCTGTAAAGTTTTAAAGAAACCAGAGATGATACAATCAGAACCCGTTTGTGACCCTTTATGTTAAGAGTCTTTAAAGTTTAAGGCAAGTTCAAGTTTCCAAGGCAGAGTGAATTCAGAAGGACGTGAATAAGTCGACCATTTTACTAACCTAGCACAAACAAAGGTCAAAAACCGACAATTAACACTAGTTAAAGACTTGGTTAAACCCCAAACCATAGTGTCATTAAAAACTGACTAAAGGTACAGGACTATTGCATTTTGTAATGACAGATACAGAACTCAGGAACTGCAACACGGTGTGAGAGAGAGTAGAATAATGTCAGCAAGTGGATCTACTCATCCTACAACAGGCTGCTACAACTGAAGATATTAAGTTTTACATCAGGTCATCTGAAGTAAGCACCATAATTCATTAGACACTGTGTGGTGCCCCCCCTCCCTGAGGGGGAGACGATGTAGCCGTCATTGATGGACTTTTGATTCCAGTTAATTAATGCACCTGACACGGGCCCGATGGAGTGTGCGCACTTTAAAACCGGGAGCATCAGAAGCTGCGGAGGGAGAGACCGGTGAAAAGCTGGACTTCGGCGAGCGACACCAGGCCATTACAGTTGTAGTTTGAGTGTGATTTTAAATACTCTGTAATAAAGCCCATTGCTGTTGAGAGAAATCCTGTCTCCGGTCCTCATTCGTACCCACCCCTCGTTACATTTTGGTACATTTGGTATCTCTCTTTCACTTTTGATGTTCCTGGTTTTAGAGGGCGCACACTCATAAGGCGGACCTGTGTCATTTCCATTAATTAACCGGAATCAAAGTCCATCAACGACGCCACCACCTTCTTTTTCTGCGCCACAGCGATCCTGCCACACCCTGTAATGTCTAACCTGCTGTTAAAGAATAATATTAAATATTAACTTTTTGGCCAGCTGTAATATTTTGGTGTAGTGAAAAACCAGAAATGCAAGAGCAGCACTAAGCAGTTAGTTATCATATAATTTAACAGGTGGACATTGGTAGTGTGTAGTGGTGAACATGCCTGCCTCTAAGTGCTGATAATCCCGGTTCGAATGTTAATCTAGGAGCCTTTATGTTCTCCCGTGTCTGCGAAGGCCCTCTCTGGGCTCGCTGGCTTCCACACAAAGTCCAAAAACATGGATTCAATGCAAGTAGGCTGCTCTAAATTGCCCCATCTAAATTTTTGTGTGTTCTGTGTGAATGTGTGCCCACCGGTGGTTTGGCATCCCATCTTGGGTGCATCCCCCTCGTGACTACAGCTCCAGCATAGAACCAAGTAGAAGATAATGAGATGAGAAAATATCTAATTTAAAACTCAAGCATATTACAGTAAAAAGACATATAATACTTACTGTTCCTTTTGAGATTGTAGGTAAGGCTTGATAACAAGCCTCTGGATGGCCAAGTAAAATACCAGAGGTCCGACAGTAGCATAAAAAACTGCGCTGGGTAGAAGCTGGTCTGTCAAGTGGATTGGAAAGAAGTATGTCTGGCTGGCTCTGTTTAATCTGAAACATAACAAGGGTTTAATTGTTCCCTCCAATGCTCACTTTTAGTAACAATAATATATTATGGCCATTAGGTGATGCAGTTTCATACTTGATTTTTAGAGAGACTCCTTGTGGAACACCAACACTGACAGTAGCACCAAGAACACTGTGTCGGCTGATTTTAGTCTCAGCACCATACTCCACCACTGTTCCAAAAAAGCCAGATCTATAGCAACAACACAGGAAATTCATCTTACAACCGCTTATTTAAAGAAATTAGTTCATATCCAAAAGCAATTTGCAATGTTGGTTTAAAATGATGTTTTAGCACATACTTGACAGAACCCTTGATCTTAGTCTGATCATCATTTTGGAATTTGTACTGATAACTCATCATGGCAAACGTGTGTGGAATTCCAAGCTTAAAAAAAATAGAGAAAAGTGTGGTAAGCAAATTATAAGATTTACAGTAAAAGAGCTTACTTTGGTAGGTCAAAAAGAAAAAAAAGCTTTTCCAGCTGTTTGGATTTCCTAACCTGCACAGCAAAAGTGAAGTGGCTACTCTTTGTATCTCTGACAATGCTGGTGTTCATGGAAGACTGAGCACCCCATCGCCACTGAAGGTAACCCATTGTGTTCTTGTCTAGGTGACGTGCAAGCACAGTGGTTAAACCTGGACGCACTCCACGTGATGAAAACTGCATTGCACACTGAGCAGTTATAAAGCTGCAAAACAAAAATACTAGAAGTAAATTAGTGAAACTGAACTGTTTTTGTATTTCACATGATAAATAACAAAAATGAGTTTTGTGTTAAATATTATTATAAAACAACATAACTGCTTACAAAATTGGTATGTCATTATACAGTACTGTATATTATGTTAAGAGCAGGTGGCCAGAGTTTCACATGTGATTAGATTTTTTTTTCCTGTAGTGTCTTTTTTAAATCAATGTTACTTATGTTCAATTCAATACAACTGTGGGTGCGGTAGCTCAGTGGTTAAGGTGTTGGGTTAACAATCCAAACGTTGTGGGATTAAATCCCAGGTCTACTAAAGTTACCAATGTGGGTTCTTAAGCAAAGCCCTTAACCCTATTTGCTCCAGGGGGTGCTGAATGTAACTCTGTGTTCAGACCCAAAACATTAAGTTGGGATACTTGTAAGTCACTTTGAATAAAAGCGTCTACTAAATGACCAAATGTAATGTAAATGTAACTCTTACAACTTTAGAATTACAAACTGCACCAAGCAGATGCTGTTATCTAGAGTGGCAAACAAAGATGCTTTTTGGCTTCTAGTCAAAAATCTCATGTAAGTACATTAAGCCAACATGCCGATCAGCTAAAATCAGCTCAGCTTTTTTTTTTTTTTCATTCTCTAAAATTGTGACTCCTGTATACACGTACAGATTTCATTCTTATGATATTCTGATGCAATGCCTGATTTGAAAATTAAACATTCAAATATTTAGTGTTTAGGTTTGGGTACTGCCCCAAACAGTTTAAATTCTGATGCCATTTTTGTAATCAACTCGTTTTGTTAGTTTCTTGAAGTCACACACAAGGTTCAATTCAATAGTACTGCAATCTTTCCCTGTTTAGACATGGAACCGAGAACTGGCTCAAACAATTTTAATAAAAGTTGACAGTGCTAAGGACATGTGAACAAACCTGAAACACGTTGAGCACACACTGTATCTTCTTAATCAACACAATCAAAAGTCTTTTGGAGCACATGTTTGCTAATTATATAGCAGTGTTTCATTTACATTACATTTGGTCATTTAGCAGACTCTTTTATCCAATGCAACTTACAAGTATCTTGGTTAGGGTCAGAACAAATGGCTGGCTAAACAGCACTTCTGGAGCAATGAGGGTTCAAGTCCTTGCTCATGGACCCATATTGGTAATGTCAATGGACCTGGGATTTGAACTTCAGATTGCTTACCCATCACCCAAACTACTGAGCTATTCCACCTTTATCACTGTTTACAGGAATCTGTTCTCAGTCACATTCGATCTGCCTGCTCATGTAATGTCCTCTGCCAAAGCAAAATGTATTCCCTTGGATGTATATAATTTCTTTGATGAATGGTCATGTTTTCTAAATTCCAGCAGGCGAGGCATGAGAGGTGCATGACTGCCCAGGCAGCACTTTGATCATGTTTTTTTTTTTTTTTTTTTTTGTCAAAAATATGATTTAGTTTGCTTGTTTAGAAACATTTAAGAACATACAGCTTGCACTGTATTAATACTCATTAAATGCAATACACAGTTGGCCATCATGGGCAATGCCTGCCACCCACTGTATGACATATTGGTCAGACACAGGAGCACATTTAGATTAAGACTTATTCCAGCCAAATGCACCACAGAGTGCCACAGGAGGTCATTCTTACCTGTGACCATAAAACTGTATCATCAAACTGTTTCACTCCTCACTCAAAAATACAACATTTATGTGCAATATTGTAGTTATGATTAAAATGTGCAATATTACCTGACACACAGTGCAATATATGTTTTCTTTAATATTTATAACTTACTGACACGTGCCATTATATTTTTACTTCATTCTGTATTTTTTCCCCATATTTCTTACTAATTAACTCTTACTCTACTTCTGTATATAACACGACATATGGAGCATCTTTAAAAACTACAATTTTCCTCCAGGGAATCATAAAGTATTCTGATTCTGATTCAGTGGTACCAAGTACAGAACACACACACAAAAAAAGTAAACCTGAATATTATAATTGTGTATCTTTCTAAGCTAATTGTGTATATTTCTTTTCAATCAGAATCTATGCAGTGTATGTATGGGCAAGTTGAGCAAACTGTAAAAGAACACGGAGGTGAATGCGGAACACACTAATTAAATGGGACAAGAATTGACATGTCACAATCCCATACCATAAAGCTTTTGAAAAATTATGAAAAAAGGCATTTCAATTCTAAATGTAAAGATGGGCATTATAAATCTCCTTTAACAAGAAAAGAAGTTACAGCCAATCTGCACCCTGATGCCTCTAAAGTTTATCTTGCTGTACTTTAGTGTGCTGCTCTCATGATATGTCAAACTCAACCATCCAAAATACATTCAAAAACATAGTAACAAACTCATGTTTTTTTTTCCTGCACTAGGATTTATAAATTTTTGTCTGATTATTTTGATATTGCCTCAAAAGTTATTGGTACCACTATTAAAATTTGTCCCATCATTGCAATTTTTGGCTTGTCCTCACAATGCCCTCTACTTGACAAATTGAATCACCTTCCCTCCCTACTTCCCCCTATTTTATTTATTTATTTATTTATATTTTTCTTTCTTTTTTTATTGTTTTTATCATTTTGCAATACTTTGCAAACTTTGCAATACTTACCAACGAGAGGTCAGATTGCGAAATATTTTCAAGCCAAAGAGGGGTCCATGTGTATCTCCTGCTCCTAATTCAACCTAAAGATAAATAACAGGTGTTGGGCAAACTGTTTGTGTCATTGGGATAAAGCTCTAGTATAGACATAGTGCATACCTCTCCCCAGCCTTTTGCTGAAGTTACCCTTCGTAGTGCAAGGTTAATGTTTCCACCTCCATTTCCATTGTGTGTTGAAAGAGACCCAGAAAGAATGGCAGTGTCTGAAGTTGTTAGGGGAGCCTATACATTTTTAGAAAGTAAACCATACTTAATAATTAACAATTTGTTCATTTGATTCATTCTCATCTCCTTATTATAAAAAAAAGTCACAGGAGTTGCTGGAACCTATCCCAGCACACATCGGGGGTATTTTAAGACATGCTTATTTTTATGTTAATCGGTTCTAGACAATGTGCTATTGACTGAGATATATGCACCAACAAATTAAATTTAGTAAAAAACTGCTTATTTGGTACATTCTGCTTTATGTCATAGTCCGAATGAACAGTCATGCATTTCAAACACATCGAAAACATGAGAAGTAGCACAGAGCACAGTGTTTTTATCAGTGGGCTACTTTTATTTGTGACTATGCCGCAGTCTGCCTTCGAATAGTGCGGCTTGTATTGTTTACATTCACCTGCATACAGAAAACATCCTGCTTTTTTGCTTTTTGTAATGATAGATACAAAACTCAGGAACTGCGACATGGTGTGTAGATATCAACAAGAGGATCCATCCTACAAAAGGTTGCTACCACCAAATATATTCCATTTTACATCAGGTCATCTGAAGTAAGCACCATAATTAACACAGTAATATCTAGTTTGCTGTTAAAGAGTAATACATCATATAAACGTTTTGGCCAACAGTAATATTTTAAGGCATGCTTAAGTTAATCAGATCAGAATAATGTGCTGTTTACAAATATGACAAACCTCTATTGACTGAGATATATGCATCTTGTTGATCTCAATGTTGGGCACCCCACCACCTGCAGAGAGCTCCTCATAATCTTCCTCATAGTGATCAAATAGGTCTGTAGCATCCACACCAACACTGATTATCCCCTGTGCATTAAATTTTCACTAAGTAAACAAATGAATCAATGCAACAATCTTTACCAAACAAATAAATCAATAAATAAATCACACCTTAGGGTTGGTCCTTTGGTGTAGTCTTCTTTCATCTCTCTCTCTCTGGAGGCGCTCGAACTCTTCCCGGATCTCTGCCGGTGTCCTTTTCCTTTCTACTATCTAATAGTAACAAGTCACTATAGGTTAATACACTAAAAACATATTGTAACATATATACAATCATAAATAAACATTTTTTATTATTTTATCAAAAAGCTTAAAACATATACTGGCTGAATTATATATTAGGATTTTAATCTTATAACTTGCCTCCCATCCTTCTACGCTCAGCCCTCTTTTCCCATAAATATCATAAATAGCTCTTGATTGTGGATCACTTAGAACTGAGAGAGAAAAAAAAAAAAGAAGAACAAGCTGTAGTGTATTAACTGGTACAACGCATCTGAAATTATGAGCATTAAAGACAAACCTATTATTTAAAATGATAATAGTAAGAAAGTCATGTTCTTACCTTCATATGCCTGGTGTACCAAGTTAAAAAGCTGTTCCGCTTGTCTTTTTAGTTCAGGATCTCTGTGTTTATCAGGGTGGTAAAGCATGCAAAGACGGCGATATGATGCCTTCAGCTCGTCTTGTGTGGCCTGAAAGCAGACATCTGTAATTTTAACAAGTATTCATATGTACTATAACTAGAATTACATATGAGATGCACTCAGTCCTACAGCAAAAAAATAATTGTGGATCAATTAAAACCCTGAGCTAACTCCCCATGACCATTGAAGCTTCGCACATTTTATTTTTATAAGCATTTTTTATAGAATAGTAATTATCTGAACTAAAATTCTTATTCTTTATGTGTGTCTCATTTGTACTCTGTCTAGTAAAAAAATAATTACAGATCTTTAAAAACTAATTAACACAAATAATGGTTAGCTGCAGCCTTAATCTGGTCAGTGATCTTTTTCATCAGTCCACATGAAACCAAATTAGTTTATAAAATAGAAATTTCTGCTTCTCTGAACTTTCTGTAATTTTTTTCTGTTATCATGTTAACAAATTATATACCACTGCATAGGTACAGCTCTGTTTGTGGTCCAGCTGCAATCCGATATATTCAACTAACTTCTGTGTTTATGCAAAATACTTACAGGGTGACCTGATGAAACATCAAAGCACAATTTGTAGAGAAAAAACATTAGCAACATCAGCAAAGATTACACAAAACAGATTGCATGTGAACCTTCCACTTCTGGTGTTTGGGACGAATAAGAGGAAAGGCAAAATAATTAATAATGATGAATGACGTAATTAATTAAGCTGTTTCTGCTTTCTAGGTTAACTTTAACACATTATGTTTAATGCTACAATGGAGAACAATGGAGAAAAAGACACTTTTGTCAGTGTCAAACATTAAAAGGACAGTTAAAATTGAAAAGGAGTTATTGGAGAGACAAAAAAATTACAAAAGGAATCAAATCATAACCATCAGGGAGGAAGACACTTTTCATAAATGCAGCAAACATGTTGGATGTGTGAACATAAGATTATGCCACATTCTTTTAGCGGTCAGTTATAGTACTAATAGGCTATCAAAGGGGCATATTAATCTTAGTTTTTTTTTTTTTGCTAATTAATTCTAGTCATACTGTGCTTTGTTGTTATGTCTGCTAAAATGTAAAAAAATTTTTTAGTGTATAACCAAGATGAGAACACATTCAGTAGTAAAGTAGTAGTTGTAGTAGTTGTGTAGTATTTAGAATAGTTTTTAATGTAGGTGTGTATTATTTAGAATAGTTTTTAATGTAGTTGTTTAGTATTTATAGTAGTTGTGTAGGCAGATACACCCAGGACAGGGCACCAATCTATCGCTGGTCACACACTCACACACACTATATTGGGCAATTTAGAGCATTCAATTTACCTTCAATCCATGTCTTTGGATTGTGGAAGGAAACCAGAAAACCCGGAGGAAACCCAAGCGGACATGGGGAAAACATGGAAACTCCACCCATATTGGGATTTGAACCTGGAATCCCCAACACTGAGAGGCAAACATGCTAACCACTGAGTCACCGTGCTGCCATTATTTGCTGTTTTTTTCTCTGGTGCAGTATTTAAAGTAATTGTGTAGTATTTAGTATAGTTGTATAGTGTTTAGTGTAGTATTTAACATAGTTGTGTAGTATTTAGTATCATTTTTTAATGAGGTTGTGTAGTATTTAGTATAGTTGTGTAGTGTCTAGTTTAGTATTTAATGTAGTTGTGTAGTATTTAATGTAGTTGTGTAGTATTTAGTATAATTTTTAATGAAGTTGTGTAGTATTTAATGTAGTTGTGTAATATTTAGTATAGTTGTGTAGTGTTTAGTTTAGTATTTAATGTAGTTGTGTAGTATTTAGTATAATTTTTAATGAAGTTGTGTAGTATTTAATGTAGTTGTGTAGTATTTAGTATAGTTGTGTAGTGTTTAGTTTAGTATTTAATGTAGTTGTGTAGTATTTAGTATCATTTTTAATGAAGTTGTGTAGTATTTAATGTAGTTGTGTAGTATTTAGTATAGTTGTGTAATGTTTAGTATTTAACGTAGTTGTGTAGTATTTAGTATAGTTGTGTAGTGTTCAGTTTAGTATTTAACATAGTTGTGTAGTATTTAGCTTCATTTTTAATGAAGTTGTCTAGTATTTAATGTAGCTGTGTAATAGTTAGTATAGTTGTGTAGTGTTTAGTTTAGTATTTAACATAGTTGTGTAGTATTTAGTATCATTTTTAATGAAGTTGTGTAGAATTTAACGTAGTTGTGTAGTATTTAGTATAGTTGTGTAATGTTTAGTATTTAACGTAGTTGTGTAGTATTTAGTATAGTTGTGTAGTGTTTAGTTTAGTATTTAACGTAGTTGTGTAGTATTTAGTATCATTTTTAATGAAGTTGTGTAGTATTTAATGTAGTTGTGTTATATTTAGTATAGTTGTGTAGTATTCAGTTTAGTATTTAACGTAGTTGTGTAGTATTTAGTATCATTTTTAATGAAGTTGTGTAGTATTTAATGTAGTTGTGTTATATTTAGTATAGTTGTGTAGTATTCAGTTTAGTTGTGTAGTATTCAGTTTAGTTGTGTAGTATTTAGTTTAGTTGTTTAGCATTTAGCACAGTTGTGTACAGTAGTATGGGAGACAGTGTTGTTTGATGGTGTGGTGTTTGGTAAGTGTAGTGTAAGTGTAGTGTAAGTCGTTATATAGTTATGCCCTTTGGTACAGAATAGTTTTAAAAGTGCTCAAAGGAAACAACTTTTCCGCTAATTGTCATATACGTCACGGTCGCGACTGTGTTACTTTATCAGTAAATAATAAACAATAATTTTAAATGCTAACTAAACAGCAGTTCGATGCAATGATAAGCGAATGTCACACTAACGTGTTAAATCACCTAAAACTCTGAGGTTTGACACATGCCTTTAACACTCATCTTTTTAACATATACGCGTCGCTCTTTAATTGGCCGTGCAGAAATTAGTGCGACAGCTTTCCTACCTCCCTCCGAACGTTTAACAGGGAATAATAATCATCATTATCGATTTCATCCTCCTCTAAGGCCGCCGCCATGTTTCCAACCTTTCATCCCTCCCAGCAATGCAGCGTGCACCGCGCATATACTCAGAACTTGCGTTTGGCGCCTCCTAGAGGAGCGGAAGACCGGTATTCCTCTAACGAGTTATATTCATTCATTTATTATCTCCCGCTTTATCCTCTATTAGGGTCGCGGTGGGGTTCCCCATGCCCATCCAGGGGAGAACGTCTCGGGCGATGGGCAGATACACCCAGGACAGGGCGCCAATCCATCGCTGGGCACACACTCACTCACACAGACACACTCTATATGGGACAATTTAGAGAACTCAATTAACTTGATCCATGTTTTTGGACTGTGAATGGAAACCGGAGAGCCCGGAGGAAACTCACGCGGACACGGGGAGAACATGGAAACTCCACCCAGATGGGGATTCGAACGAGTTATATTCAACAGCAGGCAATTATATTTAATCGTGATTATTTTGGAATCTGAGCTGTAATATTAGTATTGAACAACAAACATTAACCGTATGGTAACAGTTCACAGGCCATCTGAAGTTACCATGGTGGGTTTTTGAGCAAAACCCTTAACCCTCATCCTCCAGGGCTGCTGTGTGGCTGACCCTGCTCTTTGACCCCAACTAAAGTTGCATTTGATAAAAGCGTTGGCTAAATGACCAAACGTTAAGTGAAAATGTAAATGTATGATATTACATCCTACCTACCTACCTGCATACTGTAGGGTGTGAAAGCTTAGTGGTCAGTGTGTTGGGCTATCAATCTGAAAGGTTCTGGGTTCAAATCTAGGTCCGCTGTCATTACCGTGGTGGGTCCTTGAAAATGACACTTAACCCTCATTGCTCTAGGGATGCTGTGTGGCTGACACTGTGCTGATACTTGTAAGTCGCATTGGATAAAAGTGTCAGCTACATGATCAAACATAAATATAAATGTAGATGCATGCACTTACATCTTACCTACCTTCATAGGGTGGTTAGTAGGGGTGAGCTGCAATATTCGCTGATTCGACGATTCGATTTGGAGAACCGTAGTCGACTATGAACCTCATAGTCGAATTTACCATTTTGACCACATGGGGGTGCCCATGGCTGCTGCTAAGCATTAGTTTTTACATGAAATGTCTTTGTTTTCGTTATATATATATAGCCTTTTGTCAAATAAAATCATCCTAATTTCTAGAAAGAAAAAAGAAAAACAAAAAAAAAGGTTTTCTTTTGTTAGAAAAACAAGTAAAATATAAAAAAATATATATTTTTTTAAAAACTACGCCCTTAGCGCCATCTTGTCAACTATAGGGAAAATCTGACGAATCAGATTCGACTATGAAAATCTTTAGATGAATACAGCCCTAGTGGTTAGTATGTTGGAGTGTCAATCTGAAGGTTGTGGGTTCAAATTTCAAGTCCAATGAAGTTAACAATTGGATCCTTGTGCAAGACTCTTAACCCTCATTGCTCCAGGGATGTTGTGGCCAACCACTTTGTAAGTCGCTTTGGATAAGATCGTCTGCTAAATGTAAATGTAAAATCGACCTGGGATTTTCACAGCCAAATTTTTGACAATGTACAAAGTACATTTAGTTAAGCATGCACATAAAAAAAACTTTGAAGTGCCAATAGAAATGCCCTCTGAATTGCCAGGAGAAATGTAAATCTAGGGCCTGATTGAATCCTTCTTAACAGAGAAGGAGAGCTAGATTCATTGCTAGACAGTGAAGAGTCCAGTATGTTTTTTTTTTTTTTTGCAGACACTTTTATCCAAAGAAACTTAAAGATGAGAGAAAAACACAAGTCAGTAGTTATGGAAAAAACAGCAGCACTGTAGAATTATCAAACCTGATCATTATCTGATCACACCTCTTATTAAATCAATTTGATTATTTTTTAATAACAGGTGTTTGTGGAAGAGATGTGTTTTTAGTTGATTCTTAAATATGCTAACTTTGCCTTACAGACAGAGTTGGGAAGATCATTCTACCATTTTGAAGTGGTGAACGCAATGGAGTGAAAATTAGCATCATGGTGAGGCGGAATCATTTGGCGACATTCATCACTAGAGTGAAGTTGGAGTGTATTTTGGAATTATAGATTGAAGGTAAGAAATATGCTGTAGAAATACATCCTACAATCCTGGAGGGATGCAGCCATTTCTTTTTGCATTTGGGGTAATCTGGCGTAAAATACAGAGCCAAACAGGGTCAAAGTAAGACAAGAAATGAATCGTAAATTCTCTGTCGACATGGTGAGAATGAATGAGGATTGGAGACAGGATTTCACAGGCTCACAGGGCTTTATTTACAGATGGTATTTATGTAAATTAGAGCTTTTGGCTGTTGTCTCTGTGATTGCCTTGCGTTCCTGGCTGCTTCACAAACTCTCTCTGTGGAATGAGATGTTACAGCATGTAAAGCTGCACATTTTCATCAGTGGAGAGGCTGGCAGGTGTGTTACTAAAGCAATGACATGAGGCATGCATTATTGGGAATAAATCATGGGAAAGGTTCCCATGGGGAACCTTTCAGGGGGGGGGTTCTCCATGGTTATCCAAGAGATAGGTTTTGGGTGTTGGGCAGATACACCCAGGACAGGGCACCAATCTATCACTGGGCACACACTCACACGAACACACACAATATGGGGCAATTTAGAGCATTCAATTTACCTTGAATCCATGTTTTTGGACTGTGGAAGGAAACTAGAAAACCCGGAGGAAACCCATGCGGACATAGGGGAAAACATGGAAACTCCACCCATATTGGGATTCGAACCTGGAATCCCGAGTGCTGAGAGGCAAACTTGCTAACCACTAAGCCACCGTGCCGCCATTATTTGCTTTTTTTGTAATTTTTATTGAAAATCTTATTTATTTAATTGCAATTTCTATGTAAGTTATAGTATTTCTAACTTATTTCTTGTAATACCTATGAGTATTCATTCATTCATTCATTCATTCATTATCTTCCGCTTTGTCCTATATTAGGGTCGCAGGGGGGTTCCCCATGCCCATCCAGTGGAGAACGTTTCGGGCGCTGGGCAGATACACCCAGGACAGGGCGCCAATCTATCGCTGGGCACACACTCACACAGACACACACACATACTATATGGGGCAATTTGGAGAACTCAATTGACTTGATCCATGTTTTTGGACTGTGGGAGGAAACCGGAGAACCCGGAGGAAACTCACGCAGACACGGGGAGAACATGATTTGGGGATTCGATGGGGATTCGAACCGGGAATGGGGATTCGAACCGGGAATCCCTAGTGCTGAGAGGCGAACGTGCTAACCACTAAGCCACCGTGCCGCCCTATACCTATGAGTAGTGCACCTTAATTCAATAAAGATATATTGTGATTACATTTTTATTGTGATATATTGTGCTGAGTAACGGGATACCGGTTTAGTGCTCATCAGGAATCGGCTATTTATATTAATCTGTATTTCCATTTATAGTACATGATTTAAAATAAAGGGTGGCATGGTGGCATAGTGGTTAGTACATTCGCCTCTCAGCACTAGGGATTCCCAGTTTGAATCTCAATCTGGATGGAGTTTCCATGTTCTCCCCGTGTCCGCGTGGGTTTCCTCCGGGTTCTCCGGTTTCCTCCCACAGTCCAAAGTCATGAATCAAGGTCAATTGAATTCTCCAAATTACCCCATACAGAGTGTGTTTGTGTGTGTGATTGTGTGTGCCCAACGATAGATTGGTGCCCTGTCCTGGCTGTATCTGCCCAGTGCCCGAAATGACCGTAGTAGAGGATAAAGCGGAAGATAATAGATGGGTGGATTTAAAATAATTTTTTATATATATAACGCATTGATCAATAATGTCACGGCTAAACAAACAGCTCAACCAATCAGATTATAGGACCGGAAATACCTGTTTCATTATAAAAGCTAATCAACGTTCATTGACATTGGTGCTGCCTTTCCTCTCCGACACTACTGCCACACACTGGCTCAGAGATTAGTAGAACTGCTAACGCGACTGGAAGATAAAATGACAGAACCAGCTGCGGCCATGGTCTAATGTGCAGTGAGCGAGCACAATGGATGGAACGGGCCGTAGAGGGGAATAACCAATTATTAATAAATTGGGGACAATACATCACTGCCAGGCCAATAAGTTAGCCAAATTATCAATTAAAATAAAAAAGGGACAAAACAGAGCCTACTGGAGATCACAGCATGATGTAACAAAAACACAACAAACCTTTCTGTGGAACTAAATAAAAGTGTAAAACATATTATGTCTACATAATAAAATAGTTTTTTTAATATAAGAATTAACAAACAACAAACTAACAGAGGGGTGGCATGGTTGCCTAGTGGTTAGCACATTCCTCCCACAGTCTCTATATGCTCTAAATTGTCCCATATAGTGTGTGTTTGTGTGAGTGAGTGTGGCCAGTGATAGACTGGCGTCCTGTCCTGGGTGTATCTGCCCAGCTCCTGAAACGATTTCCCTGGATGGGCAGGGGGAAAAAAAACATGCGAGCCTAATAGAGGCTTAAGCAAGAGATAATGAATGAATGAATATATAACGCATTGATACAAATGTGAAATGGTCAGAGGTGTGCATTATTGTCAATAATGTCACTGCTAGACAAACGGCTCTGCCAATCAGTTCTTCCCATAGTCCAAAAAGATGGATTAAAGGTAAATTGAATGCACTAAATTGGCCCATATAGTGTGTCTGTGTGTGCGTGTGTGTGTCTGTGTGAGTGAGTGTGTGCCCAGCAATGAATTGGCGCCCCGTCCAGGGTGTATCTTCCCAGCGCCCGAAACGTTCTTCCTTGGATGGGCATGGGGACACACCTGCAACCCTAGTAGAGGATTAAGCGAAAGATAATAAATAAATGAATGAATGAATGAAAAAATGACAGAATCGAAAAATTTCAGGAGCAGAGAGAGGTCAAGCTCTGTCTGACAAATGGACTTTAGCAAAGAATGATTCAGAGCAGTATTGTTACACCAAGGTAACAAAATATCCTTTGTTGCTCTACTTGTACCATATCTAGAGGAGACAAAGATCAATGGAATTTATTTCGAAAGTCATCAATCATTTAGCACTTAACTCAAACATTTGAACGTCAGAGCACTTTCTTTTTTGTGCATGCCACATATGTACTTCTGTATTAAATGAGTCATTATCACAGCAACCATTACAAAGTGAAGTACAGGGCACCAAAACTACTGGACAGCACAGTGTTTAACATGACTCACTGTCTGATCAAAGTTATTTCTTTATACAAAAAACTACTTTTTTTATTTTTAAAAAATGTGGTTCCTATGATGAAAGTCAGTTTTTTATAGTTAAAAGTAAAGGTAAGATAAATTAAAACTAATACTAAACTTGAAACATCAGAAAGCTGCTAAAGATCTCATGAATGCCTAGTCTCTCTAAGGTAAATATCATTGTACTTGTGCAGTTGTAGGAACAGCATGTTTGTAGAGGTCACATGTACATCTGAGGTATATCGTATGGAGTTATGTAAGATGTGCATATGCCCTGAAATAATTTATGTTGTTTTTCTTATGCTTATTTATTGAAATTAAATAAATCATTCAAACTTTTATTTGTCTCTATTATGTCCACTTAATTTTCCAGCACGGGTGGCTTAATGGTTTGCACATTCGCCTCTCAGCTCTGAAGATCCCAAACTGGGTGGAGTTTTTATGTTCTCCCTGTGTTCGTGTGGGTTTCCTCTGCATTCCCAGTGTCCTCCCATAGTCCAAATACATGGATTCCAAAAACAATGTTCTAAATTAGCCCATATAGAGTGTGTTTGTGTGCGTCTGTTTGAGTAAGTATCCCCAGTGGTAGATTGGTGCCCTGTCCTGGGTGTATCTGCCCAGCACCCAAAATTTTCTCCTCTGAATCAGCAAGGGGAACCCCACAGTACCCCATAATAGTTATATGTATATTATATATATATATATATATAAACTACACATTAAAAAACTATCAACATTGTGCATATGAGGTCTTTAGAGATGCGGTGTGCAGAAATACTGTGTCAGCATTCCACAGTCTTGCTTTTACCTTGTGATTTATACACTTCTGCAAAAAAGGCCTGCAAGTGTGTCACATACTAACTTTGTCTTCCACCTGTTTGCCAGTTGCCATCTTGAGAATATGCTTTTGTATTCATGATGTTATAAAGAGTGCATATTTTATGTCCCGGACATGGCGGAGACAGTGTATCTGCTGAAGCCTGGAACCTCTTTGATGACATTAAGTTTACCTTGATATTCAAGCCAGGGGGGAGATGGTCCATAATTTTTCATTTATGGAATGTCTGCTATTTAGTAGGTAGTGTTGATGCCTCACAGCAAGAAGATCCTAGGTTCGATTTCTTACTGGACAGAGTATCTCTTATGTGTGACTATTGTGCTTGTTTGGTGAATGTTCTCCCTTAAACTGTAAATTGGACTTAACAACTTTGATTTTGACAATCACTGAAGATATATGTAAATATTCTCCCCATGTCCATCCAGGTTAGAAAGTATCAGGTGCTGGGCACTGGGTGCCTATCTATTGCTGGGAAAACTCACTCACACAGACAAACACACTAATGTAGGGCAATTTAGAGCATTACATTTAGCTTGAATGCATGTTTTTGGAATGTTGGAATACCAGAGAACCCGAAGGAAACTCACACGGAAACAAGAAAAAAAAAATGAAATTCCAAACAGAAGTAGTATATATATTTCATAGCTTCACAAGGTGTACCCACTTTGGTCAAAGCAGTCAATTTAACAGGATTTAATTGGGCGATGTGATACTCACACACTGTGCCTACTCTACACACAAGGAGGTATGCAAAAAAATGCACAAAAACCAAATAATTGAAAAAACAGAATAACCAAACTGAAATAGTAAGTAAATCACCATCAAAGAAGCGACTGAATGCAAGAATGCCAGATAAAAATAAAAGGTAAAAAAGGAGAAATTACACTTACTGGTCTATACAAGTGCTAGATAATTCTCCAAAATAAAAGTAAAACGACCACTAGTAATGTGGACCTAAACTGCAATCATAGAAGAGCTAGATATGAAACCCACCGTGACCATTGCTGAGAATGAGAGAGAGAGAGAGAGAGAGAGAGAGAGAGAGAGAGAGAGAGAGGCACAAAGACATTATAAAAACCTTAACCTAAGCCAGGCAAATTGGGCAAAACTTAACTACCACAGGCAAATACGTCAGATCTCACTGAATAATTATACTTGCTAAAAAAGCTACTCCCTTGGGTGCTACCCTGGACCATGTGTTCCTTAAAGATCTGACAAACCATCTATCTGGGTTCCCCCTGAATAACACATGAACCAAAAAACTGCTAAATTCTGATAAAACAGAGTTTCTGATAGTTGGACCCAAGGACAAAACTTTAAAAACAATTTAAACCTTGATAAACCTTGATAACTCTTTAATTAGACCAAGTTCATCTGTAAATAATCTCGGTGTCATTATTGATTCAGATCTCTCCTTTACAAAGCACATTAGCAATATTACTAGAATTGCATTTTTTCACCTTCATAACATTTCGAAGCTGCGAAATATCCTTTCCCTCCAAGATGCAGAAAAACTAATTCATGCTTTTATTACCTCAAGGTTAGATTATTGTAATTCACTTCTGACAGGATGTTCTAATAAATCATTACATAAATTACAACTTGTGCAAAATGCTGCAGCTAGAGTTTTAACTAAAACCAGAGGGTTTGATCATATAACTCCTGTGTTATCAAACTTGCACTGGCTACCAGTTAAGTTTTGTATTGAGTACAAAATGTTATTGATAACATATAAAATTCTACATAATCAGGCTCCACAGTATCTGAGTGAGTTGATTCAATCATACAAGCCAACACCCGATCTCAAGGTGCTGGTTTACTCTTAGCTCCTAGAATAAATAAAATTACTGCTGGTGGAAGAGCGTTCTCTCACAAGGCTCCTCAACTTTGGAATAGCCTTCCAGTTACTGTTCGTGATTCTGAATCACTATTAATCTTTAAAAATAAATTAAAAACACATTTATTTAATCTTGCGTTTAATTAATCCCCTGTAGATAAAGATGTAGGTCTCAGACTTGGCTGTGTTGGGGGGTAATCTCTGATCAGTGTATGCTGGCGTTTCACCTCTTCACCCACCTCATCATTAATGGGGGGGTGTGGCGCTGAAATGATGCTGTTCCGGGGCGCCATCTCAACTACAGTGTGTAGAGTCTGCAGTATGCCGGAGTCACATGCTGCACTGTGTCAATCAATTACTTATTAATTAAATGCCGTGATTTATTATTAGCTCTAACTACCTTCCTTGTCTGTTTCTTTTGAGGTGTGACCGGCTTCCTGGAGATCTTCATCCATGGCTCTGCCGACGAATACTGGATGGAACCTGAATATTAATTGTACTGGCGGTCCTGCAGGACGCCCTTAATGGACTCACATAGTTTTCCAGTTGTTAGTTTTTCCATTTGTTTAATATCTGTACATAGCTGTCCTACATTGTTGTTGCTGCCTGGCCGCTCAAGGAGGATGAGTCCCCCACTGAGTCTTGGTCCTCCCAAGGTTTCTTTCTTTGAATAACAACATAACAGGGAGTTTTTTCTTGCCACTGTCGCTTCGGCTTGCTCTTTGGGAGTTTAAAGGCTTTTCATTCTGTAAAGCTGCTTTGTGACAATGTACTGTTGTAAAAAGCGCTATATAAATAAATAACTTGAACTTGAACTTCATGAACCCTTAATGAACTTAAGATTTGCAACTTGTGCAGCCCCCATCTGATTTTTTAAAATAATCTTGAACAGACCAATAAACCGATGCGCCAACTCCAGGCACAAAGGTAAGTCCATAGTGGACAGTCTTACACTTTACCCATGTTGAAGGCTCGGGCCCATGATCCTCTTGAGGTTTGAGGCTGTTTTTTGTGTATCGATCTGCTCTGCACCCTCTGTGCCTTCTTCATTTTACTATTTACCTGCCACACACTCAAAAAAGGTTGAGAGAGAGACATGTTTCCCTGTAGATTACATCACATTGTCTTTTGATTGTACTATTAATAGAAAATGTTGTATTCTGCAATTTTGCCCAGAATGCTTAAGTGCTTGATTTTATACACAAATGGCATTAAGACTAAACGATCATGAATTGAGTCATTAAAAGGTGTGCCCCAGCATTTTTGTCCATGTGTCTATGCAGATGACCTGTACTGTGGGTAATGAAAACTTCCACACACACATATAGGAAGAGCAGAAGGAGGGATGGTGTCACGCGACACGCACACTCTCTGGGAAAGGAGTTACAGGCGTGAAGTATTGCCTTAACTATTTGTAAGGCAGGCAGAAAAAAATCTCTCTTTTCTCTTGAGCCTTCCAATTTCATTGTATTTTCCAGCACAGCCACACAGACAGTTATCACATACAAGTCATGGGTAAGGTTCAGTACCTCACCTTATTCATTGGCTCTGTCTCTTATTCACAAATTGATGTTTGATTGTAACTCTGCTGCTATAGTGACATCCATTTTTACATTTCTACCAGGTGTGGCTATGGCAACATGATGGCTTTACAAAAAATAGTGCCCAAGGGTTTGATGGTCCTTAACATTCAGCAGTGGTTTTCATCCTTGGCCTTTTGACAAAGAGATTTTCTGGCTCCATTAATCCTTTCAAAAGATTAAACTGACAAACAATTTTTTTGAAAAGTTTATTACAAAACAGTGAAACAGGCTTGCCTGCAAATACTGAACCTTTAGTGAACTTCTATTTTTACCAATACTCTAACCATGTCAGTCTGCAGAAGGTCTAAAATTGCCTTCACCATGCAACCATCACACTACCACCACCATATTTTACTGTTGGTATAATGTTCTTTTTCTGAAATGCAGTGTCCCTTTTACGCCAGATGTAATGGGACACACACCTTCCAAAGAGTTCCACTTTTGTCTCATCGGTCCACAGAATGTTTTCCCAAAAGTGTTGGGGATCATCAAAATGTGTTTTGGAAAAATTGAGACGAGCTTTAATGTTCTTTTTGCTCAGCAGTGGTTTTCTTCTTGGAACTCTGCCATGCAGGCCATTTTTGCCCAGTCTTTTTCTGATGGTGGAGGCATGAACGCTGACCTTAACTGAGGCAAGTGAGGCCTGCAGTTCTTTGGATGTTGTTGTGGGTCTTTTGTGACCTCTTGGATGAGTCGTCGCTGCGCTCTTGGGGTAATTTTTGGGCGGCCGGCCACTCCTGGGAAGGTTCAACACTGTTCCATGTCTTCGCCATTTGTGGATAATGGCTCTCACTGTGGTTCGCTGGATTCCCAAAGCTTTGGAAATGGCTTTATAACCCTTTCCAGACTGATAGATCTCAATTACTTTATTTCTCAATTGTTCCTGAATTTCTTTGGATCTCGGCATGATGTGTAGCTTTTAAGGATCTTTTGGTGGACTTTACTGTGTCTGGCAGCTCCTATTTAAGTGATATCTTGATTGAGAACAGGTGTGGCAATAATCAGGCCTGGGTGTGGCTAGAGAAACTGAACTCAGGTGTTAAAAACCACAGTTATAGTATGTTTTAACAAGGGGGCAATCACTTTTTCACACAGGGCCATGATGGTTTGGATTTTTTTCTCCTTTAATAATAAACACCTTCATTTACAAATTGCATTTTGTGTTTACTTGTGTTGTCCTTGACTATTGTTTAAATTGGTTTGATGTTCTGAAACACTTAAGTGTGACAAACATGCAAAAAAACAGGAAATGAGGAAGGGGGCAAACACTTTTTCACACCACTGTATGTTAATGCAGGCGTTTAAAAATAGCTCTCAGAAAGAAAGGGATAGAGAGTAAGAGAAAGCTGCAAAGTGAAAGACAGTAATGTCCTTTCTGTTTAGAGTTTGCATGTTTCCTCCAGGTTTTCTGCAACAGTCCAAAGACACGTAGATCAGGTGATTTAGATTAATCACCTTGCTCCATTTAGCCATTTGCCCAATCAGCAATGGGAATGGCTCCAGAACTCTTCAAACATAATTAGAGAATGCATGAATGAATGAATAAGTTGCCACTGTGCTTTTCCGGTAGGCTGGAGGAAGTAAGCTCAGTAGAAGTAGGTTTGATAATGCAGTGTGGCAAAAATGTTGCTTCAGTGTCTTGTCACTTTGATGAAAGAGATGATTCACTGGAGTGTTTATTCTCAGCCATAATTTCTGCACTGGAGTGCTTCGCAGATAGAGACAGCTGCCTTGCTCATCATGGGCAGGATAAAGTTCAGTTAGCTGATAAAATTACTTTTTTAGTTAAAAATTCGGGTATAGATATAAAGTTTGACTGTAGTAAGAAAAGCTCAGGTATTTTACAATACTCTGTTTTGCTGGGAGGGCGGCACGGTGGCTTAGTGGTTAGCACGTTCGCCTCTCAGCGCTAGGGATTCCCGGTTTGAATCCCCATCTGGGTGGAGTTTGCATGTTCTCCCCGTCCGCGTGGGTTTCCTCCGGGTTCTCCGGTTTCCTCCCACAGTCCAAAAACATGGATCAAGTTAATTGAGTTCTCTAAATTGTCCCATATAGAGTGTGTCTGTGTGAGTGAGTGCGTACCCAGCGATGGATTGGCGCCCTGTCCTGGGTGTATCTGCCCAGCGTCCGAGACGTTCTCCCCTGGATGGGCATGGGGAACCCCACCGCGACCCTAATAGAGGATAAAGCGGGAGATAATGAATGAATGAATGAATGTTTTGCTGGGGTGGGAGAGAGGTGGAGCCGATGTGTTGATCTGGGTGATTAATTAGTGCACCTGATGCTGCTCCACCTGATGACATGTGCAGCCTTATAAGCTGTGTCATCCCATACCATGGGGAGAGAGATTCCATGGACCTAACGGGAGCTGAACATCAGCAAACAACAGCGGCATGTTTAAATGTGATTTGAAATACTGTCTGTTAATAAAGCCTGTTGGGAGAAATCCTGGCTCTCGTCCTCATTTGTGCCCATCCCTCATTAAATTGCAGTGCCAAAATTTTGGTGCTGGATGAGAACTCATATGGCAGATGACGTAACCTGCGAGTCTGTGGGCATGTTCTCCAGCGGGGGTGCATGCCCTGGCAAAAGCATTCGACGTTTTTGGAGAGTGAAATGAAGTGCGTGGGGAAAGCTGATGTTCCAGCAGCCATGGATGGTGCAGAAGAGATTGGGGTGTGTCGTTTATCACGGAAAAATGGGGAGGCATGGAAAGCACCTGCCATCAGACTGCTGGCATACTGCAAAATACTTGATGTTAAAAAATAAGAAAAATAAATTCAAATAAAGAAAAAATTGCCCAAATCAAGTAAAATTATCTGCCATTATAGTAAATGTATTTTGTTAAGATTTGTTAAAATAAGAGATAATTCTAAAAACTAGATTATATATCTTTTGATATATAGTTGAAATCCATCCATTATCTTCCACTTTATCTTCTATTAGGTTCACGGTGGGGTTCCCCATGACCATCCGGGGGAGAACGTCTCAGGCGCTGGGCAGATACACCCAGGACAGAGCACCAATACATCGCTAGGCACACACTCACTTACACAAACACACTCTATATGGGGCAATATGGAGAACTCAATTGACTTGATCCATGTTTTTGGACTGTGGGAGGAAATGGAGAACCCTGAGGAAACACACGCGGACACGGGGAGAACATGGAAACTCCACCCAGATGGGGATTCGAACCGGGAATCCCTAGTGCTGAAAGGCAAACGTGCTAACCACTAAGCCACAGTGCCACCCTAGTTGAAATCTATGCAATTAAAAAAACAAAGAGAGCTACGCTAGAGAGATGCATCAGGAGCTCGTAGGCAGACAGAGACAGAGCAACGTGCACGGAGGCAGGAAGACTCTGATCTCCCCCCCTCTCTCCGCTGCAGCTCATGCACATGGACATACCCCCAAATACTTCAGGATGCGAGGACATCCAGAATCTGTGCGTGGGGCAGTGTGATGATGGCATAGTTGCGCTGGGAGGGGAAGAGAGGCAGAGCCTGATGATGTGTGCTGCTTTATAAGCTGTAACATCACATGCTGCAGGGAGAGCGATTCCGTGGACCTTACAAAAGCGGGACTTCTGCAAACTATACCTACCAACATCTGTATGTTTGAATGTGTTTGAAATATAGTCTGTCAATAAAGCCTGTTTCTTTTGGAGAAAAAATCCTTTCTCTTGTCCTCATTCATACCCACCCCTAATTAAAGTCAGACTCAACACTACATATTTCACAACTGTGTTCTGTCGGCAACTAGTTAAATTATAGGATGCTGTTGATTACATATGTTTAGGTTATTTTCATTAATATATTGGCGGCACGGTGGCTTAGTGGTTAGCACGTTCGCCTCTCAGCGCTAGGGATTTCTGGTTCGAATCCCCATCTGGGTGGATCCAAAAACATCGATCAAGTCAATTGAGTTCTCCAAATTGCCCCATATAGAGTGTGTCTGTGTGAGTGAGTGAGTGTGTGCCCAGCGATGGATTGGTGCCCTGTCCAGGGTCTATCTGCCCAGCGCCCGAGACGTTCTCTCCTGGATGGGCATGGAGAACCCCACCGCGACCCTAATAGAGGATAAAGCGGATGATAATGAATGAATGAATGAATGAATGAATCATTATTATATATTTTTGTTCCAGAAACAAATGTGTCACTTACTGTTTTAAATTGATTCACTAAATTTATAAAGTGATATCAGCATTTTAGAGCTATTTCACTGTTTTACAGTTGCTATTGGGTGGCACTCTGGCTTAGTGGTTAGCACGTTCATCTCTCAGCACTGGGTATTCCATGCGTTTCCATGTTCTCCCCGTGTCAGCGTGTGTTTCCTTTGGGTTCTCCATTTCCTCCCATAGTCCAAAAACATGAATTTAAGGTAAACTGAATGCGCTAAATTGTTTGTGTTTGTGTTGTGTTTGTGTGTGTGTGTGTCTGTGTGAGTAACTGTGCCCTATGCTAGATTGACACCATGTCCTGGGTGTATTTGCCCAGCGCCTGAAACACTGTCCACTGAATGGGCATGGGAACCCCATGACCTTAGTAGAAAATTAAGTGGAAGATAATGAATTAATGAATGAACAGTATGTTAATCATACTTATTTTATCAGATAGATGTCATTTAAAAAGCCTTTACAAGTTTCTGAATATATACTATCAAACTTTATTTGAAATAGTTAACAGTAATGCTATTTGAGCTAACATCAGCATTGCAAACAATGATGTCACTGCTGTTCTGAGAAGGTTTTACTGCTCAGACAATACGTGGAAAAATTGCACCTGCACAACAATGACTATAGAGTAAGAAGGCGTACCAAAGGTAATAGAAACCATGTAAATTCTTACAATCCTCTTTAAAGCAGAATAATAACAGAATAGCATTCTCTTAAATGACTAATACATAAAACATAAAATCCCTGATGCTAGAATTTTAGGAATGTGCATTTCAACCGTAACTGGAAAGTAATATTAGCATCACAATAAAAGGCTCTTTTAATCCAAACCAAAACATGGATAGACCTTATTAAAATTCAGCACTAGAACATCTTATGCACTTCATATCGACTGTGGCAAACAATTCCTAAATGGAAAGTGTTTATTTTGGGGCAAATGTTCAGTTAATTTTTTTTTCATATGGCAAATCTTTATTTGTTGAAAAACTGCAATGACTAAAAGCCTATTTGCAGTGCATTCACACTTTTGCATATTTAGATGCATCATAGTAGTGGGGCTTGACAGCTTTGACTTGAAATTATACTTTTGTTAAACGTGACATGCCCACGGACAGGATTTATTAGCTCCATAAACAGGGATTGCTGTAAGAATAAACAATATGCAAATTCATTAACACATAATTGTAGTTAATTACTAGTGCACAATTCATTCGTATAGAAAGTAAACAAAAATACCTAAATTAATCTATGCAGCAGCAGGACTAAACACATAAAAAAATTTAAATTATAATTCATTTTCATGAATGAGAATTAGAATCCCTCCTGGTGGTGTAATTTAAAAGGTAAACTATTGTTTGTCTAGTTTGTGCCAAGAATACCATCAAAACTGATCTATTAAAGCTGACTTGGCTGTGCAGAAATACATTTTCTTGCACTATGTGGCCAATAAAGTCTGACAGCACAAATGTCTTTGTGCTTTGTCAATTAAGCTGCTTTACCATTTTATGCATTCTCTTACCAGTGAAAAGGTCATGTTTTAAGGAGTGCATCCATGTTATCAATCTAATGCAAGCAATAAGGATCATATTTTAATGATGGCATTTTACGGTCTGTTTTTGCTGCAGGCAAAGAAACATTTAATCCATTATCTATGAGCTTGCTGCAATTAAAGAAAGTCCATTAATCTCTTAGTGTATCAGACTGGTTCCATATTCATGATTTTTTAACTGGCATGGTTTTCCAGTCACATCAAGGATTTGAGATTTAGTTATTGTACACTGGCTTTGAATAAAAATTCCTAAAACGCATTCTGTCATGAACAAACCCTTTATTGTTTCACGTATGGTTCAGTGTTTTCTCTCTCTCCATTACTAAACTATACAACTATTATAACTGATTGAGAGACTGGAATGACAGGGAAATTGAAACAATAATGACTAAACACAAATTTGGTAAAATATAGAGTTTAAAAAATATACAAATTTCTGCATTCTGGGCTACCTGGCAGAACTGCTGATGTAGAAGCAATTTTTAGTGCTGTCACGTTCTTTGTGCTGTAGCTAAGTCTCTCTCTCTCTCTCTCTCTCTTCCCTCACTCTGTCTCTCTTTTTTCTTCACACAAACAAATGGCACAGACCAGCCACAGGTAAGGCTTATTTTGTCACTTGCTACAATCTTCTGATCCAGGTTTTGTTAGGTTTTTGTCACGTGGTGTGGGTTTGTCTGGTGTCCACGCCCCCGTAATCCTGTGCACCTGGGTCTAATCACGTTTCCTTTGTTTAAGCCCTTCCCTCCCTGCCAGATAGTCTTGAGCCCAAGCCTGTGCTACGCTCTGACTCGCCTCGCCTCGCCTCGCCTTGCCTTGCCTCGTTTTGCTTTGCCCCTGCCTCGCCTTGTTATGTCTGCCCTGGTTGTCTTCTGTTGTGTGTGCCCCGTGCTCTCCATGTTCTGTGTTGTTTGTGTGCAGCTCACCGCCTGCCGCCACAACACATCTGCAGGGGGATGAGTGGAAGATGGCGTTCAACACCCCAAGCGGCCACTACGAATACCGAGTGGTCCCCTTCGGCTTCAAGAACGCTCCGGCTGTGTTCCAAGCCATGGTGAATGATGTGTTGCGGGACTTCCTGGATCGCTTTGCTTTCGTCTACTTGGATGACATCCTGATCTTTTCTAAGTCCGCCAGTGAACACGTCCGTCTCGTCCTTAACCGCCTCCTTCAAAACCAGCTGTTTGAGAAGGTTGAGAAATGCTGTTTCCACCAGGAGACGGTGTCCTTCCTGGGGTTCATCGTGTCCCCAGGGGCTATTCGACCCGACCCCGAGAAGATTCGGGCCATCACCGACTGGCCTACCCCCATGTCTAGGACCAAGCTTCAGAGATTCCAGAGATTCACTAATTTCTACCGGCGTTTCATAAGAAACTACAGCAGCATCACCTCTTCACTCACGTCCTTCACTTCCACCAAAGAGAAATTCCGCTGGACTCAGGAGACCCAAAGCGCCATGAAAAACCTGCTTCACTTCCGCCCCATTTTAGTACAGCCATTTTAGTATGTCCCTGGTCACACATCGCTTTGGACTTTGTCACGAGTCTGCCGAGCTCTAGAGGTAACACTATAATCGCTACCATTGTGGACAGATTCTCCAAGTCGTTACGTCTGGTAGCACTGTCCAGGCTCCCTTCTGCACCAGAGACTACCAAGCTGATTTTCGAGCATGTCTTCAGGGTCTTCGGCATTCCCGTGGACATCGTCTCGGACCAGGGACCCCAGTTCATCCCTACCTCAGCCGGCCACCCTCAGTCCAACGGACAGGCGGAAAGAGCCAACCAAGTGGTGGAGACCACCCTGCGCTGCGTTTCCGCCCAGCACCCAGAGCGCTGGAGTGACCACCTAGCCTGGGTGGAATATGCAATGAACACCGCGAGCAGTTCCACCACTGGTAGGTCTCCCTTCGAGGTAGCGCTGGGCTACCAACCGCCCCTATTTCCTTAGGAACAGGCAGAGATCAGCGTCCCATCGGTCAGCCAGCATATTCGCCATTGCCGCCGCATATAGAAGAACACAACGTTAGCACTTCGCCAAGCTCAAGCCATGTCCATACTCTCGGCCAACCGTCGGCGCAGCCAAGCCCCTGTCTACCAGGTAGGACAACTGGTCTGGCTGTCCACAAGGAACATCCCACTCAAAACTGAAACCCCCCCCTTCATAGGACCCTTCCCCATCACCAAGGTCATCAACTCAGCAGCTGTCCGCCTCCACTTGCACCGGCACATGCGCATCCACCCCAGCTTCCACGTATCCCATGCCAAGCCTGTTACCCACTCCCCACTCAACCCCACCCCCCACCACGCACCAACCCCACACCTCATCGATGGCCAGCCCACCTACATGGTCCGTCGTCTGCTGGACTCCCACCATCGTGGCAGAGGAGTCCAGTTCCTGGTTGACTGGAAGGGGTAAGGGCCAGAGGAGCGCTCCTGGGTGCCTCAGCCCACTATCTTGGACTCCTCCCTCATCGACGATTTCCACCGACGGTTCCCTAACAAGCCGTTTAGGGTGCCAGGAGGCACCTGTTGAGGGGGGGTAATGTTAGGTTTTTGTCACGTGGTGTGGGTTTGTCTGGTGTCCACGCGCCCCGTGCTCGCCATGTTCTGTGTTGTTTGTGTGCAGCTCACCGCCTGCCGCCACAACCTTGTCCAAGCGCCCTACACTCCGGTCACTACGGATTGGGACAGGACACCGGTTGACGTCAGGCATTGCCGTACGCCGCGTCTCCACGTCATCACGCTCACTTCCTCTTGTTACCTCCAGCATCTAGTTCTGATCCCAGTACTGTTTACCCTCTGTGTGGCAATAAACCTGGTTTCGCTTTAATCTCCGTCTACAGACTGTGTTTCGTCTCTGAGTAGCGGATCCACCTCGCCCCGGTCGTTAGACCGTAACAGATTTTCAGGGTGGAGTTTCCATGTTCTCCCCGTGTCCGCGTGGGTTTTCTCCGGGTTTCCTCCCTCAGTCCAAAAACATGGATTGAAGGAACATTAAATGCTCTAAATCGGGTGTGTTTGTGTGAGTTTGCCCAGCGATACATAGACGCCCTGTCCTGGGTGTATCTACCCAGCGCCTGAAATTTTATGCCCTGGGTGGGCATGGGGAACCTCCCCGCAACCCTAGTAGAGGATTAAGCTTACGATAATGAATGAATTTCAGCATCACATTGGTTACCATTTTTTATTTATTTTTACCTACACCTTCAGAATGAACATTGCTGGTCTGGTAGCATTAAATAAGTGTCGATCATACTGTTTGCTTTAACCAATCAGATTTTGAGTCCTTGATACCCAACACTTCTAGCAGGCTAATGTTATGTCAGCATATTCACGTGCTCTGATTGGAGAGTACTTTTGATGATCAGATATTTTTCAGCCAATTAAAATATAAATACAACTTGACTTCAGCTTTAGCTTCAATGGCAATAGAAAAGGACTTCTTAATGGAACTAACTGAACTCTATTTAAGGAAAATAGGATGGAATTCCAATACAAAAAATCAGGATTTAATCAGGTTTTTTGGTGAGTGTCATTTTCCTAAATAATATTGCAATTTAATGAGTGTAACAGGTGCCTAGGGCACCTGTCACTGTTTTGTGTTTAGTCTCGTTCTTTTCCGTTAATTAACGTTCAGTGGGTATTTAGTTAGTTAATTAACGTCGTCTTGTGATTGGTTTGTCTTGTGCACGTGGTCGGGTGTCTTTTTGTATTTATTTCCATTGTTTCTCATTCTCGGTGCTGGTCGTTGTGTTTGATGTCACTAGTCTTTTGTACCTCATGTTTTTTGGTGTTACTGCACCTTTAAATAAACCCGTTCTCTGCTACCTGCGTGCCTGGCTCCCTTCAGCGCATGTAAACGCGGCGGCTCTGCGCTTCCTAAGCGCAACCGCTTTATTCCCGAGGTAGACTACTGTGACAATGAGATTATCATTTATAATTTTAATGTGTGGCTACAAGAGAAGAAACAATTTACGTGTCCTTCCCACTGACCATGCTTGACCATGCTGGCGCTGGGCAGATACACCCAGGACAGGGCGCCAATCTATCGCTGGGCACACACTCACTTACACAGACACACACACATACACACTCTATATGGGGCAATTTTGGAGAACTCAATTGACTTGATCCATGTTTTTGGACTGTGGGAGGAAACCGGAGAACCCGGAGGAAACCCACGCAGACACGGGGAGAACATGGAAACTCCACCCAGATGGGGATTCGAACCGGGAATCCCTAGTGCTGAGAGGTGAACGTGCTAACCACTAAGCCACCGTGCCGCCCAAGGTGAATTAACTGCTCTAAATTGCCAAGAGGGTTCAATCAAGTATTGTGAGATAAGAGATAAAAGATTAATTAACATAATAACTCAGTAAAACTTAGCTATGCTGGCAAAGTTCAGAATCAGCATGCACTTGACTAGGCTATGCACGTGACAATATGCACATGCTCAAGCTATTTTATCTTGCTTTTATTATCTTAATTTTAATAAACCTTTCAAGCTATTATTCGTTTCTTGTGGTTTTCTGTCGTGTGTGGTTGCACTTTGCACCATGCTGTGCTCGTTATAGTGTCCAAGCTTTACTTTTATTTATTTATTTTTATTTACACTCAGTAGGGATGCATGCTCTCTAAAGCACAGTAGAGCAAGTGCGTGTTAGGACATCCTGATGTATGCTTTTGGTTGTTGGTTTCCCCAAAGGTATCTTTTGGACCTCAAGTCGCATAGTAGAAGTGACAAATGCTTTGAAGTATATCTGCATTTCTTGTATTCAATTTGATTTATTAATAATAATAATACTTTCGTTTCGTCTCCTGTGTTGTCTGTGAGCCTTCCATCATGCCATACTACGACAGGATTTCTCTGTGTCTTTACTTATGGATCAAATGTAAAATTATATAAAGAAGAAAATGCACTGCACGGCAGTAGACACCCAGAGTAGTGACACACAGTACGCTGCCAAGCCCCTTAACTCTGGCAGCCAGTGTAATAAAAAAAAACCCCAGAAAAATCTGAAAGTGAGCTGCTCTGATGTCGAGCCATGGCTGTGCGCTGTTATTTGCTAGAGGAACATACTTAATGCAGACGTGCTGCTTGAGTGTTCACAATATCAGCTGAAAGCTCTGTGCTCTGAGCTTTTATACACTCAATGCTGAGAACAAATTAGTTTCAGGTGCAACCACATCTGGAACTAATTGCTGCTACACCTAAGTCTAATTATCATGGCAGAGCACAGTGCGATGTTGACACAATTTTCGTGGTTAAAGTGAAAAACCCTCTCGCCAAAGATATTACCTTACTGGATTTCTAATGAACACGTTTTAAAATAGTTTTTCACTCCCTTCTTTTCCTTCTGCATACAGGAGCTGTCCTTTCAGCACTACAACAGGGACAGCATTTTTAAACTGGACAACTCCTACTCCCTTAGTAAACACAGATTTTTATATTTATTCATTTTATTTTTATATTGATTACAAAGAAATAGCTAATTTATTAAATTAAATTATAAATAATTATAAATTTAGCTGTTACTAAATGCATTATAAATTACAAAAAGTATTTTTATCTTTTTTAATACTACATACTTACCCAATTAATATTAACATCATTCATTCATTTATTCATTATCTTCCGGTTAACCCTCTACTAGGGAAGCGGGAGAGTCAACATCCAGGGGAGCACATTTCGTGTGCTGGGCTGATACAACCAGGACAGGTCACCAATCTATCGCTGGGCACACTCACTCATACACACATACACATAGCCACACTATATACTATATATAGGGGCCATTTAGATTTAGTGCAGCCAATTTACCTTGAATCTCCCAAGACTGTGGACATGGGGAGAACATAGAAACTCCATCCAGATTGGGATTCAAACCTGGATCCCCAGCACTGAAAAGCGAACATGCTAACCACTAAACCAGCGTGCCACTCTAATATTAATATATATAACATAATCACATAAATTTCTAGCTGAATATTTTGACCTGGTCATTATTAGAAACAATGTAAACCAAGAAAATCAATTACAAGTCTAGCAAATGCTCTGCACTGATCAAAAAGTTTAGAAAAAGCAACATTGTGATGTAATTTTATTTATTTTTTTAATTTTAACATATTTATAAAATCTTATGTTTAAAACAGAACAGATGGTGTTCTCAGTGGCTTAGTGGTTAGCACGTTCGCCTCTCAGCACTAGGGATTCCTGATTCGAATCCCAATCTGGGTGGAGTTTCCATGTTCTGCCCGTGTCCGTGTAGGTTTCCTCTGGGTTCTCCGGTTTCCTCCCACAGTCCAAAAACATGGAACAAGTCAATTGAATTCTCCAAATTACCCCATATAGAGTAATATGTGTCTGTGTGAATGAGTGTGTGCCAACGATAGATTGGCACCCTGTCCTGGGTGTATCAGCCCAGCGCCAGAAATGTTCTCCCCTGGATGGGCATGGGGAACCCCCCCGGCGACCCTTATATAGGATAAAGCGGAAGACAGATGGATGGATGGATATTATTAATAATGTTTTTTGTATTTTACATTAAGAATTAGGAAAGAGAATCAATGCCATTATATTGTCTGTTTTTTCATTGTACTTAAATGCTTATAGTATTATAGTATATAGTGTAGTGTATAGTTAGTGTGTGTAAGTGAGTGTGATAGATTGGTGCTCTGTCCTAGGTGTATCTGTCCATTGCCTGAAATGTTCTCCCCTAGGATGGGCATGGGGAAATCCCACCCACTACCCCCAGGAACCTAATAGAGAATTAAGCGAAAGATAATGAGTGAATGAATGAATAAATGAACGAATGAAAATCTCTACATCTTACCAGTAAAGTGTAAAATATATTTTTGGGATTAATTATTGTTTATAGAACCAAGGACAGATTGATTAGTGTATTGTAAACAAATCAAACTGTATGGTCTGTCATCAGGTGCGGCATCCTGTTCTTTAATCATACACTAATTGGACAGATGATTAGAAACACCTGTCGTCATCCTATAGATGTTGTACATGCTGCACACTCACTTCAAATTAAAATGCTATATTGGTTGATTATTGATAAAGGGTTGAAGACCCTTTGATAGTTATTAGTTTGTATAATTAGTTTGTTAGTTAGTATAATTCTTTTAACTATACTTTAAACAGCTAAATGTTTTCTCCCTTTAAACAGTCTGACCACTGTGTGTTAATCATAACTCAGTTCACCTTGACAAAGTCAAACATGATCAAAAGGTTTTACTGGAAACCAAAATGATCAATTTTATCACAGAATTCCATAAGAAAATGGTTTCTGCCAGCTTCAATTTGATTTCACCTCACAGGTCATTTAATTCTTTGCCTAATGTCATCCTCTAGTCATTTATCAGGTGACAGGTTCTTGACATTATACCCTGATGACTGAACACTGGATTGATCGATTGATTATTGCAAGACTGTGTTGTTGTGCAAATGTTCCTAACAATGTGGCTGGTGTTTTCAGCATTGCTAAACGCAGCATTGCCTGTCTGTGAATTGTGGTAAATTCCATGATAATTTGTTTGATTTTCCTTTGTAGCTTCTTAAGAAACACATTGACAAAAACAATATATTCAAACAGGGATTTACATTACTTATAATATTGATCCTCATTTTCATAAAGTCAATGATGGGCACTGCCTCATATCCTTACAGTGCAGGTTGATAAATGAGGAATGTTAGATAAAAACTGCCATACTTTTGCAGATGGTAATTTGTCGAACAATTCTTTAACATTCTTTAAGCACGGTGGCTTAGTTTTAAGCTGGTTTGAATGAATTTCATACATTGATAATTCTTTATTTTAAATTCAATCATTTAGTATATTTAATCCTCTACTAGGGTTGGGGGGGGTGGTGTGCCCATCCAGGGGAAAATGCTTTAGACACAAACACACAATATTGGGATGGGGCAATTTAGAGCATTCAATTTACCTTGAATCAATGTTTTTGGACTGTGGGATGAAACACACATGAACACAGGTACAACATGCAAATTCCAGATTGGGATTCGAACCTGAATCCCCAGCACTAAGAGGTGATCATGCTAAGCCCTAAGATTGTTAGCCTTAAATTATTAATCACAATGTTTAGCACAGCCACCTCTTGGTGGATCCAGGTTCAAATGCAGATCTGGGTGGTGTTTCCATGTTCTCCTCGTGTCCATGTGGGTTTCCTCTGGTTTCTTCCCACAGTCCAAAACATGGATTAAAGGTAAATTAACTGCTTTAAATTGCCCCTATATATAATGTGCCCCCCTGCCACCCTAGTAGAGGATTAAGTGGAAGAAAATGAATGATTGAATGAATGAATGAACGAATGAATAAACAGATAAATGTAAAGTGAATTTCAAACACATTATTAAAGCAGGTTTTAAGTAAGAACTACAGGACTAGTTGCATAGATTAACTCCAAACATGCCTTTTGAAATTCCAGCATCTGACAGAATGCAACCCACATGGACACAAAGTTCCATATTCTCCTTGTGTCCATGTGGGTTCCCTCCGGTTTCTTCCCACAGTCCAAAAACATGGATTCAAGGTAAATTAACTACTTTAAATTGACCCTATATATAAGGTGCCCCCCTGCCACCCTAGTAGAGGATTAAGTGGAAGAAAATGAATGATTGAATGAATGAATGAACGAATGAATAAACAGATAAATGTAAAATGTATTTCAAACACATTATTAAAGCAGGTTTTAAATAAGAACTACAGGACTAGTTGCATAGATTAACTCCAAACATGCCTTTTGAAATTCCAGCATCTGACAGAGAGCATCCTCCTCAGCCTTATGGGTGGAGTTTCCATGTTCTCCTCGTGTCCATGTGGGTTTCCTCCGGTTTCTTCCCACAGTCCAAAAACATGGATTCAAGGTAAATTAACTGCTTTAACTTGCCCCTAACTAAAAGTGCCTGTTTATAGCATGTGTGTATCTTTATGAGTGAGTGTGTGCCCAGTAATAATTCGGCACCCTGTCCTGGGTGTATCTGCCCAGCGCCCAAAACATTCTCCTCTGGATGAGCAAGGGGGAAACCCCCCCCCCCACGACCCTAGTAGAGGATTAAATGGAAGAAAATGAATGAATGAACGAATGAATAAACAGATAAATGTAAAATGTATTTCAAACACATCATTACAAATAAGAACTACAGGACTAGTTGCATTAACTCCATACGTGCCTTTTGAGATTCCAGCATCTGACAGAGAGCATCCTCCTCAGCCTTATGGGTGGAGTTTCCATGTTCTCCTCGTGTCCATGTGGGTTTCCTCTTGCCCCTATCTAAAGTGCCCGTTTATAGCATTTGTGTATCTCTATGAGTGAGTGTGTGCCCAGTAATAATTCGGCACCCTGTCCTGGGTGTACCTGCCCAGCGCCCAAAACATTCTCCTCTGGATGAGCAAGGGGGAACCCCCCCCCCCCACGACCCTAGTAGAGGATTAAATGGAAGAAAATGAATGAATGAACGAATGAATAAACAGATAAATGTATTTCAAACACATAATTAAAGTAGGTTTTAAAAAGAACTAAAGGACTAGTTGCATAAACTCCAAACGTGCCTTTTGAGATTCCAGCATCTGACAGAGAGCATCCTCCTCAGCCTTGTGTACTTGGCTTGAAGCGCACATTTCAGCCGTGTGCTCATCCTGGATTGGTGTGTTCTCTTGCAGGGGCGTGGAAGCTGCGACTAATCATCCCTCCAGCGCCCAATGATCACGAGCGGACACTTGGATCGGGAAGCGATTTCTCCGGGAGCTCTCGCCCTATTTCGGCGGTTTACGGTCATTCTCCGGCGCTCAGCCAATAGCAGATCGGCGCTGGCTCTGCCTCCCGCTCCGCGCTCCCTCCTCGCTCCGTCCTCAGCGTGCACGCGCCCGTGGTACCCAACGCTCGCGCAGAGGAGGAGGAGGAGGAGGATGTGGCGCGCGGAGGGGAAATGGCTGCCGAAAACAAGCCGGAAGGTAAGAAGCAACGCTCGGGATGATTTTACTTACTACTAATGGCAACAGTGGGAATAGATGGGAAATGTTCAGAAGCGCACGGAGTCGAAGCGCAACTTGCGCGGCGCGGAGCTTTCTGGCTTCAAGGATGCGCGCCTTCATCTTGACACGCTCGTTATTTCTCAACGGAGACATCATTACTAAGACAGCAATGGTAGCTACTAGCCAGCAACGTGCGGCATTGAGTTAAAACTAGAAAACTAATAAGACAAAAGATGGATCAAATGGAATAAAGCTAAGGAGAGCTGACATGTCTCATAGCTCTTTCCGTTTGCGCTGCACTGGAAGCAAACTTACTCAAAGCCCGCTGCTCGTTCACTAACTTCTCTTGCTTATTTCGCAAGCTTCTTCTAATTTGCACGATTTAAAAAGGAAAAAGTTGTCAGGTGTACCGTTTTGACCTCAATTCCAAGTTTGGCATTGATACGTTCCCAATGCCCTTAACCAACTTTTCAGGATGCTGTATTTGGGCTCGGATGCTGGATCGCCAGTTTCCATAGATTTATAATATCTTCATAAGTTACCTGGCCAGTTCGATTTCTCTCCATCCTTTTTTAAACACAGACGCACTAAGAGAGAGAGAGAGAGAGAGAGAGAGAGAGAGAGAGAGAGAGGGAGAGAGAAAGAGAGAGAGAGAGAGAAAGAGAGAGAGAAAGAGAGAGAGAGAGAGAGCGTGTCGGACCGCGGGAAGTCTGTTCGGTTAGCGTGTTGTGATTGTTCTAAAGTTACGTCATCGTACGAAAAACCCAAATAAGCTGCTAAAGTTCAAATAAAACTGTTCTTCTCCATATAAGAATTCATCCTCCTTTATTTTATATCCTACATTTCCGTAGATACAAACAAAACAACTCATTTAAAAGTGTCCACTGCGTCTTAGGAAACTCAAGCGACGTGGTTGTACATTTTTATCATTTCAGTCCAAATTATTTAGCGATAAACATGTGGCCTGGAAAGATACAGAACGTTCTTTCTAGAGCTGCAGATGTTTAATTATGACCCCGTTAACATACAACACCTAGAGAATCGTATATTAAGTTAATCCTACTTGTGAAGTTTAAATAAATAATAATAAATATTGTAATTGGTAAGATTGATCAGTGTAGAGGTTACAATAACGGTGCGGTAAAGTAAAAATAATGAAAATTACAATTTACTTTGCTAGTCTAGGTCTTAAGTAAGTATGCAAGCGTATGTAAAGGATATTTTGTTCTAGAAAAATCATGGAACGAGTTTTTGAAGCAATATTAAAACTTGCGATATCAGGAAATATCATAGGATTTGCATGTATCCACAAAAAGAAAGGGATGCTTTGATTTGGGATTGTAACAACATTGGTGAATAAATTAGGGATGCGATAAAAATGTTACTTTCTTTGGAATCACAACGATGAATTAAAAGCAGGAATAATTTATCTGCACATTACCGCGTGGCTGTAAAATCACGACGCTCATTAAACAAATGGAGGGAAAAAGCGAGGCGTTTGAACAAGTGCCTGTCCACAGGGGGGTGGTATTGAGCTGTGCTAGTAGCCACATTGCATTACTGGTTTACTATGCGCAGCGTGTCAACTGAGACCAAGAGTACTGGAATAAAGAGATAGCTTGCTGTACGTAGAAAGCATTACGTGGCTTGGGGCTACCTGTTCTGCGTTTTTTACAGATGCAAACAAACACTAGTGGGCTTGTTAGGTTTGCCACATCCATGTTCTTTTTTCTAAATAGTTCTAGTTGCCAAGTGCAGTTTGGAACATCTGAACTGAGACACCTTTCACAGAGCGTTATTTTTTGCTTTGCTTGTGATGTCAATGTGCAGAGGAGGAGCATGTCACACACTTTCACATAGCAGATTCTGTGTTGTGGGTAAAGAAATGTGATGTTCAATATATTCTACTTTACAGTCTCAGCTGAATCATTTCAGGACTATAGGAGCAGGCAATCCAAGTGGGACGTTGTGTGTGTAAAGTTTTCTACCCCCCCCCCACCCCCTAAATTATTGTCCAGCCTGCAACCTTTTGTCCTTGAAAGCATATTATGTTAAGGGGTGCTCTCTGCGGCTTGAGTACTTTGCAGACTTTTGCACACAAGAACAGGCTGTTCTTTGCTAGAGGCTGCTATAAAAACATGGGTAATATCTCTTGCACCCCACAGTGCGCCTGTGCTCTTTAGTTTGACCCTCATCACTTTAAGCCTTTCATTAGTACCATGGACAGCGTTTAAACAAAAGCTGTATTGGCTTGTTGTATCAGAGAGGCATATTAAACAATTTAAATAGTTCCAAGGTAATCGATTATTAAAATATTGATTTGTTAAACTGGAGCATGTTAAAGATTTTTTTATGACACATTGGAAAGGACGAAAAAAGTAAAGAGACATACATTATATATCAAGAACAATGTTCTCTAATATGAAAATTGAAATACCTTTTGAAATAATTTTTATGTATATTATTTGTTATTGATATTAACTCCAGTAAGCAAAAGCATAAGTCTGTTTAATAAATATTACAAATCAATTAAGCATTGTTTATTAAAATAAGTTTTAATAAAATGATGAAAACTACTGGGAAGGGAGGTTTTAAAATATTTTAGACTGTATTAGTTGCTGTAACTGATGCTGCATTAGCATTTTTCACAAAAATGTGCATAAGCATTAAATGCAATGTTCATTTAATTAAACTGCATACAATGTTGCTTTATGATTTACTAACGTGCAAATGTAGTTGAATTATTACAGAATATATTGTCATTTGTATTTAAGTGCTGTCTGTTTTGAGTGGTGATTTGATGCTTTTATGTAAAAAATATATGTAAAAAAAATAAGAGAAATCAACACAAATCAAGAAAAAATGTACATGAATCAAGTAAAAGTATCTGCTAATATAGTGAGAAAATGAACCTTGTTAAGATTTCTAAAGGTAAAAAAAACTAGATGGAGTCAAAAACAAGATTTGTTAACATTTTAAAAGATTTTTAAAGTTGTTAAGATTAAATGTTTTGCAAAACTCTTCAAATAGGAGCATCTCCAAATGTGCAGCACACCGTCCCATTGTTAACATGAGCGGCATGATTCAGGGAAAAAAGATCTAATCAATAAACCAGACACAAATTATATTTCAGAGCAGGATTGTTTCTTGAAAGTTAATTTAATGTCTGTATTAAACTTGGGCTTAAATTTAACATGACCCATGTACATACCATATTTTAAAAAAAAAAAGAATTACACAATTCATAATTATTAAAATTTAGATAAACCCATCGACTAATAAATCTTGATCTTGAGGGTTGGTCAGTTTGTCAGTGTTGGAATGTGGAGACACTTTTAGCAAAGTGCTCTGTTACTGCCGCCATCCTGCTAAGTCAAGGAAATTTCTCTGGATATTTCAACCCAAGGATGCATCAGCAAAACTGAAGAAGGGTGGGAGGTGAGAAAAGAAAACAAAAACACAAGGAGGCTCTCTGACACTGTGGAATGAATTGGTTTTCAGCATGGAGGCGTGATCTTAAAACACACTTTTTAAAGCAATAATAAATATATAAGCTAAGATAATGAAAACATACACTTTTTGTGTGTTTAATAGAATAGAATGTCTATTTTACTGCATCAAAATTATATTTTTCTGTTAAGCATATAAAATGAAGCATCTTAAATCAAAGCAGTTCTCTTAACCCCTCACTATTTACACAATCAAAGAAAGAGGAACAAAAACATGAATTTGACTAAATGAAACCTGCAAGAAGCAGACGTTTCTCTTCAGGCCCTACTGATGCGAATCTTAGAAATGCAGTCTGTGTATGTAGAAGAATTTCTGTTAAGTTGTTGTGCAGCTGGAAATATTTTCCCTAGTCTCTCCATTTTCTTTACTTTCTTTTTTGCATCCTAAAGGACTGAAGAAAATTCGTAATCCGGATCGAATGTACAGATCAGCTGTGTGTTATTCCGGCCATGCTGCTCCTAAGGGTGTCAGTGATGACACAGAGATGAACAGTAAGAGCTGGTTATTAATATTGCATCTGTGGCATTGCTCGAAGGGGGCACTTGCTTGCTGATCTATTATTCATTCATCGATTCATTTATTTACTTCTTGATTTCATTATATCCTCCACCTTCTCCACTGGGATTTGCTTTCAGAGCCTTCTTTAAACCTTGAAGTGTCTTTTTGACCAAAGCATGCTGTCAATATCACAAGTTATTGTTTTATGATGCTGTGTTTACTAAGATTCAGACTCACTCATAACAAGTGCGTAACACCAGACCTTCATTCAACACCTCTAACCTTCCATTTAAACAGCAGGAGTCACCATATTGTGTGACAGTTGCCAGTTAAAGTAGTACTATAGTACTAATATTGTTTTTTACAGAAACCTAATTAATTTTTTGTCATCTGCTTTTGTTTATTATTTTGTTTATTTTATTATTTTATTTTTTAATTTTTTCTATTCTATGAGATGTTGTTCCTATACTCCTGCTTTTCCTGCTTTTTATTATTGTTTTTCTTCTTATATTGTAAGTGCCTTGTGTTTCTTAAAAGGTACATATAAATACATTTCTAGTATTATTATTATTATTATTATTATTATTATTGTATGATAGCCATCAAAATGTTTATTATTTAGTTAGTTTACTAGAAAAAAGTGTGATGCCATTACTGTCATCATATTGCTTACTCACTTATGATGCCTTGGTGATTAAAAGCAAAATCATATTTTATTAAGCCATTCATGCAGATGTACAATAAATGGCAAATGCTCTTTCTTTTTTGTCTTTAACTTGAAAATATCTGCAGGTGCCATATGTGTGAACTTGATAATACAACATTGCTTTGTATTATCGGCCATTTAGTTGTTTTCTTCCATCCCATAACACACACTTTTGCATGCAGTATAATGTAACTGGTCTGTGTTTTGCATTTGGCAACCTAGTTAACACATGCAGCCTAAAGGTTTTTGTATCACTAGGGCAGTGAAAAAATACAGCCTGTCCTGTCCAAAGCAGGTAAACCACTCATGTGAGTAATTGTGGAAGTGGTTATGATAAGGATAAAGGGCTTTAGTGGGGATCTTGAAGCGTGTTCTTTTATTGTCTAGTGTGTGTGTGTGTGTGTGTGTGTGTGTGTGTGTGTGTGTGTGTATGTGTGTGTGAGAGAGAGAGAGAGAGAGAGAGAGAGAGTACTCTCAGGTCTTCACCTCCTTTCGCCTTGAGATGGGATTTTCATGGATGGGTGCATTCGGCTAAGGCTGAAAACACATAAGGAGTCCCTGCTTTTTCAGTTGATGCAGATACCTGAGCTGAACCAAGTATTTGGTATCAGATTTTGACTTAAGCAGGCGCCGTAATATTAGATCAGAAAAAAATTATCTCACTTTCTTATAATGGAACCTTGACCCTTTGAACATCCGTATTACTCAAGGTTAAAAAGAGGAGTGCATTGTGTTAATAATTAAGCACACAAAGGTCAAAAGTAAAATTGTACAATGTCGCAGTACCATATCACTACATCATTATTAATTTTTAGACTTTCATAATTGGAGCTTAAAGAAAACCTGTACTGAAATAATTCCAAGTGCCATCAGTTTATTCACCAGACCTTAAAATATTGACCTTGGTGTCTGCACCAAAATGATTTTAATCGTATTGCATAAGCAGTTACACTAGAGCAATTTTTTCAGAGATGAAGGAGACTTACCCTCACACAAGACCATATCTGTAGCTGTTTCTTGTCAAGGCCTTTTGATTAATGGCTCCACCATCCAACTATCCATTCACTCACCACAAAAACAACACAAAACAACTTTATGACGATGAAGGAAACCAGTCTAGTTATAACCCCTGACTGAATCTATCATCTTCTAAAAATGGTACCTAATTCGGTTGCACATGTCTTCCCCTTCATTCTTTCATTCATTATCCTCCACTTAATCCTCTACTAGGGCCGTGGGGGAGTTCCCAATGCACATTCAGGGAAGAACAGTTGGGGCGCTGGGCAGATACACCCAGGACATGGCGACAATCTATCGCTGGGCACAGTTACTCACACAAACACACACACAATCACACACCAGATGTGGCAATTTAGAGCATCCAGTTTACTTTAAATCCATGTTTTTGGACTGTGGGAGGAAACCAGTGAACCCAGAGAGAACTAACGCGGACACGATGAGAACATGAAAACTCTATCAGGATTGGGATTCGAACCTGAAATAGTACTGAAAGGTGAACATGCGAACCATGTTTTAATGGACAATGTGACACTCTCCCCCATAGACGCACACAATCCTAGTAGAGGATTAAGTGTTAAATAATGAATTAATTAATGAATTTACACAATAAAGTCACCAAAAAGATTATATAAAGTGCAGTTCAGCACTATCAACTCCTCTTTTTTAGCAGTCTCATCTATATTACTGATTTTATTCAGAGTAGATAAGAAAACAAAGGTTGGTTAAAAGATTTATTATACATGGTAGATTTTGCAAATGAATCACTGAGTAAGTTGTACTGTTATAACAATTTGTTCATTTAGGAGTATTATCCCTGTGTTGGCATTAGTTAATCGGGATCTGTGGAGTATGTTTGGGATTATTTGTTGTTCTTATTCCTTTGCGTGGTTATTTCTGGTTCTGGAACAGGCTTGTCATGGTGCTACTTTAAAATTTTACACAGCGTGGTGGCAAATCTGAACCATTTCATTTGAAACAGGTGCTCTGACTGATTCAATTCCAACACTTCCAGGTTAAGTTACCCACGATCACCAAATCAGCATGCACATGACATAGCTGTGATATTACAGACACAGAAAGTCTTTTTGTCACTGTAGTATCAATATTTTGCAGCTTGCGTGCAGTCAGCCTACATTACTGTTTTAACTGCTGTTGCTAGAAAGTGGCTTCAATCTAAACATTAGATGAGGTATTTTTTATATAATTTGAAATAAAAACCTTACAAAAATTAATCCATTCATTAATTATTCTTCACTTAGCCCTTTCCTAAGGTTGTAAGGCGGTTCCCCATGCCCATCCAGGGGAGAACGGTTCAGGAACTGGGCATATACATGCAGGACAGGGAATCTATTGCTGGCACACACTTACACGGACACACACACAAACACACACTATATGGGCATTCAATTTGCCTTGATCCATGTTTATGGACTGTTGGAGGGAACTGGAGAACCCAGAGGAAACACACGCAGACACAGGGAGAACATGGAAACTCCACCCAGATTGGGATTCAAAACTGGAGTCCCCAGAGAGGCAAATGTGTTAACCACCAAGAGACTCTGCCGCCCTTGTAAAAAAATATTTTAATTAATTTGACCAGCTCTGCGGAGGCACGGTGGCTTAGTGGTTAGCACGTTTGCCTCTCAGCACTAGGGATTCACGATTCGATCCCAAGCTGGGTGGAGTTTCCATGTTCTTCCCGTGTCTGCGTGGATTTTCTCCGGGTTCTCCGGTCCAAAAACATGGAACAAGGTCAATTGAATTCTTCAAATTACCCCATATAGAGTGTGCATGTGTCTGTGTGAGTGAGTGTGTGCCCAGAGATAGATTGGCGCCCTGTCCTGGGTGTATCTGCCCAGCGCCCGAAACGTACTCCCCTGGATGGGCATGGGGAACCCCCCAGCGACCCTAGTACAGGATAAAGCAGAAGGTAATGGATGGATGGACGACCAGCTCTAGGTGAAAATTAGTACATTGCTTTTTCTATTTAATGTCAAATTTACTACTACTGTGGGCATCCTAGCAGTTGAGGTTCTACAGGCATCCTAGGCAGTGTATGTGAGCAGTGCAAAGTGATTGAATATAAAAAGAAAGAATAAAGGGGGGGGGGGGGTGCAGGATCAGATGACGATCAGGTTTGATAATTCTTCAGTGTAGCTGGTTTTCTTCATAACTACCGACTTGTGGTGTTCTCATTTGTAAGTTGCTTTGGATAAAAGCGTCTGCTAAATGACAAAATGTAAATGTAATTATGTTCCACTCAATGCTCTACTAGGGTCGTGGGGGGAGGGGGGTGTTTCCAATGTCCATCCAGTGGACAATGTTTTGGGTGCTGGGCAGATACACCCAGGACAGTGCACCAATCTATTACTCGGCAACTTCACTCACTCACACAGACACACACAATATGGGGCAATTTAGAGCTTGTAATTTACCTTGAATTCATGTTTTTGGACTGTTGGCGGTAACTGGCGAACCCGGAGGACACCCACGCAGACACCACACAGAGAACGTGGAAACGTGGATTGAGATTCGAACCTGGAATCCCAAACAGGGCATAATGTTTTGGGCACTGGGCAGACACGCACATGACAGGACACCAATCTATTGCTGGACACCCTCACTTAAACACATACAGATTATATAGGGGCAGATTAGGGCAGTCAAATTACCTTGTATCCAAGTTTTTAGACTGTGGAAGGAAACCGAAGAACTTGGTGAAAACAGGAGGCTACGGGGAGAACATGAAAACTCCACCCAGACTGAGATTTGAACCTGGATCCCAAGCGCTGAGATATAAACTTGCTAATCACAAAGCCACCGTGTCACCTGACTGTACACTGTAGGTGTAATGTGTAGGTATTTCAATTCTGATGTACGTAAGATAAAAGTTAATTGTTTTGCACATTTTAATGTAACATAACATTTTTATCATTAAAATTCAGCAAGCATACACAGAGACACATCCAGTGAACACATATTTGTCTGGTCTGGTTTTGATGTTTTCTCTTGAGTGAGCACAGCCAGCAGGCTTTGGTTTCACAAACCATCACCAGCGTGCTGTATTGCCTAACCCAATTTTTGAGCTCACTTACTGGTCAGTGGATGCCCAAAAATAAAATGGGAAACTCCGAACCTACACTCACCCCTCCCCACTTTGCTGCATGGTGTGTGTAGCAAACGTTGAAGTTTCAGTGGGAAGGTGCCAGCCTAATTAAGAAAGATTACAGTCAGGAGCACTGATAATCCTCTCTCCGGTGGCAAATTAAAATGAGTCTGTTGATACGAACCTCGCGTCAATGCTGGGCAGATGTTGCATCGGCTCTCAGTTTCATTTGCTCCATGAGCGGACATGTCCTTGCCTCAAACATGTTTTTAGTGTTAAGGCTGATGCTTTATAAATCCTCCTAGGAGTCGGTAGCGGCTTGCAGCACAGCGTCTAATAATAGACTGGCATGGTGTAACATGCCCAGACACAATGAGGATTGGAAACAGGCTTTTCTAGAACCAAAGCTTGGTTCTATTAATGACATCCAGCATATGGCTAGCACATACAACTGTAGAAACACACAGAGACATCCAGCCACAACCGTTCAGTGTGCCAAATCTTTCATTGACTTTGAACCTTCTTACATCCCGGCAGAGACACAAAGACAGTGAAAACAGACAAGTCTCTGCTCCAACTGTCATCCATAAATGTATGTTTAAACAGCACTGCCATCATAGTTCCATTGATTTCTAAATGCTTGAAACTGTCTCATTTTATTGTTGTTTTACAAAGTTCTAAAAAGCCTGTACAGGACAGAGCAAACTAGATCTATTAAAGACAGGAGAGTAATGTGGTGTTGGTATGCTCAGTGTATGGAGTAGTCACCTCTGCGTTTCACTGTACATTTGTGTCTTCTACAAATTTATACATGACAAACAAATTTAAATCTGAATCTGAAAGTAAAATAAAATTTCAGAAACACATCTGCTTAGTATCAACACATACAGTACAAAAATCCTTTTATTTTCACGATTTTTAGCCCCATTCACAAAGCAAACAAATGATTTGAAAACAGTGTTCAGTATTTGCATTAAAATCCTTTTGACACATGATTTCTATCCTCATGGCTTTGTAAAAAACAGATAAAAATGCTGTACCACACTACATGTATCTGTACTTTCTTTTGTGCAGTGTTGTGTCTAAAGGTGCCAATTTTTAGAAAACCCTGTGAATTTTTCAGTGTGCTCACCTGCATCATTAAAACACATTTTTGATTGTTATTCAAAAATATATTGCTGTGCACTATATGGGGCTATTGAGAGCATTTAATTTATCCTGAATACATGTTTTTGGACTGTGGGAGACTGGAGAACACAGAGGAAACTTAAACGGACACAGGGAGAACATGGAAATGGAGATTGGGATTCACACCTATGAGGCGAACGTGCTAACCACTAAGCTACTGCATTTGAATCTTTTTAACTAAAAATTAATCACTGCAGTGGACAAAAAAATCTAGCCATGTACTATGAGTAATTAGAATGAAATGGCTTTCACTAGAAGACTGTCTGAGAAAACTGCTGAAGGCTCCTAAATGCCAGTAAATTATTTAGTTTCTTCAGGAACACATAACCGACTTCATTCAACTTTACAGGAAAGTAGAATGAAATGGGTCAGGACCACTGCAAAAATTAAATCTTAACAAGGCAAAAACAATCGTTTTTTTTTTTTTGCTTAAATAGATAAATAAACTAGTTAAAAAAAACTTTTTCTTATTTAAAAAATTGTGCTTATTTATCCTTTTAAAATTGATTTTTTTCCATTTTGTAGAACATAAGCACAAATCCCACAAGTGCACTGAAAAATTCTACGTCAAAAACTAATATAGTGCCAATATAGTGAGTTAAATTATCTTGTTAAATTTCTTAAAATAAAAAACCCTAAAAACTAGATTATTTATCTTACTTAGAAAACAAGATTTGTCACACTTTTTAAAGATTTTCTGAGTTGTTAAGATTTAATATTTTGCAGTGTGTAGTAGTGTAGTCATTAATCGCATACATCCTCATCATTCCCGAGTTTAATTTAAAATTCTAAGTGCAGTAAACTGGATGCATAGACAGCCAAATAAAGTACAAGGACCTCAAAATTTTACTTCAGTACAGTAGTTCAGTAAATATAAACAGCTGTTTTCCATCATTGTCTGAAGAAGACTAAATCTAGATGTTCAGTGAGTAGTAATGCTGAGTATAAATCTTATAGTAATAGTGGCAATTAGGTTTTGTTTTAGACATATTTGTTGCTTCTTTCTGCTTGCCAGGCATTTTTAATAAGTGTCACCTTCTCCATCACGAGTGAACAAATATACTGTATGGACCTGTACTGGCACACTTCTACATATATGCCATGCACAAGATGCATGCGACTCACCCCGAAAAGTGTGTTGCATTCCTCTTTGCATTTGCCGTTGTCTTTAAACCTCCCTTTCCAAACCTGCGCACTGTGAAGCTGCTCAGGAAAAGGTCCAAAATAAGCACGGCAGGGAGCATCACTGCATGATTCAACTTGTAATAGAAATGCAAATTGAATCGTCACCGTGCTACACAGCACTGACAAAAGTGGCAACGGAAAGGCGCCACTGAACTTTGTGTCTTCAGCTGTCTGCAGAGCGGCTGCATATGAATTTATTGTGACCTTCTGTATTATGTCTTTCCTTGCTCAGCAAGAAATCTCATCAATTATTTGTCTTGACTATATGATGAAATCTGACAAGTCCTCCTCCAGTACGGATGGCTGCGTTGTGCATAAGACTACGGCAACTCCGTGTGATATCCTCAGAATGAAGCATGGGGTAAAGCTAAACTTACATGACATGGCAATGTCTGGAAAGCTGACCTGTCAGGGTTTTGTTTCAATTGAGTTCATCAGCTGAGCTATGATACTAGACCTCAGTAGCTTAGTAGAATGCCTGAGTGCTAAAAAACACCCTGACAGCTACTGCTTTCCATCAGGATGGAATGGGAGGAAGGATGTCCGAAGATTTCATTGCTAATAATAATTCACATTTCACAAGAATATTGGAAAGGGTAGCTCTGTTATTTTAGTGTATTTTATAACATTCATGGTCTCGCCTTTTTGATGGATTGACTGAAAAAACACTTTCTCTAGCACAGTGCCCTGATTATTATTTCAATTCATTTTTCTGGCCCTTTGGTCACTGGAGGCATGCTTTATTAGATTAGTATTGAATGGATCAATACTGTAGCTGAGAGTGATTTTTATAACACCCAACTGTTGTAATGTCTAGTGACTTGTGAACTACAAGGAAGTGCAGTACTTATGTGTCTTATTTGGTTGTGTTTAGTGCAAGAATTTGTGTAGGGGGGGTGGCAGTGGTGGTAAAATGAATGGAGAACGGAGATAGGATTTCACACAACCGCATAGGTTTTACCAACACTGTACACTGACACATCAAAGAAATACCAGGCTTTACAGCATTTCCGCACCCATAACCATGCGGTGTCCAATGTCCAACCAGTCCTGTCATGTTTTGATGCTAAACTCTCTTTTTGCGGCATTGATGGTCCCAGTATTATCGGGAGCAGAAATTGTCCTTTAGGCCAGAGTCAGGTGCATTTATTAAGAAAGTCCATTAATTAAAACGTCAAAGCATATTCAAAATTCATTACTGAAGGCTCCACCTTCTACCTTTGCCACAATTTGCATATCTAAATTATTTTTTTGCTCAAACAAGAAAAATGTCTTATTTTGCAACATTTAATGCCTTTGAAGTGACAACACATATTTTGTTATGATTTTATGCATAACAACTATAATATATAAAAGAAAAGCAACAGAACAGACTTATAATGACTGAACTGTACATTGGCCTGACATCCACACCTTACCAAGGGAACCTGCAAATACATGTAGAGTGGCACTCATTAAGCCTGCATACAGCAACAGATGGGGAGAAGTAAGACAGAGACAGTGAAAGTTATGTCTATTGAAAGATATTGATCTGAAATTTGCTTTTGTTATCCCACTAAGGTTTTATGACCTGCTCACATGTCTGTTAGGTGGGACTGGTGCAAGCTAGTGTGACTAATCTCATAAAAACTCCTAAACACACTCTCAAGGAGCAGCTCTGTTGGTCATGTAAGGATGAGCAATCCTCTGCACTTAAAAATGTGTTCCCTACTACTGCTTAAATGGACATTCCAATATATGAGTAATTATTTTCTTTCTAGAGGGTTATGCCAACTGATTAATCATGCTAAGGGACACAGTTTGACTTACGTAAATAGATATCATGTTATAGTATTCAATACAAAGTATTTGCAGACTTTGTATTTGAGACAGTGAAAAGGAATTCAGCCAGTTTGTCACAAATGTTAGCTACACCCATGCATGGCCTTATGTTTGTGTTACCTGAAGTGACAATCGCTAAAGCAATGAGCCTTTAGTTCAGTCACATTCATTTACTTTGGTGAAAAAGCAGCAGACTTTCTTAAATGTCTCCCAGAGCATAAAGTAAAAAAAAGGTTACAGAGTACTTTAAACAGTCCATGAGTTTATAATTAATGGTCAAAATTGGTATGTATCAGGATCTCGTTTAGGATATATGTTACATTTTAGAAAATGATCAGATCAACATCCATTTAGAGAGGTAAGAACTTTTTTTAACCTTTAATATGTCTTCTCTGAAGTGTTAGGCACTGACGTGTATACATGTGATGTGGTAGGGATGTGGTAGCTCAGTGATTAGGGTGTTAGGCTATCAATCTGAAGGTTGAGGGTTCAAATCCCGGGTTCACTGAAGTTACCAAAGTGGGTCATTTACCCTTCTACAGTCCAAAAACATGGCTCAGTAAGTTCTCCAAATTAAGCCATATAGAGTCTGTGTGAGTGAGTGTGTGCCCAGCGATAACTTTTCGCCCTATCCTGGGTGTATGGAAACTCCCGCAACCCTAGTAGAGGATAAAGTGAAAGATAATGGATGGATATTGTATATAGTCAACATATATAGTCCATAAAATCTCATGTCATATGTGCCTCAAAGTACAAGTTTTTTTTCACCAAGAACCGATTCGTTAACTGGTAATTTAATAATTTAAAGTAAACTATTTGATAAAAAAAAGATAAACTTTTGCTTCCAGTATTTTTGAGAAGACATTTCAGTAATAGTAAGACTCATTTTAAAATATTCCACCATCATTATAATGTGCTTTATATTAAACTTGAATTATTTGATAAAGGGCGGCACGGTGGCTTAGTGGTTAGCACGTTCGCCTCTCAGCGCTAAGTTGCTCTTTGTTGCACAAAAAAGTCATGGAATTTGCCATTGGATATAATGTCAGGGAAGGACAAAAAAAGTAAATAAAGTTGTCATATTATTACATTATTTTATACACAGTTGATCAAAATGTGTCAAAAAAGTCTATAAATTAGCAACAGGTAGAAATGGGGGTCACATTCTTCCGAATAGCTAGTATCAACATCCAATAATGAGTGTCTGAGATTTTTTTCAGGGCACTACACTGGCCCCAGCTGGTGAAATATGGTGATTTAACATTCATTTATTCATATATTATCTTCCGCTTAATCCTATACTAGGGTGCGGGGGGTCCCTATGCCCATCCAAGGGAGAACATTTCGGGCATTGGGCAGATAACCCCAGGACATGGCACACTTACTCACACAGACACACACACACACTATTTGGGGCAATTTAGGCAATTTATCTTTACAAGGAAATTGAAACTATAGTGCTATATTTAGAATTCTACCAGTTGCAGTTCAGTCTTATCTAAAGCAAAGTATATATGTAAATATATGAAATACTTCACTCAAGTAAAGTTTCTTTAATAAAATACTAACAGTGAATGTAAAGATAAGTGTTGAATTATAACTTGCTGGAAATTTGTTGTGGATTCTAAAAAGATATGGGTCACAAAAACCTACTAAATTCATCTGTGGATATCTGCAGAAACAAAAACTGGAAGATTTTAATTGTTGGAATGTTTCTAACTTCCAACACCAAGAAGGAATAGAATAAGTGCTATAAATAGAGAGGGATAGGAGTGGAGAAAGGAATGCAAACTAGGACCAGGCGCTAGAACTCAGGAGAATTAGAACATGCAAGCAGGAGATGAAAGGGGAGCAGGTGGAAGTTGAGGTGGTGGAGTAGGTGTGACACCATGGTAGACTTAGCCAAATTATGCAAGCTCTGTATGCAGTGGATTATGATTAAAAGGATGAATTTGACAGCTGAACATGATCAGTTCTATGATCAGGAGAAAAAAAGCCAGCCTACAACTTATGTTACACAGAGACATTTGTGAGTATGAGCTGATGATTCTGTACTGTCTCAAAAAAAAAAAAAAAGCACTAAGCGCAGACACATGGGCAAAAAGTCACTTGAATTCCCATTTGATAGAATTTGGATTCCATTTCGGATACATATCAGATTTACGGCCACATAAGGCCACATAAGTGACTCAAATCTGATTAGAAAAGATTGGATTTGGCTTGTCCACACAGTCATTAAAAAATTAGATTTGAGTCACATTAAGGAAGAAAACTGGATTGAAGTCACATCAGTATGACAGTTTAAATGTTGCATCTGTCTTACTCTATTCTGAAGTTTCCAGCATACAGCTTTTACAACTTTATGTGTTTTCTTTCTTTTGTCTAAAGTCAGGTTGATTCTTTCTGGTCAGCTCGAATCTCTAACTGTTCTCAGATCAGCACTGCGCATATAATTCAGCCAAGCTTTCAATGTAAGCCCTAATAATGTGATCATTTTGTTAGTCAAGGTTACAAAAATAAGAAAACAAAACAAACTGTAAATAATTGAGATATTTAAAGACCTCTAAAACAAAAAAATGGAATATTCCATGAGGAAACAACACATTCTTGACATGCTGCTGAATTTGGGAGAAATCGGAGTTGAAACAATGTGAACTGTAAAAGTAGCATTTTTAGTCAGAATCAGAATTAGAATACTTTATTAATCCCTATTACGTTATTGATAGTAATTATTTTCTTTCTAGAGGGTCATGCCAAAAAGAAAAATATGCTAAGGGACACAGTTTAACATGAATTGTCATGTATTTCAATTCTTTATTCATTCATTATCTTCCACTTAGTCCTCTACTAGGGTTGCGGACGGGTTCACCATTGTCCATCCAGGGAAGAACATTTTGAGTGCTGGGCACACTCACTCACACAGACACACACACAAACACACAAAATATGGGGCAATTTAGAGCACACAGTTCACCTTGAATCCATGTTTTTGGACTATGGGATAAAACCGCACCATAAGGGGAAAGTTTGTTCTTGACACCAGTTATCACAGGTGTCCCATTTCTAGTGTCATAATCTAAAGAGAAGGAATAAAGAATAAAGTACTAAGTACTACTACTAGTAATAAGGAGCGTATCCAGAATTAAAAGTCCCCATTAATAAAAGCATAATAGTAAAGAATGCAAGTCACCACCACTCTTCACCTCTGAAATAAAAATTCATTTTGTCTCTTTTGCTAAAATGAGAACTCATTTTTTTCTACAGACACACTATAATATCAGGAAATGTATCTGTGAAATATATAGATTTATAAACCAATTGCTCAGAAAATGGCAAATTTATATAGATATTGTGAGTTAGTTGAATTAACATGTAACTCCATTTCCTATGCTTTTAACGAAAAAGCAATGAGCCTTTAGTTCAGTCACATTCATTTACTTTGGTGAAAAAGCAGCAGACTTTCTTAAATGTCTCCCAGAGCATAAAGTAAAAAAAAGGTTACAGAGTACTTTAAACAGTCCATGAGTTTATAATTAATGGTCAAAATTGGTATGTATCAGGATCTCGTTTAGGATATATGTTACATTTTAGAAAATGATCAGATCAACATCCATTTAGAGAGGTAAGAACTTTTTTTAACCTTTAATATGTCTTCTCTGAAGTGTTATGCACTGACGTGTATAGATGTGATGTGGTAGGGATGTGGTAGCTCAGTGATTAGGGTGTTAGGCTATCAATCTGAAGGTTGAGGGTTCAAATCCCGGGTTCACTGAAGTTACCAAAGTGGGTCATTTACCCTTCTACAGTCCAAAAACATGGCTCAGCAAGTTCTCCAAATTAAGCCATATAGAGTCTGTGTGAGTGAGTGTGTACCCAGCGATAACTTTTCGCCCTATCCTGGGTGTATGGAAACTCCCGCAACCCTAGTAGAGGATAAAGTGGAAGATAATGGATGGATATTGTATATAGTCAACATATATAGTCCATAAAATCTCATGTCATATGTGCCTCAAAGTACAAGTTTTTTTTCACCAAGAACCGATTCGTTAACTGGTAATTTAATAATTTAAAGTAAACTATTTGATAAAAAAAATATACATTTTTGCTTCCAGTATTTTTGAGAAGACATTTCAGTAATAGTAAGACTCATTTTAAAATATTCCACCATCATTATAATGTGCTTTATATTATACTTGAATTATTTGATAAAGGGCGGCATGGTGGCTTAGTGGTTAGCACGTTCGCCTCTCAGCGCTAGGGATTCCCGGTTCGAATCCCCATCTGGGTGGAGTTTCCATGTTCTCCCCGTGTCTGCGTGGGTTTCCTCCGGGTTCTCCGGTTTCCTCCCACAGTCCAAAAAACATGGATCAAGTCAATTGAATTCTCCAAATTGCCCCATGTATAGAGTGTTTGTGTGAGTGAGTGTGTGCCCAGCGATGGATTGGCGCCCTGTCCTGGGTCTATCTGCCCAGCGCCCGAGACGTTCTCCCCTGGATGGGCATGGGGAACCCCACCGCGACCCTAATAGAGGATAAAGCGGGAGATAATGAATGAATGAATGAATGAATGAATGAATGAATGAATATTTGATAAAGCTGTTAATGCTAAAGCATTTTTGTATTTAAATAGTGCCCTTAAGAGCACTGTGTTTGACTAAAGAAAATTGTTTAACATTAAAGGTTTTCAGGCGGCATGGTGGCTTAGTGGTTAGCACGTTCGCCTCTCAGCGCTAAGGATTCCTGGTTCGAATCCCCATCTGGGTGGAGTTTCCATGTTCTCCCCGTGTCCGCGTGGGTTTCCTCCGGGTTCTCCGGTTTCCTCCCACAGTCCAAAAACATGGATCAAGTCAATTGAGTTCTCCAAATTGCCCTATATGGAGTGTGTATGTGTGCGTGTCTGTGTGAATGTGTGCCCAGCGATGGATTGCCGCCCTGTCCTGGGTGTATCTGCCCAGCGCCCGAAACGTTCTCCCCTGGATGGGCATGGGGAACCCCCCGCGACCCTAATATAGGACAAAGCAGAAGATAATAAATGAATGGATAAAGGTTTTCATTTTTCATTATTTTGGAGAAGTTATTTCAATCCCAAACACAATTACATTAGAGATATAGTTTTTAGATTAATCGAAAAAAATAATCGTTAGATTAATTGATAGAAAGTTATTCGTAAGGTGCAACCCTATTCATACCTGATTGTGATTGTTCAGGTTGTGATTGTTCTGATAACTTGGGGAAGGAACTTTTGCACAGTCTGGATGTTAGGGCCTGGATGTTCTGGTACCTTTTCCCAGATGGCAGGAGGGTAAAATGTGTGTGAGGGGTGTGTGTGGTCGTTCATATTGTTGCTTTGTGGATTACATAACCAGCTTGGTTATGTTCTTCAGTACACATAACTAATACTGCCAAATTGACAGTAGTTCACAAGGTCAGCACTGGAATATCTAGGGGAAAGTGGAATGTAAAAGGACAGTAACAGGTGCATGAGCAAAAGGAATGATACACCGTGGTTGCTGCCCGGCCACTCAAGGAGGATGGCTTCCCCATAACAGGGAGTTTTATCTTGCCACTGTGACTTCGGCTTGCTCTTTGGGGGTTTCAGGCTTTTAACACTGTAAAGCTGCTTTGTGACAATGTACTGTTGTAAAAAGCTCTATATGAATAAACTACTTGAACTTGAACTACAACAGCATTAAAAAGATTGCCAAGAAAACTTGATTCAAGAATTTGGTAGAGCTTTGCAAGGAGTAAACCCAAGCTGGTGTCAGAGTATCAGGATCTACCATGCACAGACACAGCTGGAGTGTAAACCCTCAGTTACATTACTGGACCAAGAATAATGCACTATCTACACTGGTCAACCATCAGCATCCCTTGGGCAGCATTCTCTTAGAAACTATAAAGTATGAGTGAATGAACAACACAAACTGCAGATACTGAATGAACCACTGTCTCTGACTTTACACCTACAGTGTGGAGTGGTGAGGTAGATGCATCTAAAAGAGTATGTGGTATTTATTTTACCAACAAAAGGGGGTATTGATACAAAAACACTAATGACAATAATACTGGGCTTTTTACAGTTTTTAGTTAATTTCTCAACAGCACAGGTCCATAATCATGTATGCGACCAGGCTCGCCTCTCCAACCCTGTTCCGCCTCCTTTACTACACACAGAGGAGTGATAATTACAGGGTGTTAATTACAGGCAGGTGTCACTGCTTACCTGATCTGCATCCTAAGCCTGCTTCCCATTTAAAGGTTCTGCCTATTGTGCCCTCATGCCACAGGAGTGTTACTCCAACGTAAATATTCACTATTTAGATGGCAGATATTACATTTTTGAAACAGTATAAGATTGTAGCAAACCACCTTGTTGATTATGAAGAATTACTAACTAAATATGGCCAGGATTTAAGTAAGTAGTAGATTGTGGGAATTGTGTTTTTTGTGTGTTTTGTCATTTTTAGAGTCATTTATTACCTTTATATAACCACAAATTAAAATATAAATGTTACTTTCACACAGTTGAAACAAACAATGTACTTTTTTTGCAATACAGTCATGTGGATGAGGGCAGCACAGTGGCTTAGTGTTTAGCATGTTCACATCTCAGTGCTGGTTCGAATCCCAATCTGGGTGGAGTTTCCATGTTCTCACCGTGTCCGCATGGGTTTCCTTTCACAGTCCTAAAAACAACATGGATTTAAGCTAAATTGGCTTCTCTAAATGAACCCTAGGCGGCACGGTGGCTTAGTGGTTAGCACGTTCGCCTCTCAGCGCTAGGGATTCCCGGTTCGAATCCTCATCTGGGTGGAGTTTCCATGTTCTCCCCGTGTCTGCGTGGGTTTCCTCCGGGTTCTCCGGTTTCCTCCCACAGTCCAAAAACATGGATCAAGTCAATTGAATTCTCCAAATTGCCCCATATAGAGTGTATCTGTGTGAGTGAGTGTGTGCCCAGCGATGGATTGGCGCCCTGTCCTGGGTGTATCTGCCCAGCGCCTGAGATGTTTTCCCCTGGATGGGCATGGGGAACCCCACCGCGACCCTAATAGAGGATAAAGCGGGAGATAATGAATAAATGAACCCTATATATTGTGTGTCTCTCTGTGTGTGAGTGTGTGCCCAGTGATGGATTGGCGCACTGTCCTGGGTATATCTGCCCAGCACCCAAAACATTCTCCTCTGGATGGGCATGGGGAACCCCATCACCACCCTAGTAGAGGATTAAGTAGAAGATAATAAATGGATGAATGGATATATGTTTGCTTTGACTTGAAGGTTGTCTACATTCAAAGATGCCCCATGCTTTGTTGTTTTTGTCAGAAAGCACCCGGATGTCATTGTTCTTGACTTTCTTAGCCATATTTACTTTGATTTTATAGCTCCATGTTTAGTTGGACTCTGTGTGTTATATTCCAGGTTGTGTTTCATTCATTATTTCCTGATTGTGTTTTATTATCAGCTTTATGGATTTAATTCCTCATTATAACTGCTTATGCTTATTGGTTCTTGGAAGATTGGCACTTTGAATAAATTTAGATTGATTTAAAATTTCACTATGTCAAGCACAATGATTTTCAACCCCTGTCTTCTGAGATCAGTGATTCATGGTGCATAAATAGAAGCGACAGCCTGAAGAATAAGTGAGCTGAGCAAACCGACAAACCCAGGGGTTACCTGGAAATAGGAACCTAACAGTTCTGTGTCCCTTTACATTCATTCTGTTGTCACTTTCTTAGGGAGGATATTTTCTTTATTTCTGTTCTGGTCTGGTTTAAGATTTCTCTTCTCTACTTTTCAAGTACTGTGTGTGTGTGTGTGTGTGTGTGTGTGTGTGTGCGTGTGTGTGCACGCGAGCGCGTGTCTGTTAGCCTATCATGGTTGGCCTATGGGTTTTCATATGTTTAAATGAGACACAATAATTAGGAATGTTATCCCCCCCCCCTTTGTTTCAATTTTATTCTCATTTTACCCTGCAAGAATTTTAGGGAAGTGTGTTTGTTATTTTTAAATGCCTAACCCCCTTTATCTTACTAGATTCCTAGTCAACGTACTTTCATAATTGTAATTGCTATACTTTGACATTTCTAGTCTGTAATCTTGTGTTCCTTGTTTCCATACTACAGTGTTCTTACACAAGATAGTCTCTCTCAATTTAAATATTCTATCAAGTTTTTTGTTCTGCTTTTTGTTATCCTCCTTGTGTCTCCATGTATTGGTTGGGATTATAATTCCTGTACTTCAGTGGCAGGCCATGCATTTTATAACTAGGCTTTCAGTTATGCTTTGTCTGAATTAATCTGCCTGTCAATAACTATTTTATGGCTATAAAAAAACACCATTTATGCAGCAACGTAGTCCGAAAAGCTGTTTCATCGCAGGGAGAAAGCAGAGCCGTCAGCACCTTATGCGGCTCTGCCTGAAGAACGTGTGCTCCCTTTATAAGCTGCACTATCACATATCGCAAAATGAGAGCTCGCAGGAACGATTATGTACACAAAATCCACCCCTCCATTTTTCCCTTAAAAACAGTTTAAACTAGTTCCATCAAGAAATCCTTTTCTAATGCTGAATGTCAAGTTGTATTTAAGTAATAAGTTTTAATTGGCTGAAAATTTTTGATTATTAAAAATACACTCCAAACAGAGTGCATGAATACTCTAACATAACGTGGGCCCTCTAGAAGGCCTTGTGTTGCCAACTCAAAATCTAATTGGTTGAAGCAACAAGGTCATCAACACTTATTTAATGCTGCTGGTTATTGAAGGCCTAGGCAGAAATGTAAACCTGGCAACCAATGATGCTGAAATGTGATTGGTTAAATACTTTAATAAGAAAATACATATCTGGAATCGGCACACCATGGGGAAACACTATGAAAGAAAGTGGACAGGCCATTTGGAATTATCTGTGATTTAGATATTTTTATTTTTTGACGGCCACCACTGATTTATTCATTAATCTTCTGAGTATTGTTTATTGTTGTTTTGTTGTGTAATTATTTCTTTGTGTATATTAATACTGTCTTTAGTCCTCTTTATGCCTCCTCCTAGCAGCAGGTTAAAGCTAAAGTTATACACATGTATAGAAATATGATTTAATTGGTATTTAACTGTCATTGGGGTATTAAATGCCTAGTTATGATGTAACATGCCCAATCATGACACTATTGTTTGGTCACAGAAAAAAAAATGTTTTGCCATTTGCAGTAAAATTCTACAATGTTTTCACTGTATTCTCATGTTCAAAAGCTGTTATTACAGCTAATTTATTAAGTAATTCTTAAGTAATTCTCATCTCACCAAAATCATCTCACTGTTTTTAGGTTGAATTGGAAATAGGCAATTGTGGTATGTTGGTGGGTGTGACACCAGGAAACAGAAAATTGGTTCAAACAAAAAAGGCTTTATTTTGCCACAAACATAAGTTCTTCAGCAAATACTGGGCTTTTACAGTATAATCAATTTAAATAACAATGTCTCAAGCCTGGCGGCACGGTAGGTTAGTGGTTAGCACATTCGCCTCTCAGTGCTAGGGATTCCCGGTTCGAATCCCCATCTGGGTGGAGTTTCCATGTTCTCCCCGTGTCTGCGTGGGTTCCTCCGGGTTCTCTGGTTTCCTCCCACAGTCCAAAAACATGGATCAAGTCAATTGAATTCTCCAAATTGCCCCATATAGAGTGTGTTTGAGTGAGTGAGTGTGTGCCCAGCGATGGATTGGCGCCCTGTCCTGGGTCTATCTGCCCAGCGCCCGAGACGTTCTCTCCTGGATGGGCATGGGGAACCCCACCGCGACCCTAATATAGGATAAAGTGGGAGATAATGAATGAATGAATGTCCCAAGCATACCTTCACATGTAGATCCTGTGCTCTCTTCCTTCAGCCCGCTCACAGTCTCATTTTAATATGACACAGGAGGAGACATAATTAGAGATATTAATCACAGGCAGGTGTTACTGTTTATCTGATCATCAATTTAAGCCTGTCTTTCATATACAGACTCCGCTCATCACACCCTTGTGTTACAATATTATGGCATTTTCTCTGTACAGTGTGAAACCATTGGGTTGTGATCAAAAACCATAGGAGAAGTCGCGACGGCAGCCGGCACAGCGGCACTATCATTAGAAATAGGCAGAAAAAGTGATACATTAAGGAGAATTGGCGATAAAAAGCAACCCGCTCCCAGACTATGCTTTAATAAGCACAGGTCAGGCCCGAAAAAAACAACACCTTTTAGCACACAAGCAAATACAACATAAAGACATGGACGAGAAGCTGTAGGAGACGTGTCCAAGGGGCACTGTAGGCAAAATAGATCACTATTACTAATAACAGCCATACTTAATATTAACAGCCATACACAGAAAAGTAGTTAAGTGTTTGGAGGTGCACAGTTCTAGTATGTGATAGGTCACCTTGGTAGTTAGATCTATTGGCATGTTTTTTTATGGGACATGCCACATTTAAATGAAGCTCATTTGTTTCAGGGTAGACTGAAGATGCTTTGTGGCTATAGTTGTATCAGCAACATTGACTTTGACATAAAGTCCTACTGCAGTTTCTAATGAAATGCTAAATATGAGATTAACATGAGGTTGAGATGCTACAAGTCAGTGGCTGGATCCTCTTGCAGTCTCAGTTTTACTCACCAGGGGCCAAATTTTATTTTTGTTTACACGATTTCACTTTGTTCTCCACAAAGCCAGTAGCTCTTGCACAATCTCTCCATCTCAGTCTATTTCTTGTACTAAATGTTCACCTTATTTCACCTTTTACTGCAATATAAGCCTTGGGGTGAGAGGATGGGAAGTTTGGTAAAAGAGGAATAGGTTTTGTATAGCAACATCAAACTATATTGACATAAACTGTCTTGTTTATAAATGTTGACATCACTCAACAACATTTAAAAATTTTAGCTACTGTACATGTTAAAACAAAAACTATAGCTAAAGTAACTTCATATCATACCACCATGTATCTTTTTGCCTCTGTCATCATGTTATTCATTCATTCATTATCTCCCGCTTTTATCCTCTATTATGCCCATCCAGGGGAGAACGTCTCGGGCGCTGGGCACACACTCACTCACACAGACAAACTCTATATGGGGCAATTTGGAGAATTCAATTGACTTGATCCAAGTTTTTGGACTGTGGGAGGAAACCGGAGAACCCGGAGGAAACCCACGCGGACACGGGGAGAACATGGAAACTCCACCTAGATGGGGATTCGAACCAGGAATCCCTAGCGCTGAGAGGCGAATGTGCTAACCACTAAGCCATCTGCCGTCATCATGTTAAAAAAAAGTAAAAAAGCCCTCATGCAATCCCTGAAAAGGGACTGGAACATATATACTTACCATTAATTTAAAAAATCTATTAAATAACTGTAGGTAGCTAGAAACAAGTGATTTGTAGCACAGCACATCACCACATGACCCTGACGATGTTTGTGTATTGTGCTGTTATGAGTGGAACAGACACTGCAGTGCTGTTACAGTTTTAAAACAATGTGTCCTTCGCTTAAAGCAATCAATGATCTAAGATATGTAACATATACAGTCATTGTCCATAGAGCTACAAGGGCATCTATATACGAGCTGATTGCATTTTGTCTGCCACAAAAAGACATTCCCTGAAACTGTTCACCAGCACTGTGCTGTTTAGTTTGCATTCAGTTTAGAGCTTCAGTGATAAATTGTGTTAAACTCACAAAACTGTTTAAAAAGAACCCAGATGGTTTACAGGTATTTTCAATGTTGTAAGATAAGATTGTGAATAATAAAACAACAAAAACAAAAGTATCCACGTACAAGAAAGCCCTTATTATCAATGAGTAATTAACTTTAGAATGATTAACAGCAAAAACAAAACGAAAGGAGAAAAACAAAAGAACAGACAGTTCAGCCGGCAGCATAGACTGAGCACCTGAGAAACAGAGAGGAACTAGCACCAAAACCAGAGCAAGCCAGAAGACAATGAGAGTGAAGTTAAAACAGATATTTATTAAACAGAACACCTAGCATCTCATTAACAAAATAATTTCTCGTTGCTAAGCAAGCTTCCAGAAATAGAAAATAATTACAAACAAACAGACTGACGCTAAAACACCAAACAACATAACACGCTAAAACTCCCAACAGCCACCCAATAAAACAATCCTCAGTAAACATTGTAAAACGGAAGGCTTGTATAAGAAAACGAGACAATGAATTAAATAATTAACACAAATCACCTAACTGAAATAATGGGTTTAAAAAATAGGGGGAGCAAATAAAAGGTGTTAAAATAAAAGTCCCATAAATGCATGAGCCCTAAGATGGCTATGGAGCTCAGCACAGATGGGAAGACACATGTACAACATTCAAAAGAAAGGGGGAAAGGGCAGAGTCACAAGTAGAGGGAAACAAAAGGAAAACATATTCTCAAGAATGAGATTTGGGCATACAGGACTAAAAAGTACACTAGTCCTAATGAAGGAAACATAATGATGGTAACTGTGAATACTGCAATAAGTTAGAAACAATAAAACATGTAATGTTTCACTGTCAAAAGTACCACGAAAACAAACAAGGACTAGCGCAGAGATTGGAACAAAATAATCTCAGGCTTGTACAGGACATTCCTTAGAGGCGATCAGGGGAAATTGGATTGAAGTTTTTTGCCTTTTTGAATGGAAAATGGATTAAATAACAGAATTTATGTGTGGTAGAATAATGCGGAGCAAACAGCTGCTCCCATACTCCAGTCCAGGAGGTGGCGGAAATGCACCAAAAAACAGCCAACCGCCAAAAAAAAAAAGAAAAGAAGAACAAAAAGAAGGCCTAAGATGAAACATGTACAGTCATTGAGCTATAAAGTGCATCTGTATTAAAGCTGAGAAAAACAAAACGTACCAGATAAGTGGATGGTGAGTGTAAGTTACCTGTATGTGCAAATCTGGGCCACAAATTGTCTGAAACTGTTCATCAGCACCTTGCTGTTTAGTTTGCATTCAGCTTTAAGCTTCAGCGAGTGGTAATGAAAAGTGGTTTCAAACTCACAAAACCCGAAAACCATGGGCAGTTTCTGCAACTGTTAAAAGAACTGGTTGACTGAAAGAAATCCAATTCTTTACTGGCATGTTCAATGTTGTAAGAAGGAAATTGGAGAAATGGACTGCATATTGTGCATGTTTATTGCAGAACACAAAATGAATAAGTAACAAGCCTGTTTACATTTCTGTAACCGTAAGTTTACCAACCTGTTTCTCCTGATTTGCAGGCTAAAGCCATGTTTCTTCCAAAAGATTGGTTTATTCCAAAATATTATTATGAATCAATAAATCATTCATTCATTCATTATCTTCCTCTTTATCCTATATTAGGGTCGCGGCGCGGGGGGGTTCCCCATGCCCATGCCCATGCCCATGCCCATCCAGGGCAGAACGTTTCGGGCGCTGGGCAGATACACCCAGGACAGGGCACCAATCTATCACTGGGCACACACTCACACAAACAAACACATTCCACATGGGGCAATTTAGAGAACTCAATTGACTTGATCCATGTTTTTGGACTGTGGGAGGAAACCGGAGAACCCGGAGGAAACCCACGCAGACACGGGGAGAACACTGAAACTCCACCCAGATGGGGATTCGAACCGGGAATCCCTAGCGCTGAGAGGAGAACGTGCTAACCACTAAGCCACCGTGCCTCAATAAGTCATAATAATATAAATGCAGTACAAAACATGTACTGACATGTTTGAAGCTAAAAATATGGTCATATCATAAGATATTTAGGATAAAGATATTTTCCTCTTAGAATGAATTGTCTATTGTTAAATTATATTAGATTAAACTTTATTGTCATTGTGCAGAGTACAGGTATGGAGATTTGATTTTTTTTGCCTTTGTTTGTGCTGAAGCACCTTGTTTTTATCTTGAAGCAGATGCTCCATTGCACTTTTAATTGAATAAGGCTAATAATTCTAGATATAGTGTCTGCTTTCTACTATAAAAGTAATCTAGCCCAGCACAGTCCATGTTTAACATTACAGATTTACCAAATGAATGATTTACTTTAATATAGGTACTGGGAAGCAGAGTCCTGCTGGTTGTTGGGTCCTGCTGGTTGTTGGGACCATCAGTCAACATCTATGCTCTTCCTTTTTGACCACACATGAATATGGATAAAAGAATGACCATTGCAGTGACATGTAGCAAATCAATCCTAAACCTCATGTTCCAATTTAATAACCACAAACAAAAGTGATTTATTTACTTTTAATATAGGTACTGGGAAGTAGAGTCCTGCCGGTTATTGGGTCCTGTAGCAACTTTTACCATTATTTTTCTTCTAAAAAAATAGATGTTCTTAAAATAAATGTCATCCTTATAATTTGGTTCTCATAGCTGAGACTAGCTGAACACATCCATGCTCCTCCTTTTTGACCACACATGACATGTACCAAATCAATCCTAAACCACATTGATTACGGAATGAAGGGACAAAATAAGTGAAACCTTCCTTGCTTACCATTGCTCCTTAACCACAAGAAAAGTCATGCTAGTGGATTACATACATTAATTACATATTTAAAATTATGCATTAAAATGATGATAAGGCCTAATAAATGCTGAGGCAGTTGGAAAAGCTCTGTATTGCATAAAGCTTTAGGATTATGATTTGAATTAGCTCAGTGTCATTAAAACAAATCACACATGAGCTTTAGATAAAAAATGTGTTTTGGGTGGGGTGAGACAGTAAAGATGGCAGGGAGAGAGTAATGAACAAAATTCATTTCAAACCAAATTTTTCACAGTCTAAACAGATGACATTGTGCTCTTTGACAAATGTCTTCAATATCACAAGCTGATTGTGTGACAACTATGGGGAGAGTGAGGGATACACAACGGGGACAACACTGCCACAGTTTACATGCCGCTTCTGTCATTTCACAAAGCAAACATGGCCTATCGGGATTCCTTAGAAAAACTGATATTACTTCATTGTGGTTGTCATCTCTCTCATATTATGGTATTTTTCATCCTGTGAATTGGATTGAAGGAGAATTGATTTTAAAAAAGCAGCCCTTATATTATGGTAATTTCAGTTTTGCAGATTCTTTCCACTATTTCACATAATGAGCCAGACTAAGACTTAGTTGGGTGCACTTTTATAAAAATGTTTACAGAAATTTATACACATTGTCATTTTATTGGTTAGAAATAGTGAACATATTAGCTCTGATATACTAAATGAAAACTGAGCAACTTAAGTATTATATTATTTTATTACAATGAAAACATTTATTAATTTAGTTGACTTTCAATAATGCTGATTTGGCTTACAACATACTAGATTAATGCTAGTATTTCAACTAATGCCAACCTTTTAAGGTTTTTACTGTGCAACAGTGTTGGAGACTACTAAGAATAGTGTGATTGTTGGAGTAAAAACATCCAAAATATAAAAATATTGCGTGGATGAACAAGTAGTACACAGATAAGCAAACTTCAACCACAACAGTTTTAACTGGGATAGACAAAACTGGGATACAAAAACAGGCAGCTGTTTAAAGTACTATTGCTTTCTAACAAGAAAAGAGTAGAAAATCATGGTTTTACTCTGGTTAGAGCAATGTAGATTTTTACATTACCATTTTGATAGGATTTAGATAAAGCAGCATGCGTTAATGTTCTTCTGTCAGATGTTGGAAGGGCAGGAATGGTGTTGTGAATATTTTCTGATACTGATGCCCCTCTGATACCCAAATATGAACGTATTCATACATGAGCTACACATTCATTCCTTCATTCAATATCTTCCATCTAATCCTCTACTAGGTTTGCGGGTGGGGGTAGGGGGGTTGCGGGTGGGGTTAGGTCTGGCAGATACACTCAAGACAGGGCGCGAATCTATAGCTGGGCACTCTCTCTCTCTCTCTCTCTCACTCACACACACACTTTATATGGGGCAATTTAGAGCATTTAAAATCAATGAGGACACCAGAGAACCTGAAAGAAACCCATGCAAAAATTGTGAGAATATGGAAACTCCACCCAGATAGGGATCCAAACCTCATCCCCAGCACTGAGACGCAACTCTGCTAACCACTAAGCTGGTTTTATAGTTTTTATAGTAATTCTAGCTAAACATATTGATTTATTTCCTACTAGGTATTTACTGTATGGCAGAGGAATGCTTTTAGCAGTGAGCTCTATCAAAAGGTTTACATAGTCATGGGCTAGTTTCGGGACCATTAATTTTTTTTCTTGATCAGTTTTAAAATGCATCTAGGATGATGTAGGCTGTTCATAAATATTGAAGAGGCATGATGGTGTAGTGGTTAACACATTTGCTTTTTAGTGCTGGGGCTACAAGTTCTAATCACAATCTGGGTGGAGTTTCCGTGTTCTCCCTGTGTCTGCCTGAGTTTTCTCTGGGTTCTTTGGTTTCTTACCACAGTACAAAAACTTAGATTTACTTTAAATTGGCTGCTCAAAGTTGCCCCTGTACGGTGTGTGTCTGTATGAGTGAGTGTTAGTCCCGCACCCTTTCCTGGGTGTTTCTGCCCAGCGCCTGAAACCCTTTCCACTTCATGGGCATGTGGAACCCAAAGAAGACCCATGCGGACATGGGGAGAACATGGAAACTCCACCCTGTGACCCTAGTAGAGGATGAAGTAGAAGATATTGCAAAAAGATAATGAAAATTCAAGAAAGATAAGAAAATTCATTCATTCATTATCTTCCGCTTTATCCTCTATTAGTTTCGCGGTGGGGTTCCCCATGCCCATCCAGGGGAGAACGTTTCGGGCGCTGGGCAGATACACCCAGGACAGGGCGCCAATCTATCGCTGGGCACACACTCACTCACACACACACACACGCATACACACTCTATATGGGGCAATTTGGAGAACTCAATTGACTTGATCCATGTTTTTGGACTGTGGGAGGAAACCGGAGAACCCGGAGTAAACCCACGTAGACACGGAGAGAACATGGAAACTCCACCCAGATGGGGATTTGAACCGGGAATCCCTAGTGCTGAGAGGAGAACGTGCTAACCACTAAGCCATGAGATAAATCTTATTACCAAAATATACATGAATTGTGTGGGCTAAAACTTGATTTCTATTAGGTTTCTGAAAATATAAGTAAATATATATAAGTACAATATATGAAACTACATATTTCATTACTTTTTATTGACAGAAATTGTAAAATAATTTGACATTTTTGGTGATGTGACCATATCTGGCTGTTTTTCTGTTCCTAAACACATGAGATTGGTTGACGGCACTAATTGTGTTGACCAACATATGGTAAGGTGAGAAAATTCCAAGAGGTTCCATGCATTAAATACAGAGAATTCTAGAAAAGATATTAATATCCTCTGCTTGGACACTTAGTTATACATTTTGCTTTTTAAAACTGATATTTGTAATTTGACCATATAATGACCAAAATATTTGTATTGACCATATTTGTAATAATCATTATAGCTAGTTTGAAAATTAGTCAATTAAATGAAAAGAGCCTGTTACAAAAAGAATTGAGGCATTCCTAATTTTAATTTTTATATCTTTTGAAAAAAAGGAGACAGTTTTGGACTTATTTTATTTACATCTTATGTAAATGCACCTTGATTTATTCAACTCTTTGAGATTCTTATTTTATCTGATTATTTTTCAAACACTGATGCACATCTTCTACTCATTTTTCTTAGATGAACATGGACATTTGAAAATATACCTGCCTAAAAAACTGCTTGAATGTCTACCAAAATGCTCCTCGTTGCCAAAAGAGCGACACCGGTGGAACACGAATGAGGTAAGGTCACTTTTCTTTGCCATCTTTTACCATCTGCTGTTCTTGCGCGCTCTCTCTCTGTCGCTCTTTCTGTGCTGACCTTACAGCATCACACCCTTTTATTTTGAGCACCTGACAGCAGGTTTACCGAGAACGTGTTCCAGTGGCTCTTGAACTATAGTAGCCATAAACATATGCTCAGATCTACACACACACACACAAACAGGAGTGGCAAAGGTTTTTAAAAAATTGCTTTTAATATTTATTGGAACCATCCTTAAGCAGTGATAACTGTACCTAAGCATTTTGGGTGACTTTAATTTTGCTCATGGGCTTGAAGGAAAGCTTATACTTTTTTAAGGGCATGACTTTGACATATGCTTTTAAAAATATTACCTTTATGGTTCTTGTCACCAAAAATGGCTTAAGTGCTCAGGGCTGTTGTCTTGCTATATGTTCTGTTTTCTTTGAACTCACAGACCGATGTCTTGATATCTGCCTTTGCAATTTTATGATTGTAATTCAGTATGTATTATTTCATCATTGATGGCAAAAGGTCTTAATCCTGGGCTGTGCCAGGTAAAAAACAAGCACTGCATGTCCCTTTGCTAAAACTGTGATTAAAAAATGGTGTTCGTGTTCGTAAGCTAGTCGGATCGAAGGTTTAAACCAATGAGCATGGTGTGCTCAGAAATATTATATTTAATTTGAACATAAAGTGCAGTCTTTGTTTTGTCTTTGTCAGCATGTCGTTTAACACATCCACACCCCTGCAGAGCAGCTGGGGTATCTAAAAAGTGCAAGCACCCTGTAATCTGCATATGAAAATACACTTTAGGTGCAGTTTATCAAACCCTAAACACATTTCATGTACGATACTTCAAACAAATAGGAAACGATAAGAATCCTTATAGATGAAATGGAAATGCTTAGTGTTTAGGTTTGTGTGAAGAAAAATCTCAAAAGCAGTTTGGCAGTTGTCCTTGACCTGTAGGCCAGCCATTTGAAATTACTTTATTTTACGCCAGCGAGCTATTTTATTGTTTAATGGAAATGAGGCAATGTTCCGTTCGATTTGCACATTTTATTTGTTGTTCATGTTCTATCTGCCTAGTGGCTCAACTCTTGCTGTGCTGCCTGACACCTGATTGGAACAAGGCATTATTCAGAAGCTTAATGCTGTGATTTTATTTTTTCACGATTGCTAATTTCTCTACAGAAAATCATAAACGCTGTGCTTACAGAAGGCATTGCATTTTTAATATAGTTGCTCCTGAAGCCTTAAAACATTAAAATAGGCCGTATTATTGTCAAAGGAGACAACCCACGCTTTTTTTCATAATTCATAAAGTTTTAAAATGGCTCATCTCCTCTTCTTTAATGAATATTGTTCTCTTGAGGAGGTTGTTAACAGGAAAGATGAGGAGTTCTGTGGTAGGTGAGCCTACCTCCCTGAAATCATAAAGCCTGCCACTGCCTCGTACATAACTCAAATGTCACTCTCACATCAATTCCAACCTTGCCAAAAGCCACCGGTGACAAATCACTGATGCAGCACTCTTAAAGGGATATTTATGAATTGAATAGGCTACTTTATCCCATGGTGTGTACTTTATGGAGTGACAAGCATGGAGGGGGTTGATTCCTCTGAATAAGGAAATGAGTGACAATATGGGAATAAAAACTGATGGGGCAAATCTCTTTGTATTTGTGCATCTTGTCAGAAGTGTCTTTGATGCGTTTCCTCTGTGGTAGGATGTAATATATATATATATACCATCCTTAGGTTGTATTTTATAACAAACCATGTTTGCACAAATGTGGGCTCATTCTGAAGTAATATATTAAAACTGGTTTAAGGGTGACTTATTTCCCTTGTGACAGACAGCATGTCAGTTTAGGATCAGACGGAAATTGTGAGTGAATACAGTTTTAGTCGGATCCATGAGGACAGGGAATGCACAAAAAGCAAACACATTTAGTTAATTAGCAATGATTATGCAATGTATTTGACTGAGTGTGTTGTGATTTCAGACTAAATTAATTAATGTTTTCATTCTAATTGATTGGAAGGTATCAGCATGTGTGAAAGAGAATTACAGGTGGCTGCAGTTTTGGATAGTCAGCCATTCTGCTTCTTGCCAAAATTAAATTACATGCAGAAGGTAAAAAAGATGTAATATTTTCAACATAGCTTGAAAAGCCATTTAATATGATGTCAAGCACTCTTTGGATTAATGTCATCTTATCAGTGGTGGCTCCTCAGAGCGCGGACAGAGGCATTACCTAATTTTTATGTGGCACACATCAAGAGAGACGATTGCATTGGAAAGCAAGGAGTCAACCTTCCCTAGAACCAAGGGCATTTCTCTTTCATGTTCACCAGGCACATACCAGCACTGGAGTGACTCACTGATGGCAGACTGAGAAGGATTAAGGAGTCTCTTGTTGCTGCTGATTGTGTGAATCTTACTGAAAGTGACACCTCATTTATTCTCTGCATATTCCTTCTGCTTGTCCTGCATGCTTAATGCCCCCTTATTTTCTTGTTGCTTTGCAAAAAAAATTGTTTGCTTTACCCACTGGCTTACTAACCACAAAATTTAACTGATGAAGTCTTTGCTTTGAAAGTACATGGACTTTTATTATCTAATTTCTCTTAGGTCCAGTTAGGCTTTATATGTGTGGAATCTCATTCAGAACAAGTTATAATTCTCAGTTCACAAAGTGCAGAAAGGTAAATATTTGGCAGAAGACACATGTACATGGGAACTCTCTCGACATACTGCACACTAATGCCTTTAACTCACTGTCATACTGATCAGTAAGCAAAGCAAAAGTGCAAACTAGAGGTAGGAGTAGGGTTGCCATCCGTTCCGTATTGCCATCCCTCCTGCATTTGACAAATAAATGTGCATATATATATATATATATATATATATATATATATATATATATATATATATATATATATATATATATATCATTCATTCATTCATTCTAGATCACACAATTGTTTTGTGTATTCTGTGTCAAAATGTTTATATGAGGAAAACAGTGTTCAGCTATCATTACATAAATTCTATTATATGCTTTCCATTTGTGCATATTGGTAATTAAAAAAAAAACTTGAGTCTATGTTTAAAGAAATCTAACAGGACATTAAATGGTCATGTTGTGGTGTTTTTAGAACTACGGAGTTAAGCTACCATGTAGATGGTTCAGTTGCGCCGGTTCCATCCATCAGGGTTCCATCCGTCTCATAATTTAGGGAATCGTCCCGTATTGTGCAAATAAATGTTGCATCCCGTATTGCTTCAATTTGTTCCATTTTTTCATGTTGGTCATGGCACAGAGGAACTGTGGTGGGTGTCCCTTATTTTCATTTCTGTAATATGGCAATCCTGGGTAGCAGAGAGATATTTTATAAAAGTATTAGAACATGTGATTAGGAAAATATTTGGGTCAGTATCAGGCAGTTACTTTAATAGGTACCCACCCACACAGCGGTATACAAATGATTATTAACACAGGAGAATTATTCAAAGCTAAAGAAGCGGGAGGTTGCTAATAACAAAAAAGCCAGGGGATCAAGAAAGGCTATTCAAAACATTATACTAGTTGCTTAATGAGCAGTTCACTTAAACTGGTCATTTTGGCAGCATAAAGCTGTATGGTATTACGAAGCCTAATAAAACGGGCTCCTCTGGTGACATGGGCATCTGCAACATTAGGAAGTGCCTTCGCCACATAGTGCAGCGCAAATCTGATCTCCAGGACCGAGCCTTTTTAAAGATGTGAGGAAATGGACCTAAGCTGTTGTGAAATCCAGGCCCCTAATGAGTAACAGCTATTTAAGACCCAGGTTTAGTTCCTTAGCTCTGGAAGCCAAAAGAGTCAACTGAGCCGAATTTGGGAAATGTAAGTGCTCCGCAGTGACCTTCTGCACATTTAAATACCCTGCCATCAGGAATAATCCTCTTTATTCTGCACTGGCATGGCATGGTGCCTGCTAAGAATATGATGAATCCACATGGTATTGGAGCAGGCCTTAGAGAGAGGTGGGCAGAAATAACACAATCTTCCAGTTACATTCTTTCATGCTGTCCCTTTGATCATAGAAAGGCTTTTGGTAACTGAGAATGCATGGGGATGCGCGAGACACAAATTATTAATTCATTCATTTTCTAAGCCGCTTATTCTGATTATGGTCGGCGGGGGTGGGAGGATGATGGGGGCAGTTTTAGGCCGCTGGAGCAGATTTCAGCGCTTATAGAAAGAAAGGCGGGTAAACGCCCTGAAAAGGTCACCAGTCCATTACAGGGAAGACACACAGACAAACATACCCACACATGGAGCAATTTTGTCTATCCAGTGTATCAGCTAGCATGTTTTTGCACGGCTCTGTAATCATACAGCTCCTGAACAGACTTTGGATATGAATGTGGTTCCAATTTTAATTTGAATAGAAATTTGATGTGCTGATGTATCGCTCGTTTCATTCCTGCATATGTATCCCTTGGTATATAACCCCTTTGTTATAGGGTTTATAGATATTAGGTGTAATGTTTTTGACCTTGCATGACCTGTGGTGTCACTCTGGGTCAGAGTTGATGGCATTGGAGAACACCAGAGGTTACCTACACAGAGAAACTGTTTGGTTTATCCACTCACGCATAAAGAGACCATTCCATGTGAAGTGGACTTTAAACAGACTTTGGATGTGAATGTGACAAATTTTGATTAACATTAAAATGAAGGGTACAAAGAAAGTGTGAGAGAAAGAAGATTATATTTACAAATTGATTTAATATCATGTTCAAGGCTGTGCTGCAGCACTGAATATCAGCATGGCAGTGTTTTGGTCTTAAGAATAAAGCTGCAGTTGGGTTACAAAGATAACCAAGGCCAAGCTGATATTCAGTACAGTAGCTTGTCTCTGTGTGTGATTTACTTAAAGTTTCAGTCATTCAGCCTGCATATGTAATCCTGGGTAGGTAACCTCTTCCTGTCTCCCTTCCTTAGTGTCACTGTTTTAGCAACTGGGACTTCAGCGCCGTTCCCAACAGAATAGCTTGACCTCATTTGGCTGGATTTAGGCTTTGCTTGCTTTTAATAAATTAGAACGAGTCATATTAAGATGTTTCATTTGGTTTTGTCACAAAAAGGCTTTAACTTTAAAAGCAAATGAGCTAATTATAGAAATGCTTTTTTTCCCCTTATCGCATGTTTTTTTAGTTAATCAATGTCAGTGCCCTTGTAAATTAAACGTTTATCCTCTTTCAAACATGTAAATAGATCTTCTCTGCCATTTGCCTGTGCGCAATTAAAATTACTTTGCCTTGGTTGCAAGTGTTTGCCGAGATGTTCATTAGCTTTTTTTGGGGAGGGGGCAATGAGTAGAAATTAAAGGTCATGTTTGCTTGTTTGTTTTCTATGTGGAAATGCCTTAACGTTTTATGAGCAGCTGTCCAGAGCATGAGTAGAATGAATAATGCAACAAGCAGAGGTCTCAGGTTGAGCATTTGATTTCTCCTCAAATGTCATGTCTGAGATTAGGGTTTGGCTATCATCTTCTTTTGGGAGCGCGTAATTTCCATAACTAATTCTGTCTTCATTTACATGCCATAACATTTGTCTATGGTTTAATTGCTATATTATGGTCAGTACATAAGCTTACTTGTAATTGCATGTAATGTGCAAATGTGTTAATAGGAATCGTTTTAAACATACATCAGTAGCTATGCAATTACAAACTGTGGCCAATAGATAATCACATTTTGTCAGCCCCCCCAAGTACCACCAAGCTTGGCTAATGATTGGATGATGGGCCCTTATTTAAAAACAAGCACCCACTATGTCTGTGTAAGTCAGAAGGTTCAGGTAAGGTCTCCAAACTATTAGCCATTGTTTGTAATCAATGCTTACTTTTGTAACGTTTTCTCTTGGATGTCCATCTGTAAGGCAGGTGTTCTGAATGCTTTTCTAAGGTGGGGATGCTCAAAATAGGCTGACTGCTGTTGTAGCATAAACAGGTCACTCCACACCCATAGGGAACTTTCTAAAAGAAACCAACCCTTTTATTCTTTGAGGTTTAAGAACATGGTTTTTGCTCAGATTTTCTTTCTTCTTCCTTTATTTTTCCTAAATAAGTGACCGTAATTATATAGTCAAACTTGGAAATTTAGTGCAGTTTCTGTATATTTATCTTCAAGGCTTGAAAATCTGTTGGCCACACTATAGAGTCACAAAATGTGTTTTGCCTTCTTTTTTTATATATTTTTTTGTTGTGTTGATTTTTTTTGGCTCCAGACAATCTAATTTTCCTTTTAAATCTTTTAGCTCCACCTACTTTGATTTTTTGCTTAGTTGCAAAATTTGAGGAACAAAAGTTTGTCAGCTACTTCTTCAAGTTTTTTGCAATTTACATGGTTTTGGTTTCGAAAAATTCAGAATAGCATGAATCAAAATTTTTAATTTTTTTATTTGCGATATCCAAACAATAAACAAACTAATCAGTTTGTTACATAAAATTTATGATTGGTGCACACAAATGAAATTTCAGTATGCATTTGACAGCCATATACTAGTGATGTGTATATAGCTATACTGGAAATTGTAAGTTAACCTTACTTTAAAAAAGCATGTAAACCAACCAACTAAGGGTTTTTAAGTACATTTTACTTACACTTGAGTCTAATTAGCTGAAAAAAAACATGTATATAGTACTTGATAGTTTGCTTTAGATGTACTTCTGATATAGTACGGACTTCTCAAAAGTAGTATTTCACACAACTAAATAATTTCAAGTGTAGTGAGTCTCAACATTATTTTTATATTTTAAATTATTAGGCCACTGGGTCGGGAGGGAATAAAAAAATAAGTATTTATTGCATATTATAGGTATTACTGCAAACATGTTTACAAAAATAAGAACTGTATAAAGGTGCAGTTTATAATCAAACAAACAGTATGCAGCGCCGATTGTCATGTTGGACAATGTATGCATCTGGACAAAATGTATGTCCAGATGCATACATGAAGCTGAAAACAACACTGTCTAGAGTTGCAATTTACAATTACACAACCACCAAGAAATTCTTCTGTACTTCTGTCATGTTGGTGCTTCTTCTTCGGTTAGCTTGGACCCTGGCATTGCTGCTTGTGTCTATCCCCCAGCCCTTAATTCTTTTCCCTCCCCCAACCGCTACTTCTCCACATTCTGTTATCTTCCGTCTTCATTGTCCCCCGTGTTCACTGAGGTGAGAAGTTATTCAGGGGATGGAGAAATGGATTTCTACCTTTGGTATTGAACTGCTGGGTCAGACGTTTGTGTTCCCATATTGTAGCAGACTTTTAGTTTATTCATTGGATAAAAAAGAAGTGGAAGGTCCTGGTTATGTGCTTTAGTGTCGTATATACATGCCAGTTTCAGTGACTTGTTTTGCCCTTAATATTTACATGTGATTGTGTGAGTAAATGCCATTGTCTTTTCAGCTCTGTGGATCAAATGGCAAGGGAGCCAAGCCACACATACTGAAGGCTTATGTTTTATTCTATTTCATATGGGCTGGCAGCCTGGTGTGCCAGCACTGCTCTGTGTAATCCACACCCCTCTTCCTTTCCCTCTTCTTGAAATAAATAGGATTGGTATCTGTCTCCCTGTGTCTCTGAGACGAAGTGATTGATGCATCTTGTGCTGGATTAATTATTGAAGGTAGTGGTTTCGCCTCTCACTGGCAATGGAGACCACACGACTCAGCCAAGCCTCGCCTAAAAGATGAGGTCTTGCCAATAAAATGACTTGATACAATTGACTGTAGACACTCTCCAAGATCTGTATTTTAATTGTTGAACTATACGTTTTATGTTTGTAACAGTACCAAGTGGGTTGTTTTTATTCTCAATTCATTTTTTCTTAATTATTAATAATTATGTAAATCATTTATATTGATTTAATGCACTAAAATAGATTAACTTATTAAAAGTTTGGTTAGAACAGTTGTACACACATGATGTCTTTATTTTCTACTGTAATAAATAATAAATGGGCGGGTCGGTGGCTTGGTGGTTAGCATCTTCATCTCTTAATGCTGGAGATTTCATTTTGGTATCCCAATCTAAGTGGTTTCCATGTTCTCCCCGTGTTCATGTGGGTCACCGGTTTCTCCGGTTTCCACCCACAGTCCAAAAACATGGATTCAAGGTAAATTGAATAACCTAAATTGCCCTATATAGTCTGTATGAGTAAGTGTGTGTGCCCAGCAATAGATTGGTGCCCTTTCCTGGGTGTATCTGCCCAGTGCCTGAAACGTTCGTCCCTTTATTTGCATACCGTGACCCTAGTAAATAATTAAAATAATGAATGAATTAATGAATAAATAATAAATTACCAAATACTTAACAATTTTTACAAGTTATTTAAGGATAATTACACTTATATTTTGATATATGCTTGAGTACCTGAAGAAGTAAATTCATTCACTCATTTGTACTTTGCTTTTCCTGATGAGGGTTGCAAATGGGTGCTGGGCCCAGTGTTTGTAGGGCAAAATTAAGGGTATTTAAAATTAAGTAATTACCTTAATAGGTTTACATATAAGCAATATGAATAGGGAATATAAATGGATTTGGTATAGAAAACTGGAATTCCTGAAGTACACCCAATCAGAAACAGGAAGAACATTCAAACTCTACAAATGAAGGCCCTTGTCTGCCTAGGAGTTGAACCCAGAAAGTTCTTACGATTATGGTTAGGGTAAGATCTTGTGTAAATACTGTGCCATGGCACATTCTGTTCAAAAATTTTAAGTGCTTAAAATAACATTTAAAGAATAAAACTTTTATTTTGATCCTATTCCAAGAACCATTCTCTCAATTTAGTCCAATAAAGCATACTGTGTTTATGAACTGCTCCAGTCTGAAGCATGAAATGATCGTGTTGGGATTAGAAGGCATTCTGTCTAGCTACAAAAGGAGGGGGCTCAGGATGAATTGATGGAACTCATGATTCACTGAGACTCCTTCTGAAACCTCTTGTCTGATGGTTTGCCTTTGGATCAGTGGGTGGGATGTTCTCGCCTAATCAGTGCAAGGGCATGCAGGCTCGACTGCTTCACAGTGTTGCTCTGCTCCCCTCTTTCTTGTTGTGAGCACAGCTTTGATCTTTAAAGGTCCTTGAGAATGAGAGTCCAGAAGGCTGGGCTTCTCTCTGGGTTTGGGATCTGGCCTATATGATGGACAGACCCACATACCCCTCCTCTCTTTCTAACAGGCTTCTTCTTTTAGTTTTTTTTTTCTCTTAGTTTTTTTCTCTCTCCCTGTACCATACTGCCATTAAAGTCCCAGTTAAACTTGCTGCTGCTGTTGGAATGTGAACTTTGTTTAACCTTTGCTAACAAGATTCCTGCTATATAATAGTTTGGCATTTAAGTAAATGTATATACTGTCTGTTGGAATATCATCATTGCATAAGTAGATCTGCTTTTAGAATATCCCATTCACCTCAGTGATATTTTTAAAAAGAATATTTAAAAATATTTCTAGGAAAACTATGAATAGTGTAATATTGTTAATCATTGGAATTCAATTTGACCTATGTGGGTCTCAACACTTGGACAAAAAAGTCCTAAAGATCACTTTTGATCCATTATGGGTTTCTGTTTGTCAGCAATCTTTAAATCTAGGGCAAGATTGTTGGAGCGACGTCCTTGAAAAACTGTTTAGATATGCAGTGTGACCCTTAAAGATGTGTGCCATCATTGAGCGTGCTATGCCAAAAAAGGCTGATGTGGCCATAATCACTGATCCTGCTGATCTCTGGGTATCAGTATGAGATTGCATAAAGGAGAATTTCTTATACGCTGCATGTGTCTTATTCCACTTTCTAATTTTCTAAAGCTTTAAGGTAATCCACTCGAGGGTAAACATGTCACTGGGGTGAAACATAGTTCTTCCTTGTGCTCTGGCAAAAATGCTTAAAATAACTAGTTAATCACTTCTTTAGAAAAGACTTAAATGAAATGCATCTTTTGACCTTCTAACTGTTGTTCAAGTTAAAAAAAATACCTTCTAAATCAATCAAGCATGTTAGAACCAGAAATCAGAATCAGAATCCTGCTTATGTGTCCTTTCTGTTGCTTATTGGTTTTAATTATAATTGTGATAATGACATGAAAGTCTCTGTAAGATGACATTTATTTTATTGACACACTGTCAGGCTTTACAAATAAAAAAGATTCCAACATTCTGGTAAGACATTGTTTTTTTTTTTTTACTTTTAGTAAAATATTTGTCACCGTTTACTACCTCATGATTATTTTTTTAATTGTGGCTTTACATAAATCATTTGTATTTGGGGGGTAGAAGGGGGCAGAGTTGGACTGCCTGATGTTCCTGTCGGTTTTTCCAGCATGTGTTGCAGCTGTGGGAATATAAGGGGGGCATACGGGAATTGTTTGGAGTGTGTTCCAGAGTGTAATTCCAGTTATGTTGTAATAAAAAGATCATAGTTCATGATTGCAAACCTGGTCACTTCTTCTTGGCTGATGCCACAATGTAAAGACACATGGTTTACAGTAAATGTAAATTGCATCACTACTGAAAAGCCTGCAGTAGTTACTAAGTTAGATGATAACTTGAATAAACTGTTTATTTGAATTATTGCAGCACTTACATCTATGTTTGGAAATGATACTTATTCATTCATTATCTTAATCATCTACTAGGGTCACGGTGGGTTTCCCCATGCCCCATGAGAACATTTCTGACACTGGGCAGATACACCCAGAACAGTATGCTAATCTATCACTGGACACACTCACTCACACAGACACACACATACACACACTATATGGAGCAATTTAGAGCATTAAATTGACCTTGAAACCATGTTTTTGGACTGTGGGAGGAAACTTGAGAACCCGGAGGAAACCCACGCAGACACAAGGGGAACTCCACCCAGACTGGGATTCGCACATGAATCCCCAGTGCTGAGATGTGAAACGTGCAAACCACTAAGCCACCGTGCTGCCCTCGATGTTATTTATGATTTCCTTATTTCCTTTCCACATATAATTTAATTCCAGCGCGGCACGGCGTCTTAGTGGTTAGCACTCAGTGGTTAGTGGTAAGTTCTCCAAATTGCCCCATATAGAGTGCATCTGTGTGAGTGAGTGTGCCCAGCAATAGATTGGCGCCCTGTCCTGGGTGTATCTGCCCAGCGCCTGAGACGTTCTCCCCTGGATGAGCATGGGGAACCCCCCGCTATCCTAATAGAGGATAAAGCGGAAGATAATGGATGGGTGGATAATTTAATTCCATGATAAAATTCCCAAAATATTTACTTAAAGATTCGAACTCTTAGAATAGAATAGGTCATCATTAAGAGGTACTAAGATCACTGAAAAGGCAATGAATGATCTGATCATATTAAATAATCATACTACCGTACATTAAACCTAGTGTGGTCATGTGAGTAGTTAAGGCAGCTCAGTGTTTTTTTCTTCTTCTTCTTGTTAAAGGTTTCAGCAAAATCGTAAGACATCATTAATATTCCTCTGAGCTCTCCCCTCTTTTGAATTATCTGGAGATGAGGTAATGTGAACTGCCGAAAGCACAGGTCTCCCTCTGATGCTGAACATTTCTCTTAGTCATGTTTACATAATTAGTGAGCTCACAGAGCCTCACAGAGCCTCAGTAGGTCTGAAAAATGAAAGTGACTGCTTAGCAACATCCACTGAACTATGGCATGTTTGGTGCTGTGCAGGTTTGCAAGTCGCAGACCCTAAAAAAGTCTGCTGCTCCATTTTCAGAATGCATACTTTGCATTTCACATCTGTGACAGTGAATTATTTTAGTATGCTTTTTAATTATATATTGTATTTTTGTAAATTGATTTGTACTTATCAAGCCTTCCCAGCATTTCTTTGTGCTGTGATCCACCTCTAAAAATTAATTTGTTGACCTTATTAAATTTTATCAATTGTTTTGTATTCGAAAATGAAAACAATTATTAGATAACACAGCAAACACTGTTATTTGGAAGTCATATTAGTCATGTGCTTGTTTATTTTGTGTAAGTAATTAAGTACTGAATAGTTTCTTCTATTTATGAAGCATCTGAAAAAGACACATTAACTCTGAGGAAGATTTATGACTGTAATAGTAGCAGGACTTGTGGTTGAGCCAGAGTTTCCATGTTCTCCCCATCTTGGGTTTCCTCCAAGTCCTTCAGCATCCTAGCACAGTCCAAAAACATGGACTCAAGGTAAATTGAATGCTCTAAATTACCCCCTATAGTCTGTGTATTTGGGTGTGTGTCTGTGTGAGTATGCCCAGCGAATGCGCCCTGTCCTGGGTGTATCTGCCCAGTGCCTGTGCAAGTGTTCTCCCTTTTTTGGGAACCTGGGGAACCCCTTCCTTGACGCTAGTAGAGGATTAAATGGAAGATAAAGAGTGAGTGAGAGAAGCACTGTTACTGATAACTATGAAATGCTTAGAAATGTATCTTAAATCAAATGTCCTCATGGTAAAAGATTTACCTTGCTTTTTATTTTGTATTAATAATTCCTGCAAAGCAATAAAATGTATTCTGTTACAATGCTTGTGACATTGATTTTTTTGGGCGAGATTCATGGACTGTTGAATGACTTTGTGTGATGTTTTGTGTGATGTTGCTGGGATGTGCAAGTTCAACCTCAGTGAGGCTTCACAAACCACAAACAATGCTGAACATCAATTAAATACAATCGACAGTCTGTGACAGTTAATCCCCTTTACACAGTTTTACACTGGGTTATTCTTTTTAAAGATAATATACACCAACTTGAGGCAAGTACATTAGTATATCATTTCTAAGTAGCTTTATAGTATTCCGAGCGTGCTCCACCAATGTGCAACTCCACTCACAGTGGTGAGAAAAAACTTGCTGTTAAATTGTTTTTCAAGGAAGTAACCTTGGGAGGACTGAGGCTCAGTGGGGGACTTCTTCTCTTTGAGCAGGCAGGCAGCATCAACATTGCTGGACACCCATGTACAGGTTGTGTAGTGAACAGGTGTCTATTTTTAAAAAATTTGAAAAACTATGTTTAGTTCAGTGAGGCCATCCTGGCAGGAATGCAAAGCCACTAGTCTAACAGAAATCCAGGTTCTGTCCATTTGTTGTCGTTGCCACGGTGCTCTGGCAGCATTATGAATGAAGAGCTGGCTAATACCTCAAAGAAAACAGATCAGAAAATCATTTACAGCATAAAGCACAGTAATTAAGTGTTAGACAGTGTTTGATTTTTGACCTCGCGCAGCATGTGGCAGTAGCCACTATATTAGGGTAACCCTTCTTATTTCTACACTCATTGTCCATTTTATCAATTCTGTTTGCCACCAAATTCTCTCTACATACTAATATTGCGGCAGTTATAGGCTTGTGGTTACAGAACCAGCCTTGCGAACTCAGGGTCTCTGGTTCAATTTCTGGTCCCACTAATTTCTATGGCTGAAGTGCCCAGCATACAGGGATGCCAACCACTTTGTACACATGTGCTCGCTTCACTAGCATGTGTGTGTGTTTCACTTTTTTTTTCATTGTTGACACAAAAAAAGCTGGTTCCCAAAATGTAAATCATCTGACTTCTTTGAGTTGGGTTTGTCTTCATGAAATGAATGAAAGTCATGTGTGCTTTGTGTCCGTGTCTGTGTGTGTTTGTCTGTGTGTGCGTTGTAGGCATTTATTAATTTTGTTTAAATTTGCGTGTATGTTTATTTATTTATTTATTTATTTATTTTTTAATCCCACTGGGAACTCAATGTATATATTAGACTGATTTTACAGTTTCCCCCTTTTGAAGCTCCATAGTTTTGAGAGGTTGTCATAGGTTGACAATAAAATAGAAATAGAAACACGATTGCAACTGAATTGGAGTTGTGAAAAAAAAAAGTAAAGCTTTGTGAGTTACAAATGAAGGGACACTACTTTTGAATTGTTTTTGTTTTTAGTAGCTTCTGTATTTGTAATCAAAAATAGGTTTGTATTATTATATTTTGGGTTTAAACAAAAAAAATTATGCTACAAATTTAACTGAATATAAATGCAATTTGTATTTAATTAATAATGCATCACAGTAGTGCATTGGTTAGTACTCTGTCCTAGCTTTCATTCCTAGGCAGTTCTAACAAGCTTTTTCTGTGTAGAGTTTATATGTTTTATGTGTGGATTTTTGCTGGGATCTCAGGTCCCTCCCTCCCCAGTCCAAAAACATGTTCGATATTAAAGGGGAAGGACTAATTTACCTTAATGTTTTTACTTATAACTGAATGCGTTTGTCTGTGGCATCCTGTCCACTCTCGTTGCACTTTACATGTCTATCAATGCTTTGAAAGATAAACTACAAACCAAAATAAAGGGTAATTGAATCAAAACAGGACAGGAATAAGTGAAAGAACCAGATGAACATCTACATTAATGTTATGATCAGCCAATGCCACGGCTTAAATAGTCCAGAGCTGAAGGTAGTTCAAAATAATCTTTAATACAGAAGACAATGGGTGAAAACAGCCACAGACAGAACACGACGAACATAACTTAAACAATGATCCAACACTAAAACCTGGGAAGGAAGGACTTTTAAACAGGTAAGGGTTGGTCACATGATGATACACACAAGCACCAGATCTTCACAAATTAAAAATAATACACCCTATAGTGTGCTGATGTCCAGACCAACAGTGCCGGTGATACCATCAGCAAACAGTAGAGGGCTTAACTCTGTAACAATAAGACGCTGCAGTTTCTAATAAAGACAGAGGCAATTAAAAGTCTTCAACTGGCTGCTTTCTGATATAGTACATAAAAAATTCAATGTCAGCTGCAACATTAAAAAGTCAGTTCCATGATATTAACATTGGTTCTTTGTAGTCGTATACTTACAAATAAAGAATGAAATAGATAAACTACCTAAACACTAGACAATGAAAGACAGAAAATTGAGAGATGAGTAGTGGAGTGACATGAGTTCACTTGGATACTCAAGTCAGGCTGCAGAGCTTTGAATCAGTTGTAGAGACCTGATTGTGGAAGCTAGGCGACTGGCAAGCAGTGCATTACAGTAATCGAAGAGGGATGAGAGGTTGAACTAACAGCTGAGTAGCATGTTTAGTTAAGAATGGTCTATTGAGGTCAGTTAAAAATGTCTACCTGTAAGAATCAATAAAAATGTATTGATTTTATTTTTCATTTTAGTTATATATATATATATATATATATATATATATATATATATATATATATATATATATATATATATATATATATATATATATTTGTATTTGATTATTGAAGCCATTAAATAAAACTTCTTTTTCACACTGCTTTTACACTGCAGAAGAAAAAGACACTTTAATTACAGGTATGAGCATGGTTATAAATCTTTACCTTCTCTCCTTTGCCGTTGTCTTGAAAGATGAATCAGCTCAGGCAAGCTCACTTCCAGACACAAATCTTCATTAGATGTGGCTTGATGATACATTAATCCAGCCTTTCGATGTTTTATTTGCATGCATTTTATTTTGTCCATCCAGGTCCAGCAGGAGAAACTGCAGAAAACTTATTTCTACTGATATCTAGAAAGCACTCTGTAATACACATGCTGAAGTCTAGTTATGTCACTCATTAAAAATAATAATAAAACATTAAAATGGGATAAAATTGGTTTTGAATGTTACATGGCTCGGTTATCCTTTGTAAAGTGTAATTCTGAGAAAAAGTATTTGGGACGCAGACTGTGCTTTGCAAAATGAAAACAGAACAAGATGAATAAACCTAAGTCAGTCTTTGCTGAGGGGCTTAGTGGTTGGCAAGTTTACCTCTCAGCGCGGGGGATCCAGGTTAGAATCTCAATCTGGTTGGACAGTCCAAAAACATGGATTCAAGGTAAATTAAATGCTCTAAATTGTGTTTGTGTGTGTGAATGAGTGTGTCCACCGAAGAATTGGCACCCTGTCCTGGGTGTATCTGCCCAGTGCCCAAAACATTCTCCCCTGAATGGGTATGGGGAACACCCCCGCAACCCTAGTAGAGGATTAAGCAGAAGATATTGAATGAATTAATTTACAAATAATGGAATCCTATAAATTATTATTATAATTATTAATGTTACCAAATGTTAATGACCAAAAGGCAAAACTCTGGGTAACTGACCCTCATTTAAATGTATTAAATATAAGCTTTTTGTCAAGATAAGTTGCTTTTATGTAGAAAATACCTTTGAGAGGCATGATGCAATCTTTGTGCAAACATTTAAGAAGTTTTACAAATTTGTTGCAATTTAAGAGACTTAAAAAGATAAATGATTTGTGTATGTGAGCGGGGCATTCACTGGCTTTTATCTTGCCCAAAGTATAATAAATTTGTTGTGTCTACTGGTCATAAGGTCCTGGTGTTCAATTTAAGTGCACTGCTGCAATTATTCAGGTTGTCTCTTTAGTTAAATTATTAAATAAAATGACTTTTAGTTCAGGCTTGTCTGTTTTTACATGCTTTCAGGTTTTTACTGTAGACAAATTTGAGAAATTATAAGTGTTGAGGTAGAATTTAATTTAAAAAATAACTTCTCTAATGGCAGCACGGTGGCTTAGTGGTTAGCACGTTTGCCTCTCAGCACTAGGGATTCCCGGTTCTAATCCCCATCTGGGTGGAGTTTTCATGTTCTCCCCGTGTCCGCGTGGGTTTCTTCCGGGTTCTCCGGTTTCCTCCCACAGTCCAAAAACATGGATCAAGTCAATTGACTTCTCCAAATTGCCCCATATAGAGTGTGTATGTGTGCGTGTCTGTGTGTGGGAGTGTGTGCCCAGAGATAGATTGGCGCCCTGTCCTGGGTGTATCTGCCCAGCGCCCGAAACGTTCTCCCCTGGATGGGCATGGGGAACCCCCCCGCGACCCTAATATAGGATAAAGTGGAAGATAATGAATGAATGAATGAACTTCTCTAATGGCTAAGATGGGTCAAGGCAGAGACCTGGCCTGCAAGTGCTTATTTAACTCTGTATTTAATTCCTCTCATTTATTATGAGCTGTTGTGTGTAGACTTAAAGCCTGCAGTCATAACCTTTTAAATCAGCTCAGGAGATTGGTGCCCATGACGACTCAAAATTTAAATTGTTTTCATGTACAAGTCTACTATAGATTTTTTTTGTGGTTGTTTTTTATGTGCCTCAGTGCCTTAAGGCTTCTTGTCTGCAAAACTATAATTGAATGTAGCATTTGTATTCGATGTTACATTAACTATTTTTAATGCATGTATAATAATTGATGTTGCTGTCTTTAGGCTCCCCACATATGTAGAATGTCTGGGATTCTACTCTGAAGATTAGTTTTTTTTTATGGAACATTCCCGGCACCGGCACGGTGGCTTAGTGGTTAGCACGTTCGCCTCTCAGCACTGGGGATTCGAACCGGGAATCCCATCTGGGTGGAGTTTCCATGTTCTCCCCGTGTCTGCGTGGGTTTCCTCCGGGTTCTCCGGTTTCCTCCCACAGTCCAAAAACATGGATCAAGTCAATTGAGTTCTCCAAATTGCCCCATATAGAGTGTGTATGTGTGAGTGAGTGTGTGCCCAGCGATGGATTGGCGCCCTGTCCTGGGTGTATCTGCCCAGCGCCCGAAATGTTCTCCGCTGGATGGGCATGGGGAACCCCCCGCGACCCTAATATAGGATAAAGCGGAAGATAATGAATGAATGAATTCCTGGCACCTGCGTAACCCCACCAATGTCAGGCCTTTAAATAGTGTTTATGCAAAACTGCTACACATCAAGCCAAGAACTTGGGGATGTTCTTTGTTTTAAGGAGGTCAATATATATATATATATGTATGTATATATGTGTGTGTGTGTGTGTTTAAAACATTATAATATCATGTAGAAGTTGATCAATTTCCATAATTCCATTCAAAATGTTCAACTTTATAAATGATTTTAAGTATTTATCTATTTTTATGTAATTCGGCTTCCGTAAAAACCATGGAAGCAGGAATTAAAAAAAAATGAGAATTGTGGCGAAATACTGGCCAGCCAACTCGCCGGACCTAAATCCCATTGGGAATCTATGGGGTATTCTTTGTTGGGTCTGGTGCCCCTCATTTTACTCTTGAAAATACCCCATAGATTCTCAATGGGGTTTAGGTCCGGTGAGTTGTCTGGCTAATCAAGCACTGTGAAGACATTGGCATTAAAGCTGGTTCTTGTGCTTCTGGCGGCATTCTGACTGTTTGGATTCTGTTCCTCAACTTTACTGTTTAGTAGCTGAATAGTGTGTCACACTCTGTTTAAAATACTTATGCCCTGCAAAATTTGGGCTTTTTTTGAATTCCTGTTTTCATGTGTTTTATGAGCTGGAAGCCCAAATTTTGTAAAAATAAACAAATAAATACTTGAAATTGTTTTAATTGTGGGCCCTAAATCTATAATCTATGAAAGTTTAACTTTTTGAATGGAATTATTGAAATTAATCAACTTTTACATGATATTCTAATGTTTTGGAAAGAGTATTTATTTATTTAAAAACCTGTATCTCTTGTGTAAATACAATACCAGATTTTAAGTTAACACTCAGCTGATGCTTTGCAAATTACGTAGTGGTTAAAAATAGAATCGAATGTTTTTATTGTCATTATACACAAGTACGAAATGATTAAACTATTCCTTACCAGTGTAAAAATATTTAAAAAAAATCTGACTTTAAAATTAAAACAGTTCTGAAGCACTATACACATACATTTTCAGAAGTTAAATAAAAAAGTAAAAGTGTTATATACATGGAATGGTTATTCACAGTGATATTGAATTGCTATATGAAGTATACAGAAATTGCACATATTATTCATAATATTACTAGGTACTTCTTAAACTTCATTGACTAGAATTAAAAAATAAATATATGAATCTTATCTTACACCCTGCACAAAGTAAGTTGCAATGCTCATTGCTATCCTGCAACCAACCAACAATCTATTTCCCGCACTTTACCTGCTTCATTTACAGTTTTTCTCAGTCGATTTGGTTCATTTTTCAGATCAGAATTGAAATTCTCAAAATTGTTAATTCAATCTCCACATCTCCGTGTCACTTGTGCACATCATAATTGCATTTCTCATTGTGTTTCACATTTTGCAAATGCTTTTGTACATTTTTGCAAATGGTCATATTGACAATTGTCTGTTGTTTTTTACATTATCTCTTGCTTATGTCATGTTTATCAAAATGTGTTGTACTGATTGTCTGTTGAATTGTCTTACGCTCCAAAACATTTAGGTCTTATGTCATCGCCTAGGTCATTATATGCAAAAGTGCTGAACATGTTGTCATAATTTCTCAGGCATAATTTGTACATTTATTTTCCACTTAAAAACTTTTATGTAAAATTTTGGTAATTTGTCCTAAATTGATTAAATTGTTCTCATTTGAATCTTGGCTTTCTGTTAAGGGAATTTGTGAACATTTAGATCATCCAGTGGTCTCAAACATAGGTCAGAGGTGCATCTCATGAACCTGTAATTGACAAACATTTATATACAGACACAAAACATTGCAGTGTAAATGCCATGGTCTCACAATGGCTGAAGCTTGTCGCCGGGTGCAGCTGAATGTTGGAAGAACAACGGTGTCTTCAATGGAGTTGGAGTTGAAGATGATGGAGTTCCTCCCACCCTATTCCCCATTCCTGAACCCTATTGATGAGTTCTTCTCAGCCTGGAGATGGAAGGTATACGATCACCAGCCACGCGTCACAGTGTGGCTTCAGATTGCACGTCAACGTCAACAGATTGCAGTGCTGTTAGAAAATAATACAGTAAAGAATATTCCAGTCCAATTTCTTGCTGTCCATCTCCCACATACAGTCATGTGTAACTTTTTGTGCTCTGTAAGTTTGTATTTGTGTGTGTAACTTGGATTGTTTCAATTGATATGCCACAGAATGTGCAGTGTTCTTGTAAACAAAAGCTTAGTTTCCATCAGAATATGCTTACAGTCTTCACTGTTGCACTGACAACATGACTAAGTAGTTTGACTGCCTTGTCGTAGGCAATGGTACACAGACAAGATATTTTGATGGTACTGACAAATTGATTGACCTAAATATTTGCTTTTGAGGCAAAAACAAAGAATTTTGAGTGAAGTATGTGCTTTTGCAGGTATTTCATTGAGTTTTGCTGTTTGCACTAACTGTTTTGAGAAATGCACTTGTTGTGATGCTAATGTAAACCATGATGTGAGAAATGTACCAAATCGACTGAGAAAAACTGTAAATAGCAATGGTGTTTTCCAATATATCTACGTCATCCGGCGTAGTGGTCGCAAAATGATGTGTGTTCAGGTAATTTTCTGGCATATTGATATCTTGGCAACAGAAAAGACAACTAACTGAAAACAACATAGACAGATATAAACAATCAGAGGTTTTTCTTGTTTGTGAATTGAATTGTTAATTGTGAATTGTTAACACAGGCAAATTGTCCAACGCCACCAAAAGCTGAAAAGCCACTAATTGCTAATATATGTCATTGCACAAATGGCATTTACACAGAGAAAGTATATACATTGTCTAAACTATACTTTGTATTCTCTATTCACAGTAAAATAAATGGGCCAGCGCATTGAGTTCAGATGGTTATGCCGTTGAAATAACAATCCACCAAAGTCAGACCGCAACTGCCTCTTAAAACAAAATGGCAAGTGTCACGCTGAATGGTGTATTGTACGTAAATTCATAATTAAGAGTATTCATATAGGTGCAACAAGTTATTTGACCCTCCTTATGAGAGCAAAGACACACTGGAATGCCCTAAATGGTGCTTCATGGTGCGTGTTTGACTAGGGCCTTATGTGTAGATACTGAGCCAAGGCTTTGGTTTACTCTTATACCAATTTTTGAAATAAAACTTTAAAATCAATAAATAAGCAAGTTCTTAAACATTGGCTATGGTGTTTGGGTACAGTAGAAACAAGTACAAAAAAGGCAACGTCATAGAATGGATCTGTTAAATATTAGTTACAATTGTTCAGCTCCTGAATGGTGTTTTTTTTTTTTTTTTTTGGTATTTTTAGTCCTACACTGGCAACTGCATAGAACATTCTTAATTTAAAATTTATCATGAAAAAACATCTCTTTTTTTAAATCTTAACCAACAGAGGCCTGCCATCTATGTTATGCATTTTAGGGTAATTTAACAGCATCACATATAGACCATGCACATTGTCACATCTGGCTTTTTCATAGGCTTTATCCAAACATTGTTATCTGTTAAAAAAAAATGCAGAATTGAATGTTGCATGTCGATAGTCCATGTTTTTTGTTTTTGGATTTGAAGATGGAATTGATGGGTGATCAGTTGTGCTTAAATTTTGGAAGTTATTGATTCTGTCCATCACTGGACTCACAGTTATGTATACATTTTGGGTTGGGTTTGTCATCATAAGATTGGTTAGGTGAATTACGGGAAATTTCCTGTTTTAGTTTCCTTGAAACCTGTCAGCGTATCTCGTTTCCCAGCTGCCTGTTTGCTGACATGTTGGCTTTTCTAGTGTGCGAGCTCGTCCTACAATATCGTCTCACTTATAAAGACAGCCACATCACAACATTTCACCCATACATTGTTTTATGTGCAATATGTCTGCAAGCTATTCAGTGTAACACAATGAACCAAGTGTCTCACATACTACTTAATGCCTGATAAATAAAACACATTATCAATTGTGTGTATCCATATATACAGTGCATATGTATGTATGTACATTTAGTCATTTATTTTATCCAAAGCGACTTACAAGGTGAGCACAAGGTTAATCAAAACATCCCTGGAGCAATGAGGGTTAAGGGCCTTGCTCAATGACCCACATTTGTAACTTTAGTGGACCCACAACCTTCAGATTGATAGCCCAACATCCTAACCACTGAACTACCTTGCCATGTATGTATGTATGTGTGTATATATATATATATATATATATATATATATATATATATATATATATATATATATATATATATATATATATATATATATATATTTTTATTTAAATTATTTTTAGGGCCTTATTTTACCTTCAGCCACACTTTCTATTCTGTGGTGTGCGCAATAGCATCTAAAGCCAATAATAAGTACCTGAGTTTTGCTGTTAAACTCCTTCAAGTGCCATGCATCTTTGGGACATTTATACAAGTTGCTTTAGTTCAGAGGAGCACTTTCATCGAACACAGTGCTCTTCTAAGAGTGTATACTTTAGCGTGCAGGACTATCGACCTGGCTTGGTGGCTGTTTCAATTGAAAGGGCTAGTGTGTGTGTGTGTGTGTGTGTGTGTGTGTGTGTGTGTGTGTGTGTGTGTGTGTGTACACTTGGCCTGGGAAAGCATGGCACGTGTGAAAGGACCGACTGGTGTCAGCCAGCATACCTGTTTGTAGAAGTCACGTGTAGAATCGAGGTACGTTTGAGGTCTAGTATGTAAGACGTACTCGTGTCCTGATAGAATTTAAATGTTTTTTGTTCTATTTGTTTGTTATAAAATATACTTTTATTTATCTTTTGTGGTTCTGTTTAATGTGGTTGCAATGCCGTGTAAGTTATGTAATATATTTTATCTAAAATCTCAGCATTACTGTGTGAATCAATATTTTCAGAATACATACATCATGTTAAACATCAAACAAACTTGTTTTTGACAGTGTTCAAACATTGGGTTGTTTTAAAAGGGTTTGATTTAAGCTTTGATTTTTGCTGAATCAAATGTTTTAAAGACACAGAATAAATTAATTATAATGCTCCTGCTATTCTTGTAGTTATATTAGGCATGATATCTGTAGAAGGTTATGCTGGATTAAAAGATGGGTGGTTTTTCACTGAAATTACAGTCTTTAGTGACAGCCATTCATGCTTAAAACAAATGAATAAATCATGTAGGCAAGTATTAAAAAAGACCTGGGACTATTGCCAGATCTTGTTTCAAGTTATTGTGTGACACTAAAAACAACACAGACTGTATAATTTATGAACAAAATGAAATGAAGCCTAAATATTCAATACAAACATATAACACTTAATAACATCTTGTAGTATAAGTCTAAAATAATCAGTGTTCTAATAGTGGAATTATTTTGTACATGTTTTGAATGGACCAGAGTGCAACAATTAACCATAAACAGGCATTTATGTATTGCATGTTGAATGCTGAACTAAAATATATATATTTGAATTTAATCCATCATATGATTCTAGTGGTTGAGGTAGGAAATGAATCCTCTACTATGGTCTCAGGAGGGGGGATTTTTGGGCGCAGGAAAGATACACCCAGGAAAGACTGCCAATCCATCACTGGGTACACATTCACTTACACAGACACACACTACATATTAAATTCAAACAAAATTATAGCAGCCACTTTATCTTGATTCCATGTTTTTGAACTGTCTGGAATCTGGAGAAGCCATAGAAAGCCCATGGGAAAAACTAATGCATTCTATCGTTACTACATATAAGTAGGTGTCCTCTCCTCAAAACAATTGCATAGTTATATGACATGATATTAAATACAAGCACAAATAATACCAATAACAATTAGCAGCACAGTGGTCTAATATTTTGGTTGATTTTCTTAACGTAGATTAGACACTTTTAAAGGTTTGGTAAAACACCAGATCAGTTGGTAAGCAAAATGAGAGATCATTACAATCATTGCAACAGCATGGCTGAAATTGTTTTATTCTGATTTCAGTGTTTCTGGTGTTGCTTATAATCGATCATCAGTGCACCTATAGATATAGTTGGCTTACTGTTAACAAAGTGGTCAATGCACATGCAAGTACTTTCCAATTCCAAAGACAGCTGATTAAAATCCATATTTGCTGACATGTTTTTATGATTTTGCATCATTACCTTAAACAAACTCTGGTGATCTAGTGCCTTCTTTGTTTGATAAATTTGAGCAAAAATAAATACAGCAAGCCACATGGAGCCTGTGATATTGCTTCATATGTGGCAAGGGCATGGTAGCTCAGTGGTTAGGGTGTTGAGCTATCAATCTGAAGGTTGTGGGTTCAAATCCCAGGTCCGTTGAAGTTACTAATGTGGGTCTTTGAGCAAGGCCTTTAACCCTCATTGCTCCAGTAATGCTATATTATCCCTGTGCTTGTTTTGTAAGTCGCTTTGGATAAAAGCATCTGCTAAATGACCAAATGAAATGCAATACAAATAACTTTCTGTCCTTACTCTGCAGTTTAAACCTCAATTTAGTGACAAGTCATTTGCAAACCATTATTATGATAGAATGTGTCCTAAGTTTGTTTAAGAAAGACAAGCCTTTGCCCCCTTGATCTAATATCCATTAAACAATACAAACCATGATTTTGTTACAATTCAATGAGAGATGCAGCGAGCTGTGACCAACTCCAGCATACCTGTACCATACAGATGCATAATTTAGTTATTCAGCAAAAATAACAAATGCCTTGAGCTATGTAAACATTTTTCAGGAAGTGGAATACATCAAAAACATAGCCATGGATCAGTGAATACACATCTGATTACAGTGGTCTTTACTGAAGATGACTGAGGAGGCGATAAAGATTCATGAATGGTTGAAATAAAACAAATACAGTCTCATTCAGAGCTGTTGAGCCAATGATCTGATTCTGATTGTGAGGCTTTCCTGTATTACATGCAGTGTTATATGCAACCCTGTAGTATTCTTTCCTTTGCAATCAGTGCCAGTGTTTTCTAGTTTCATGATATTTATGAAATAACATTTGCATTGTAATTAACTTTGTGATTCTTTATAAGGTTTTCATTCCAAACAATATTTCTTTTTCTGCAGTTAACATTATTAACTCTAGTACATAGAAAAAAATCAGTTCACAATGAAATGATCATAGAGGAACCCACACAGTGATCAAGTTACATAGCTTGTCATTTCAAACAGTTTTATCTTAATGACTCAACTCTGGATATTTCTTCCTGTTTTCCTCCAGTTAATGTGCCTTGCTTCATAGACGTCTAGCATATGGCAGTATCCATGAGTGAGGTAACACATAGTGAACAGAACAATTTTTCAATCCTACCATCTGTCCATTCAGAAAATTGCACCCGAAATGAATGTTGTTTCCGTCCTGCTGCTTAGGCCCCTTCAGAAGTCTGGTTTCATGCTGTGCTACTCAAGCAGGAGTCTCCATCGTTCTGTCATGCTCCCGCTTGCTGTAGGAATCAGAAAGCCTGCTCTGGCTTTGACAGAAACTTTGCGGTCTTTTGTTTGGAAAAAAAATAACAATATGCACGTGGACTGCAAGCCACACCTTAGTGGTTTATATTCCTCAAGTCTGCATAACTGAGCCTTTTTAATTTTAAATGAAAAAAAACCCCAACACATTCACCATTTTGAAGAGTGGTTTACATAAGTTGTTAGCATAGATCAGTGTGTGTGTGCTTGTATGCTCAGAGATATTTACCAAGGCTTAAAGCTTTAGAGAAATTTGCCATAAAGCAAGTCAGCGAATAAAATAGCCAATTTGGAAGCCAAGAGAAAGCGATTTCAGGAGACAAATGATTATGATGAGAATGAAAGTTCCTGTGCTCATTATTCAGCTGCATTTGAGATGTACACAGGGCAGCAGTAATGTGACTTTGGAAGAGGAATTGGAGAGTGATCTCATAAAACAAAGTAATTAGTACAAGCAGCAGTAACTCCATGACCCCATTTGTTAAAGTAATTTGTCTTATAGGTTTGAAATTTGCAGCAAATTTATTTATTTCTGTTCATCAGTATGACTAGACTATGCTAGCTTTCTGGGCTGAAGGAGGGAGTGCAAAGCCAGAAGAGCAGCGAGGATTGAGGGGCTTGTCTAAGTTTTGTGCCGAAAGCTCTTCCATGAGCTAAAGTAGGAGCCCTCAGGTGGTTCCCTGCTGAGGAGCAAAAAGGCTAATCTAGGGTCTACAGGCAGCTTTATTAAAGGAAGTGTAATTAGCCTCCAAGGAAGGTGAGCAAAAGGAGAGACCTAAGATAATTGAGGCCTGGATAGAAGGTCTTTGTGCAGACTGATGCCGCATGGTTCACACCGGGATCAGCTCCTAGGTCAAGAGTTAAGGTGCCACTGGTTCAAGTGCAGTTTAAATGTTCCTTCCGAGCCAAGCATTAAGCACATGCATAGCTAAATAGATGAATGCAAATCTCAGTGTCATTTTTTCTGCTGCCGGTACCTTTAGACAAAAAAAAGTTTTAGAATATGTACAGCAAATGACCAAGTTAAATTCTTACTGCATTTTAAAGGTGACTTTTAAGACTTTTACCATATAATTGAGATATTCATACATCAGCAGGATCTAAATATGACCTTACCAAAGGCCAGTTTGCATTAAAGTCCAGGTACAGTGTGTCCAAGAGAATTAAAAATGGTTGTGACAGTGGGTTCGGGACATTTTAAGCAATGAACAAAATGGAAAAAGAAATGGGTCACTTGTCTTTATCGATGCAGGCAGTGCTAAAAGCAGCAGTGTGAATGCTGAAAGCAAATGTAAGCTCTTATTGTTTATGTCTAAACAAATGCTCCAAAACTCAGACACTTTTACACACAGCAGGACAATGATCAAAAACATACAGTTAAGGAACTAGACATTTTTTTGCAATCAATCAATTAAACAGAACCCCACCGACTACACATTTCACTTACAAAAGACAAGAGGGAAAGCAAAAGTCCACCAAACAAGCAATAGCTTAAAATAATGGCCACATTACAAGGACGACAAGTACTCAGTGTCTCGTAATGTTTGTGGGATGTAGACTTGGATTGCAAATTAACTCATTTAAAGTTCATGTTTCTGTGTTTTAGGAACCATTTTAGAAATTGCCTGCTTTTGTCAGTCGTCCAAATGGTATGAGAATATGAGAGATTTGTGTTAAACATGACGACATCCAACCACCTGACCTTTGATTGTTTCCAATCGTGTAATTTGGTAATTTAGTAAGGGCATTAGTTTTTTATTGAATCAGTCCCCCAAACCTCAGAGAAGCTTTTGCTGAACCAGAAGCCCATCAAGCAACAGCTCTATTAGGATTTCCAAATTCCCATAAATGCATTTTGTGAGACTTTTTACGGGCTTACATAAATGGTACATCTCATTTCAGCTTCTTTCCCAGATATCTTTTGATTTTCACAAAGCTATGTTGGCATTGTCCCTCAGACTATAAAACATTGACTGAATAATAAAGAACAGCTGCATCAGGGGAGATGTGGTCTGCATTTAAAATTGATGACTTCAGTGAATTACCACGAAGAGCAGATCATATGCGAGCTGGTACTGTGCTTATTATACTTTATTACTATGCATCACTTGAATATTTACTTGGGTTACGACCGGTGTTCTGTTTACAGGAAACTTAATTGTCTGGTAATCCCTTCACAAATAGTAAAAAGGTATTTTTTTTATTTAAAAAAAATGGATGTCGAGCATCTTGCTGGCAAGATGATGACTTTTGTTAATTATGGTTGCCCTCAAAGAAATCCCACCATATACATAAATGGACTATATTCTACAGGGGGCCAATTTTGAGACAAAATTTGGGATCACGCTTAACGTTTTGCTACACTTGTATTTAGTGATCGACCGATATGGGTTTTTTAATGGCCGATGCCGATATTAAGACGACAAAAGTGGCCGATGGCCGATATATAAAGGCGATATTACCGGTTTTTATTGCAAGTAATAAAGTACAATAATAATAATATTAATAATAATAATAATAATAATAAACAAGACACAAAAGTAATCAGACAGTTTATCACTGTCTACTCTACCTTTTGTAACACAGAGAGCAATATTAAAAACATACAACTTTAAATTACACATTATTAATTAAAGTTTCAGTGTACCTAAACATAAGCAGATAGCAGCATCTTTTTAGAATGAACATTTATTGATGAACATTGCACAATGCACACAGAACATTCAATGAACTTTTTGAACTAATTAGCCAATTTAGCTAATTTAGATAAATAAATAAAATATTAACAAACAAATATTGTAGTTTGTAGTGTGAAAAAAGTACTTATTTGAATATCTCAAGAAAAAAATTAAATGAACTGAACATGAACTAGTTCAGAAAAGCTGTGAACTGGCACAACTCTGCCTGTAAGCTAGCGTCAGTTAGTGCTAGCGATATATAGCATTAGCTAGCCAGTTTAACAAAATCATCCTAACTATACAAACAGTAAACACTGTATATGTTACAAATAGCATCCTGGAACATTATTATAGCGTTAGCTAGCGCTAATTAGTATTAGTTGGCCAGTTTAGCTGTTCAAGTGGTTGCTAAGCTTACAGTTCCAAATAAAACTATTGGCATTTTCTCTCTAAATAACATAATCGCTCTAATTATGCAGACAGTAAACACTTTATACATTAAAAAGAGCAGCCAGTAACAAATACTGAGAGTTGAAAGAGAAACCGTTTTCCCTCATGAGGTGTAGTGCAGTTTCAAAACACCGATCCATTCCCTTGAGCATTGACTGACGTTCTGCCGGAAGAACACTAGGGGTCACTCTAAGCAAAAGTTAGATTCAGTCATCGAGCCAGAATGACGGAGCTGCCCACAGCGTTGCCTGTAGGCATTGTTTAAATATCGGCCTTGTGCGCTCATATATCGGCCGATGCCGATTATCTAAAAATGCCAAAAATCGGCCCGATTAATCGGTCAGTCACTACTTGTATTTATAAATTTTCTTTTTCTTTTATATCCAGTACAACAAAGATGTTTGTACTAACAATGATGTGCCAACCACATTCATGTTGCATTATCAAATTAGCAGAAAGCCAGTAAGCCTAAGTTTGCCCTGCACTCTTTCTTTCTTAGGTAGTGAATAACCCAAATTCCTGGTGGATGATTGTTTTGTATATGAAATTGTAATGTCAACTGCAGATAAAAAATATTCATAGGGTAAAGAAGAATTGTGCCAGGTGCAGTCAAAGCAGAAAGTGAAGTAGAGTTGAATGGTTCTATCAATCACTCTGTAATGATTTTTCATTTATTTTGACCCATAATAGCCCTGCTTCCTCCAGTGCCTCCTGGATAAGATTAGTGATTGAACAGTAAAGTGCAATAGACCTCCACCTTGTTATTTGATTGGGTGCTTAGCTTGAATAATTGTGAGGATTAGTTACTTTACATTTTAGATACAAGGTTACTGTTTTTTTTTCTGAGTATTCTTAATCAACGCTCTCACATTTGAATATACACATGATTGGCAGACTATGTGGTCACAACCATAAAAAGACTTGCCCTGTAACTTGCAATATATAAAATCAATGAAAGACGTTCTATGGTTCGATTCCCAGGTGGGTGGGTGGGTGCTTTCTGTTTGGAGTTTGCATATTCTCTATGTATTAGCATGTATTTCTCCTGGGTGTCTTTTTACACAGTCCAAACACATGTTATTGTAACTGGAGATTGGTTCCCTATCTAGAGTATTTTTTTTTTTTTACCATTTTACCATTTCCTGTTATGGATTGTTCCTGTTATGGATTGGACTGTTTCTTTTTTTTATTTAATACCACTGTTCATATAATTAATTTAATTATGTTAACATGCAGGTCTACTCTGATCACTTGTCTTTTACCTTGTTTTAATTCACTATCTGGGTCTATTTGATTTTTGATTTCCCATAAAATGCTTTCATTTATGCTATTCAATGGGCTTGTTCATTTGTATAGCACAAACATTGCATGTATGTTTTGTTACTTAGATATATATATATATATATATATATATATATATATATATATATATATATATATATATATATATATATATATATATATATAAAGTAACAAAACATACATGCAATGTTTGTGCTAACAAATGAACCCATTGAATAGCACAAACATTGCATGTATGTTTTGTTACTTATATATATATATATATATATATATATATATATATATATATATATATATATATATATATATATATATATAGGATAGATATAGATAGATAGATAGATAGATAGATAGATAGATAGACAGACAGACAGATAGATAGATTATGCTAAACAAAACAAGTAGGACAAGATACAAGATAATGGAGTGACCAGGACTAGGCAAGAAATTTAATAAATACCTTTATTAATAACTGGCATACTACAATTTAATATGTTATATATACTGTATAGTAAATTGCAGGATTAATTATGTTATTATTGTTCCCAGACTGGAAAGTATTTGCTAATGCTGGGTCATTGTTCCAGTAATAATGCTACTTGCTAAGCCCTTAAATACTGTCATGGTTAAGAACAATAATCACAATCACTGTCACCTTATTAACTTTGCAACAGCACTACGCTGTTACAATCTCTGTATCTAATGCCAAAACTTCTTGCCTCAGATATTACATTACACATAAAGGTCCAAATTAAGCAAAACAAGATACAAAACAGAGTATAAACAAGCCATAGGCCTAAAGAAAGCATACAGGTCTAAACAAATCAAGCAGGATACAGACCTAATAGTAACAGGATTTATGACAACTCTTACAATACAAAAAAAAACAAAAAAAAACCTTAGAATAAACTAAATATTTTAGCACACAGAAAGACATGGTTGAAAACAGAACCGACAATAGGTCCAGGCATGTTGACAGAAAATACAAATTCAGAGAAGCATAATTTCACTCAGCAATACAAAAAAAATTATTCAAAGGTAATCTTGGAACAAACAAGCTCAGAAGCACTTATAGTGCAAACAGGTTTAGAAGCACTTATAATGCACAATCAAGTTAAGACATAAACATTCCTAGGAATACTTCTAGATGAAAATGTGATCATAAGTGCCTTCTCAATTGTTCTGGATAAAGCAAGGCAGGGCCAGCAGGCAAAATGAGGTCACCTTCCCAATATAAAGCACGACCCATCAAGCATGAAGTATACAAAATACTCATGGTCAGTTTTGAGCCAATGACACAAATAAAGTATTCGCTGCACTAAGATGGGGCTGAACAATGAAGTCGTGGAGACGGGAGACAGCCAAAGCTGACCTTTCATTCTCTTTTTTTTGGGAACTCGTCACATTTGAAGTAGGCTGGCTAAAAGCTGCACCGAACAACAACGAAAAAGCTGAAAAACATTGATGTGATCAGAAATAAGCCTGAATAAAGCTTGCCATTTTGTACATTTTATTCTGGTTTTCCAATGCTGATGAATGGTTTTCAATTTTTTTTTGGTACAGCCACTATATTTTTGCTTTCAACAATTTTCCACGAACAGTTATCAGCTGTTATTTTCTTTGTCTGGCTTATTCACTTAATAATCCATCAGATTCTTTATTATTCAACACATTTTAAATTGTGTTTGTCTAGTGTTTTTGAAGTTCATTTAATTGGTGTACTCATGTCTTTTAGATCTTAGATGGGGAAAAAAAACGTGGTCTTCATGTTTGCTTTTTCACTGACATCTAAAACCAATATGGATATTTAGAGTTATTTATTATTTAAAATTTTTATTAAAAATAACACATTTAAAATAACATGTCAGTCATGTGTTTCATGATTATTGCTTGCCTAAAAATTGTTTGATCTGAAACCAGTTATGTTATGTTAGATAAAATTCTCACATTTTCCCAAAAAATAATAATAACATGTTAGTTGATCTTTAGATATCAGTGATTGCTGCTCACCTGAAATTATCCACATATTCAGTTAGAGCAATAATGGTAAAGTTTCATTTAAGGAGACCTTTGTTTATTTTCATGCTCTCACAGTAAGAAGGTTCATAATCTAGTTTGATGATGCAGTGTTTTTTTAACTACTGATCTTGTGTGCTGTGAACCTCTATTCCATCTGTCCTGAGCTTGCTTTTATCCGAAGCGCCTTCCCGACTTGATGGCTGGGGTCAGAACAAAGAGTCAGCACCCTTGAAGCAATGAGGGTTAAGGGCCTTGCTCAAGGGCCCACATTGATAACATCAGTAAACATGGTATTTAAAACCTCAACCTTCAGATTGATAGTCCAATATCCTAACCACATCACTGCAGTTACAGAATATAATGTATAATTTTTTTTTCTCCAAAGTAAACCTTTTTTTGTTTACTGTGTATAAAATTTGAATATTATATATAAAATCTAATAATTTAATGAAAGTCTTCTGCTAAATAATTCATAAATAATTCTGGTAATTCATTCAAAAAGACACTGTAGTAACCCTGTAGAGAAATGGGTTGAGTTACATTAAATCCACCTTGCGGAACTCTACATTATGTTTAATGATATAGTGCTTCGCCGAACTATATAGCTGTTATGTATGTGTATAATGATTCTGTAATGAAAAGGTGATGATGGTTAGGCTGACTCAGTAGGGCTCCACTCTAGTGTTAAATGCTTGGTGAGGGGTTGTAATGGAAGAGACATCAGGAGTGGAATGGCTGATGTGTGCTGAGGCAGGTGCTTCTATGACAGTTCAGCACAATGGGCATTCACACTGTGCTGTGAAGCCCTATTCCATCTGTCCTGAGCTCATATCCATACACACACACACACACACACACACACACACACGCACACACAGAGAATATAGTCCGCAATTGTAGCACCTGGTTTATTTTTTTAATGTGAAACAAAACGCAGCAGATCAACTGGGGAACCCAGTTAAGTTTTATTTTAGTGCCATACTAAAATCTGTCATCTGTCATTATATATATATGTATATATATATATATATATATATACAAAAAATTCACAGTTCTGATCACACTGTGGTTTGGATCTCACCCCCCCCCCATGGTAATCAGGAGGGCAGTCAGAATTTTTATTGTCAAGCACTTTTATTTTTATTAAATGTTCTAAACCAGGTCTTCCACTATATCATAATCCGCAATATGCTGAACACTTCTCGTGCCTTCGCTGTATTGCAGGTTTGTTTTTTAAATATATCTAAATCTGTATTACAGTTTTCAAGGATTCAAGGAAAGTTTATTATAATTTGTATCGCATGTGGTACATCAGACAAAAATTTAATTATGACTTATGGACCCCGTTTACCTTGTTCTAGTTCGGTTAGAATTCAAGTAAAAAAAAAAAAAAGAAAGAAAATAAATATATAAATACAATATAGCTGTGCAAAATATAATATAGATTTATTTTTTATGTATACTATATATGTATACTATATAAATATTATGTACAATATAGAATGATATAAAATATAATATAAAATTGAAATATAGCAGTATATATAATGTGAAATGTAGCAGAAACTATGTATAATGAGTGTAAACAGTAGCAATATACATGAGAGTCTGGCTCTCAGCCATCTGAGGAAGCAGAGCCGCTGATGTGCCTTCCTGACCCAACTGGAAGTGTTGTTGCTCCAGATGAGGTCCTTACTCCTGTGCACACACAAGTACACACACTATCTGTGATGCATCCAACCACTGCTGTGTCACCCATAAACTATACAATATGACAGCTTAGATGGATAGGTGAGCAGTTTTGTGTTAGTAGTGTGAAGAGGAGGGGACTTAACACACAGCCCTGAGAGGAACCAATGCTGAGGGTTTTTGTGGAAGAGGAGATGTTGTGGCTCTTCCCAGACTGCAGCCTGTTGGTCAGGACCCATTAGAGGGAGGAGCTCAGTCCAAGTAGTGAGAGTTTATTGTTAGGATTTCAGGGATCATTGTGTTGAATGCAGATGTGAAGTCCACTAAGAGCATACGGAAATAATAATCATTCTGCTCCAGGTGGGTGAGGGCAGTGTGGACCACAGAGGGCATCCTCTGTGGACCGGTTCTTCTGGTAAGAACTGGTTTGAATCCACAGTGAGGTTGATGGTGATTTTTTTGAGGTTGATTTTTACTATATTGTAGCATTTTGAGCTATACATGTTCCTAAATTTTAGATTAGGTAGGTTTATGAGTTACATAGCACATGAAATGTTTATCCGATAAAATTACATATTTAAATATTTAAATGCATTGCGTAATAAAAGTCTGACTCCTGTCGGGCCCATGAAATCTCTCCCTGTTGCATGTAATGTCACAGCTTATAAGGCTGCACACGTGGGGTCTGCCTTCTAGCGCCATACCATTCATACATTTTCAATTAATAGATTTTAAAAGAACATTTATTGTGTATTAAAAATGTTTTTTTTTTAACATTTCTGCATGACAAACTGAGCAAATATTTTATGCAGATAAAGGACAAATTCTAATAGATTCATAACTTTTTTTTTTAACCCAGTAATCATAGTTTGACCTAAATATTACATTTTGAAACATGTTTTTCATGATGTAAGAAATACAGTCATTAATTCATGGTCCTGTCTATGATGTAAATGGGGCCTTGAACCATGCATACATTTTATGTTGATACATAATATTGTTGATTGCAATAGTGTGTGAAGGTTTTATGAAATCCTTAAAGATATATAAATAATAAAATAATTCTAATGCTGCTACATCATAGGGTCTCTGGAAAGTACTAACCTGTGAGGGACATACCGATTAGTTCAATAATGGATTTGTTCCTGTCTAATTTCCCATCTAGGGAGCAGGGGATTGAGAATGTACATGTTCACTCACCAAAAAAGTTGTAGGTTTAGTCAAATTAGTGTTCAAAATTAGCGCAGATTAATTGCTGCGTTGCAAGGCTTTTATCTGCTCTGGTTATGGGTACATGTGAATGAATCTCTTGAATACGCGTTAGCACATTCCAAATACATACCTTACAACTGCTGCAAAACACTGACAAACCATCTGTGTTTGATCTACACGCGCTGCTTCAGTGTTGTTGTAATTCATAAAGAACACAAAATCTTCCAACACGGTTGATTTGAATGAAACAGGTGGATCTTCTAATATCTGTGTATTGTTTTCTCTCGCGGTCCATACTCCGCCTCGAAACTGAGCTAAACTTGCACTAAGTGCAACTCATGACTCTGCTCAGGTGTAGAACTTGCTTCCTAATTTTAGTTCTGCCTATATTGCCACATATTTGCTCACCGATTTAAATCAATAAATTGAGGTATGCTCGTCATAATTGTAAAAAGAAAACAAAACAAGCACATAGGCATGCAGACTGCATCCACAAACATTTGGGACAGAATGAGTGGCTCACAGGAGTGCAGTGAATTTCAGCATGGTACCATGATAAGATGCTACCTCTGCAACCAGTCATAACAATTCTTCATAACTAAATATAACACTGTCAAATGTCAGTGCTATTATAACCAAGTGGAAAGGTTTGGGACTCTTAAGATGACAGAGTGGGTCAGCGGCTAAAGTCAGTCACTATAGACTTCCAAACTTTGTGTTCCCTGCAGATAAGCTAAAATGACTGAGCATCTGCAACCAAGCCTTACATCACCCGGTGAGGTGCAATGCAACACTTTGGATGTAGTTGTGTAGGGTGTTCTTCCACTGGCCTCTAGAGATTCTCCTCACCTTTCTCCTTTTGAGTGCTAGAAAGGGAGCAAGAGAGAAAGATTGTGTATTTACTAAGGACACCCCTGCAACCTCAATTAGTAGGCAGGTTATATAATGAATACTGTAAATGAACTGGGAATTCTTTTAAAGCACACCCTTCCCATTAACATTGCTCATTTGGTTAAGCATTTCTATATATTTGTTTTTACTATATATGACTGTGTATTTGACAAAAGTCTAAACCTTGGATCTAATCTTTTTCCAACAATTTGTATCTAATGTTTTTTCCAACAATATTTATTATTTATTTGTCTTGTAAGTATTTATGATTAAGCACCAAAATATAAAATGTGGTGTATTAATATAACATAAGAAAAAGAATGATATATTGCCTAAAATTTTTTATTGGCAATACATTTCGTCCAAAGAATACACAAAAAAAAGATATGTTATGGCTTAGTTACCCTCAGCTGTTTGAAATGACTGAACTGCAAGTGTCTACACCTGAGGAATGCATTGAGGATAATTATATTCTTTTCTGAACTGTCAGTGACCCATTATTGCATTGCTGTTGGAGTTACAGAAGCACAATGTGAATTCTTAATTTTTTATTTTTTTTTACCTTTGTGAAACATAGACAGAACCAAATAATTACCTTACTCACTTAAAAATACAACAATTGTACTTTTCTGTTGTTCACACAGCCTATTAGTGAATATAGTGTTGTTTTTTTCCCCAAGAAACAATACTGAAGATAGCTGAGAAATGGGCATTTAGTTACATCAGTGGTCTGGCTAAGTGAGCATTAAGCTGACATTTCAGGCTTTTCATCCTGACACCCTAGACTCCGTGCCATCTGGAGTATACCTCTTTTGCTAAGTGCTGTTAGGTTCCAGAAGTTCGCCAAAAACTGTTGAAAGCTGCTGACTTTAGAGCAATGCGAGCTCAATTTTTCTTCTCTGAGCTGATCAATAAATGGTGTAAATGGTATAAAGGTGGGGAGACCTTGTGACTGAAGCTAGTGAGGTTCTATCATTATCACCTCCAATCTGACCATGGCTGATGCCTTGGTAAAAAGGCTTTCCTCTCGTCATCACAGCAGCTGAGACACATGTCTCTCTAGGTCAACAAGTCCTGTAACAGCTCAGTCTGCTCTTTTTATTACACACAGACTTTCTTTTATTCACAGTTAGACCTAAAACAATTAGTATCTGCCCAAGATACAAGATAATGCATGTTTAATGAAAGACAAATCCGAGCACACTACACAAATAATACTACACCTACCATTAAGTGTGGCGCTGGCAATTTTATGTTGTGGAAATGTTTCTCTGTTGGTTGGTCGGCAATGACAGAAGCGCTTTAGTATCCATAAAATATGAGTTCCTTTAACTTGATATTTAAAGATGGGCAGGTCGTTCACCCCTTCCAGAATGATGTGAGGATAAAAAAAACAACTCATTGACTACTGAAAGTACATGAGTGGTATAGTCCGAGTCTGTGGTATCCGGGGAAGGGAGGGCGGAGGCGGATCATGTGTGTTCATTAGTCAAAGTCAGTATTATTGTCAGAACTGAATATGTACAAGACATATACAGCAATAAAATTACGTTTCTTCAGACCCACGGTGAGATAAAAGACATTACATCAAATAACAATCAGGTTTGATGATTTTACAGTATAGTTGGTTTTCTGCATAACTTCTGACTTGTAATGTTCTCATTTGTAAGTCGCTTTAGATAAAAGTGTCTGCTAAATGTAAATGTAAATGTAAATTAGGCTGCACACATCATCAGATGGAGCCAGATCAGGTGCTCCAATCAATCTCCCTGATCACCATGTTGGCTCCGCCTCTTCCCCTTCCAGCGCCATACCATTCATATATTTTCAGTCAATAGATTTTAAAAGAACGTATATTGTGTTTTAATAATGTTCTGCTAGACCAACTGACCAAATATTGTATGCAGATAAAGTACAAATTCTAATCGACTCATAACTTTTTTTTAACACAATAATCATAGTTTGACCTAAACAATTTAGTTTGAAACATTTTTTTTCATGTAAGAAATACAGTCATAAATTCATGGTCCTGTATATGATGTAAATGAGGCCTTCAACCATGCATTACATTTTATGTTAATACATATTATTTTTGAATGCTCTTTTTTATATTACATATACAATTGTGTGAGTGATGACACTTGCAGTATTTTGTTAACAACAAAAGTGTTGTTTCTGATTTTAGCTTTAGCAAAACATTTTCCGAAATCTTCAAAAGCTAATGTTTACTTCTATATGTGGCAGGTTGTGTACTTGCCTGCGAAAATCATCACTATGTCACCAAATTTAACAGTCTAGTTAAATAACTAGTTTAACTAGTTCAGATTATTGTAGTATTTAGTCTAATTTCAGGAATGTTATGCTCACTTAGTTTTACTTAATTTGTTTGAGTGTCCACTAGTAGAGGCAAAACTGCCTTGGCAAATATGCTTTACTGAAAAGAATATTCATTTGGTGGTGTTTTTTCTACATTTGTACCACAAAACATTTCTTCAGCCTTATGAATTACTTCCAGATGAAAGTGATGCATGCTGTATCTCTGTTGAACTTACATGAAGCAACATGTAACCTTTCATCCCTGGCCTATCATAAGATCTTTCATGACATTCATTGCTTTTCTTTTGTGGGTAAAAACAATATAAATGACGATGCCTTTGACGGATGCTACACTCTACACATATACTGTGATGGGATATTGATTCTCACTACAATGCTAAAATTGCCTGTCTGCCTCCCAGCTCCCAGCACACATGTGACAATTTCAATATAGGCTAAGGACTGTGCTGCATGTCACTTATTTCCTCCAGAGTGCTGCCTGTAGAATCGTACAGTTCTATGAAGTCCACAAAACTGATGGAGTAACAAACTTTAGATGTAACTATGAGCTATATTTCATCTGTTACTGTTTGGATGTTTTAAATCTGAAAAAGATACATACACATTAAAAACATAAAAGCAACCACCTTTCCTCCACCCCTCCCTCTTTTTTAATTTTAAATTTAATTTTTCAATTTTTTTATTTAATTTTTTAATTATTTTTTATTATTATTATTATTATTATTATTATTATTATTATTATTATTATTATTATTATTTTTACATTTATTTAGTTTTTGAATTTATTATTATTATTATTATTATTATTATTATTATTATTATTATTATTATTATTTATTTATTTATCTATCTATCTATTTATTTATTTATTTTATTTTTATTAATATCTTACACTTATGTATGGGTGTGTGTTTTTTTTTTTTACTAGGTGTTTTGTCTTGGGGATAAAAATGGGGTAAACATTTTTTTTTTGAAGTCTGTTAAATATTTGGTACTATTTTCTATATTTGTATCATTCATTCATTCATCATCTCCCGCTTTATCCTATATTAGGGTCGCGGTGGGGTTCCCCATGCCCATCCAGGGGAGAACATCTCGGGCGCTGGGAAGATACACCCAGGACAGGGCGCCAATCCATCGCTGGGCACACACTCACACACACAGACACACTTTTTTTCTATCCATAGAAAACAGACACACTCTATATGGGGCAATTTTGAGAATTCAATTGACTTGATCCATGTTTTTGGACTGTGGGAGGAAACCGGAGAACCCGGAAGAAACCCACGCGGACGCGGGGAGAACATGGAAACTCCACCCAGATGGGGATTCGAACCGGGAATAACCGGGGAGGCGACCGTGCTAACCACTAAGCCACCGTGTATTTGTATCATGACTTCTCAATTAAAAAAATAATAAAAAATACAGAAAAGCAACACATTTATTTACATAAAGCGTTCATTCATTCAATTATTATCTTCCAACAAATCCTCTACTTAATCCTCCTCATGGCCATCCAAGGGAGAACATTTTGGCCACTGGACAGATACACCCAAGACAGAGTGCCAATTTATTGCTGGGCACACACACACACACACACACACACACAAATAAACTTTATATGGGCCAATTTAGAGCATTCAGTGTACCTTGAATCCATGTTTTTGGACTGTGGGAGAAAACCAGAAAATTCACTGGAACCCCATGTGAGATTGGGATTCGAACCTGGAATGCCCAGCGCTGAGAGGCAAACATGCTAACCACTAAGCTATTGTGCCACCATATTAAGCATTGCAATTGAATTTTCAAATTGCAGTTGAATTTTTTAAAATAGGTTCTTCAAAGCTACAGAATAAAAACATCCTTCTCTAAGCACTGGGGATCCAGGTTTGAATTCCGATGTGAGTTTCCGTGTTCTCCCTATATCTGCATGGGTATTCTCCAGGTTCTCTGGTTTTCTTCCCACTGCCCAAAAACATAGATTAAAGGTGATGTGGCCACTCAAAATTGATCCTCCCATAATTTTAGTAGAGGATTAAGCAATCAAAATTAGATTTGAATTAGTGCGCATGTACGAGAGTGAATGCCTCCTGTTGCAGTTTACTCTTTTCAGCAATTTCCCCTGGGGATAATAAAGTATTCTGATTCTGAAATAATGGAGATGTTCTTAAAAGCTATTTTTACACAAATATGCACAAATGTGTTTTAACTTCAGAGTTAATTAAAATTGTTTGTTCAATTTGACAATAAAAGCAAACACAAATAAATAGGAATGTAGAAGGACAGTGCACATTAAATATCTTTCCATTTCCAAAATAATATTTGAAAATTGCGTTAATTCAGTTATATTGATTTAGGTACTACATTGTCGAAATTATTTACCCAGATGCCAACAGTTCTCCTGATCAATTCTTTCCAAGCTACATTTTTGCTTTTTAAACTAAACAAAACACTTTTATGTATTATCCCCGGTTAATGCAGTAACCACAGTGACAGGTTTGGCACAGTTGCAAGTGTACTTGATGCCAATTATTGATCCAACGCCAAGTATATTTAAGCTGATGCCTTTAAATGCTCGGCTTTGGGTCATAAGACACATACATGGCAGCTGCACATGCAGTACAAAGAAAATAGATTTATTGAAATAAACCTTAGAGTGTGTACCACTACTACTACTACTCTGCACAAAGCCCAAAATAGGCATGTGCCACTCTAACCAAAACCATACTTGTACGGTTTATCATTCTTATCACATATACACAACGATAGATAGATATATGTATATAATATGACATATATGATACAGTCCAACTTTCTGATATAGGGAAATATTGATTGAATAATCCAGAGTAGAGCAGTCACATAGTTATTTTTGCTGTACTGTGATAAGTTAAAAAGTCTTATGACCTGTGGGATAAAAGCCTTCCTGAGCCTGTCAGTGGAGCAGGACTGGGATTATAGTCCACTACTAAAAGAGCTCCTTTGCCTCATGATGGCACTTTGCCAAAAAGGAAAATAGCAGAGACATCAACCTGAACTAAACTGAGTGGGACTGGTTCTGACCCCCATCTAGTCGAGCCTCTTTGGATAGGAGTGTGACCAGAAAGTACAGTGACTTGCTACATGTTCGCTTCCACTTGACAGATCAGTAAGTTTCAACAATATCATCTGCAGTCTTCTCTCCCTGCAGGGTGGTCAGCCATGGTCAGGCATTACTGCAGCGCCAGACACCCTGCACCACCTCAATCAGAACTAGGTCCATCTGTAACAGCATGCAGCATTGGGCAGCTAAAAAACACTGCGGGGTACCCCAAACATGTGTAATGACCCAGCACTCAAAGCTAGCCTAAAAATGCTTCATGCTTGATCAGTGAGTGCCATCAGGTGGTTTTGTACCTGCATTTTATCCATCCCCTTTTTTTTAACCGCACAAGGCAGCAGACAAGCAACATCATATTCTCTTAGATGTGTTCAGTTGCTTTTGATTCTTTTAAACCACAGACATGCCATTTGAACCTAATGAGAAACATGAACTTTTGGACAGGGCACAGAAGTGTGTGTGAGTGCATGCATGTATTCTAGAGTAAATTCAAAAATTATATTAAAACATTTTCAACTCATCTTTTTTTTTTATCATTCAAGCTCAGTTAATTTGAAAATATTCTTTCTTTTTTTCAGAAATTGGAGAAATCTTCTCAATTAATACAAAATCAGACTGCAAGGCAACCAAATGTACATTTTCACCCCAGAGCAAATTTTGTTTAACCACAACATCTTTGGGTTGTGTAAATATAGTATACAAGTCACATTATGAAGTCACAGAGTGAACATGCATCTATACACAGAAAAGTGTATAAAAGTGTCCTCCCTAGCCAGAATTTAAATCCAAATGATGTCATATTTCATATAATAAAACCCTGGTTATTGAAGTGGGGTGAAACGAAATGGTGTTTTTTTTTAGCACAAGTTTGGTTGGTTTTGTTGCAATTAAATAACATCAAACTTCGTTCTGTGAGAAACCATCGGATTGTATTGTAGCTATTTGTCTTATTTAGAATTTACCATCCAGCATCTTGGATTCAAATTGGGCCAAAATCCTCACCATTTAGACAGAATGTCACATTTAACACCTGTCCTTTGCATAATTTAATGAGTTTAATGGTGCTTTTAAGAACAATAAAAGTCATTTGTATGCCACTAAGTGAAGGGCAGGCCATCAGTATTTTTGAGGATTGCACTGTTAAGGATTTGGTTTGCCTTTCAAGCTATGACCTTCACTAAACTCTAATTCTGCTCAATTTGTTCTCCTATTTCAGCTTTTATAATGTTGCCCAGTGCCCACTTCCTCAGAGCCCATCCCAGCTGCCTCAATTTTCACTCTGTTAGCACCAAGAAGTATTATTATTATTATTATTATTATGGTATATAGATCCATTAAATATATTCAAGAATTACACACTGCATAATAGCTTGTCTGTTTTTTTGTAGATTACACCCCTGTGATTTCTTGTATGGTCTGTAATTTTGTACTTTATTCCCAGCTTATACCAGATAGCAATGTAAATTATTAAAATAAGCAGAGATCTACATTGGCATGTAATTTATTTAAAAACAAAAAACAACAATTTTTCTCATATTACGTTTTGGATAGTTGGGTGTTGTATGTCACTGTCTCTAAAGAAAGTTTTTTTTAATGAATTAGAAAAGGGAAGTGACAAATGTTTTTAACACATATTGATCAGGTCTTTAGCGAATTCCTGTGAGATGGGTAATTGTGTTGGTGTATTCTCTTGCTTTAACAAACTGCATTCTGTCTGCAGGGTAAAGCAGCACCTGGGAGAACTGACAGAATATAGATGAATGTGCATGTCAGGACCAGTGTGTCAGGAGCCCCACTAATTCAATAACACAGACTTATATCATTGTTACAAAGCTAGTTTGAAAAGGCAGGTTTTAGATTTGAGACAATCAATTGCCATATCAGTTGCGAATAAATATATATCTTTTGAAAACTTGCATCTTATCGTAAATTTGCATAGCTCCCTGAAGTGTTATTTGCCAGCTGTGATTGGTTTATATTTAGGGGAAAAAATGTCTATCTAATCATGTTATCCTCCTACATTGTTTCACTTTCAGAAGAGGCTCACATTATTTAGTAATAAAAGCAAATACTAAATATAATTAAGCTATATTAACCATGTTTTATAATGTTATGGCAGGTCAAGTAACTAATATATAAAACAGTACAATGTTCTGACACATACAGGAGCAGGAAAAAGTAATATTGAGTCCCTGTTTTTTTTGTGTGCAGATTTAAATATTCCCAAAGAGAATATGTATATTAAAACAGTTCTTTTCAGCACTCGAGTGGGACCGGCAATTAAATCTGTCAACAGTAGTGATTCTGTACTTACTGGGTAATATGTTTTCAAAGCAGCCCGATCTGAGCACAATAATACTAGTTTAATTTATCAGATGACTACAAAAAGCTTTTGTAATGAAGACAACTTTCTCCATGTATTCCAAAACGATCTACATGAGCTTTAAATGCCGGAATTTACACTTCTGTACCAAAAGGTTTAATACTGTTGTTTATTAGAGACTGCTTATTGTTTCACCAGACCATAAATAACTGCTCTAAACCCATAGGACAAAAGGGTACTAATGTATAATGATATTTATGTACTCAGAGTTTCAATTCAATCAATAAAATTTAAACTTCAGTCATGATAATATTTGGTTTCATAATAATTAGATCATTAGCTCCTAGGTTTGTATTTGTTATGATATAGAAATCACATGTCCAACTAGTTGAAATAAAGAAATGTTGACTATATATTTATGATCTATGTATGTATCTATGTATGTGTAATGTATCCATGGTGAGATTATTTTTTTTGTTGTAGCCACAGATGGAACCTTGATTACCTCCACCTTTAGTTGTATCTGAAGTAAATTGTTGCTCCCATGCATCGCTGACCACATATAATCTTGGAGGATCATTGCTGGGACATTGTTACTTATTGTTATTATCTCTTAAGGGGCATGTCCATCGCATATTTAGTTGCCTCTGTTGCTAGTTTCAGCAGAGCTTGGGACATGCACTTTGCTTATGTTTTGCTAAAACATTTTTTTCCTTAACTGTGCTGTGCATAAAACTGATGAAGAATTTGGATCTGTCTTGGTCTCCTTTTGAAGTCAACGAGACGATTTTTGCAATAGGTTTGAAAACACCGAATGGCCAACTTGGTCTGTTTCCCAGTGTTTTCCTCATTTCGTAGCTCATCAAAAATGTTAATGTCGTTATTAATTTCAGCATGTCGGTTTTTGGTTTCCTTGGTTCTGTCCATCTCTTTCCAACATTCTTCCACGGTCAAACCATCTAATAAATCAAAATTCACTAAAACATTCTTCCATTTTACATGTACTGTATCCTAACAGAAATATCAACTGGTTTCAATATTTTTTAGGAAGAACTTGGCGCATTGATAGGAATGTGAAGCGGTCAGAGGTGTGTGTTATTGTCAGTAATGTCACGGCTGGACAAATGTCTCCGCCAATAAGATTTAAAGACTGGAACTACCAATTTTTAAGGAGCCATAAAGCACAAATAAGCTTTGCCTACAAAGGACCTTTGATTCCATATCTTTTACTCAAACCATGAATGACGCATTCCACATCAACCAATCATTTCAGAATGTATGGACATTGAAAAATATATAAGTGAAGGATTTGAGACATTCAAGGAGAATTGCAAGTCTGAGTTCTGGTTCTCCGACCCTGTGGAAAATTGGTAGTTCTGCAGAATAAAGTGTCATTTCTTCATTTGAAAAGGCAGTATGGTGCAGAGTTTTAATGTGCTCTATAAAAACACATGAAGGGCATCAAGATGTGCTCTATTGAAGAAAAGTATAATCCATGACATGATGACATGCTGGCAAATGTGGGAATTATCGACCCAAACTTCACTAGACAGAAAAAACACAAATTATAAGTTTAAACAAGCTTAATAAAAGCAGTACAACACACAGGTCCTTGAAGTGCTAAGACACTGGTGGAGCGCTTGTCCACCCTAGTCGCTAAGAGCAAACACCACCTTCGGGGGCTGTCGCTCAGCTGCTAAAGTAGTGGGAAGCGTATGCAGCTAAAGCCCACTGGGCTCAACAGATGGGCAGCAAAATGGGTAGCTAATGGCATGTCTCCTTTTCTTTATTTTCACTGGGAGGCTGGGGATAACGTGACTTATGGTGCGTAGCTGCAGGCAGAGCCCAAAGTGGAAAAAAAAAAAACCTTTACACAGGGCGGCCAGCACAATCGGGGGAATAAAAGGTCAGAGAGTGTCAAGCTCAGCAAAATGGACAAAAAAAAACAGGAAGTAAGGTGCTCATCCCTAGCCGAATCCGTAGCACTAAAGATTGAGAGATGGCTGACCCATTAATAAGCTTATGTGCACTCAGCAACAGGATTAAATTTAAATAATGAACTTCAGGTGTAACCACAGCTATAGCTTGTCATGGATGCACCTGTGTCTAATTTCTGCAAAAAATCATTGTGGACTAATAATTACAGCTTTATGGCCCATGAAATAAAAAAACTCTAGACATACAGTACATTACATGTATGTGTATGAACAACTTATACATGAATAATTTTCCAATTTGTTTTACAAATAAAAATCTGCCAAGATTCCTAATGTGATTTATGGTTTGGACTAATGGACCATTCTGATACATGAATATGCTCTAAACCATTCCATTGTAGTTCTGACTGTATGTTTAGACTGGATGTCCTGTTGAAAGGTAAACCTCCACCCCAATCTTAAGTCATTTAAAGCCTGATTATTTAGCCAGATGTAGTCTCCTCTGACCAGACCACCTTTTTCCACGCTTTTGCTGTGTTCCCTAAATTATTTGTGGCAAAATGTGAATGGGATTTCTTATGGCTTGCTTTAAAAATGTTTTTTTTTCACTTGTCACTGTCAGCTGTGGATCTATGCAGCTCTTACAGAGTGTCCATGGACCTCTTGGCTTTTTTAATTAGTGCTCCTCTTGCTTTGGGTGTCAGTTAAGGTAGATTTAACAAGTCCTAGTAGGTTTGCAGTTGTTACATACTTCGTTTATTTTCAGAAGATAGATTGGCGAGTGCTCCATAATATATAATATAATATAGTTTATAGCTTGGATTTTTAGATTTTTCATACAAAAACCCTACTTTACACTTCTCTAGAGCTTAATCCCTGGTTTCTTGGTTTTCATGATGCTATTTGATCACCAATGTTCTCTTTCAAGTCTCTAAGGTTTTTACAGAGCTGTTGTAGTTAAATATATGAACATGCAAATATTCTTCTGAAGTACTTCCCAAATCTGGTGCAGTTTCTCTTTATGTGTGGCACTTGTTTGTTGCTTTTCGTTCACATTTCTCTCCAGGTCATTCCAAAGGCGAAAGCTATAAGGCCATATCTAGTCATTTTAGTGGCTACTTTAAAAGTATTATTAAAAAATAAAAGATGTTCCACAATGTGGAAAACCTCAGAGCACATGATCGAAAGTGACACCATTGCTGGCCAGGAGGATAGTAATAGTCAGGTAAAAAGAATTTAAGGTTCACCACCAACGTGGCTAAAAAGCTTCTCCTAAATGACCAAATGTAACGCCTTCCTGGGTATCTGGGCACCGTTGGCAATGTCTGAAGGCAGTGGTCAAATGTACACTGCACACTGCTGGGTTCAGGACCAAGAAGGATGTCACTTCTCCAGAAAAGGCACACAAAGCCTGCTTGGCCTTTGCAAATGCTGATCTGAAATAAGAAGATTTCTTGTCTTCTGTTTTATGGTCAAATAAAACAAAATTTTAATTGTTTGGCCAAAATGATCCTTCATTTGGCATAAAAGGTAGAAGACTTCAACCAAAAGACCACCATTTCTACTGTCAAACATAGTTGGAACCTATGTGGTAGCTCAGTGGTATTGTGTTGGCCTAGAAATGCAAGGGTTGTGGGTTCAAATCCCAGGTCCACTGAAGTTACCAATGTGGGTCTTTGAGCAAGGCACTTTACCCTCATTGCTTCAGGGGCAGCATGCTGTATCATAACCACCCCTGTGCTCTGACTCCAAACCATTAAGTTGGGTTATTTGTAAATTGGTTTGTCCAAATGTCTCTTCAAAATGACCAAATGTAAATGTACATATTTACAAGTTGCTTTAATGCCACTAGAACTAATGGCAAGTGATGGGTACAGACTCTTGTGTTCTAATTCAGCACAGCTTTTTTTACCACTCCTCTTTACAAACCAGTGGCAACAGGAAAGTAAATAAATAGATGAATCCCTAATGTACTGTAACTTGACATCCCTGGCTAGAGGGGTTTTGGTATAGCCACAGAGTCCGCTGCAGCATAGAGCTGTGCTTTGCTCTGATGATTAGGCTCAGTTGTTAAGGCATTGTTTTTGTGTGCGAGGATAACAATGTACAGCATGTAAAATTCTAAATCATAGTCAGAAACTAAAAGAAGATATTGAATGTAATCTATCCTTGTAAGGGTGATTATATTTTACTTGACTCTATTAAACAAAAGTTTCATATGTATTGTTTGGCTTCTTAGACCAAATCACAAAGAATTAATACAAAGCTATGTTGTTTAAGTACGATATTTCCAATTAAATAATGGCCATGTTGGAACTGGGAAGGGAAATGGCAGGGGAAAAAACAGATGGAAAACTGCAATTAAAAAAAAAAAAAGCTTTGTGCAGCAATTAGGAGTATCATCAGATTTTACAGGTTTGTTAACAGAAAATATACTAGTATTGGAAAGTATTGTCTGTTTACAGCTGGGATGAAATGTTAGGAATGTGCTAGGCAATTCAGGCCAGTTGTCTCTGCTGCTCAGTCTGTTGTTTATTACGTGAGCCAAATGACTGAGTGAGCAAAACAAACACCTGATTATGTTGTGTAGTGTATCTTGCATTATAATCTGTATACCTGGATCAAACTGTTCAGGCCATGTATGGATAAAAAGTATATACAGACTTTAATAATTGTTAACCTGCTAACCAAAATCATTGGCAATTAGAGATTTTGAGAAAAGTAATCATATGGAAGTACAAGAGGTGCAAACAAAATCATTAATAAGTATGAAACTTAAGCACGCCAAGCAATACAAGAGCGAAAGCATTAATTGCAACATAAGAATAGCAATACTTCAAAATTAATGAAAGACCCAAGCAGGTACATATGCACACAAATTAAAGCAGAGATGATATAGATTAGAACTATGATGTTTGTGATCTTGAACCGGGTTCCTGATTGCCTGGCGGTGACGAGGGCCAGCAACTTCAGACAGAGTGGGATCCTGGGATTTGTGCTGTGTAAACTCATCAGTAGAAAGGGGAAGTGTGGCACGGTCTATGTAAGTGCTTAGTGTCCACATGAAAAACCTAGAATAGTATCCCATATATTGCTGGATGTGCTTAATTAAATTTAGATTACATTTTCAGACGTATCCCTTTTTTCACTTTTTTTTTGACGGGCATGTATGCTGTTTCCTATTTAACTTCTTTAAGAAATATGACCCATTTAGGAATTTGAATAAACAAGTTTATTTTTAAAAAATCCAAAAAAAAATCATCTAAGACATAGATGCAACTGAAGACCATATCCAGCCTGTAATACAATTCTATCTGGTCCGTGAAATCATTTTGCATTTGTTAGAAATGTCCGTCTTTTCCCGGAAGAGGGCGGCTATGCGGAGGAATTGCGTTCAACCGCTCGCGCCTAGTGAGCGCTCCCCGGGTACCGACCACGCGGGGAATAAAGCGTGCGCCGGTCCACGGAAAGCACTCCCACGAGTGCGACACACGCGGAGACAATGCGCAGCGCCGTACCGTGGTTGAACGCGGAAGGAGAGTCCAACAGACACCGGGATAAAAACCAAACTCGAATTTAATAAAAATTGGTGATGGGACACCAACAAAAAGGGGGGAACAAAACGAACACAATAACACTGGGTATGAAAAACACAAAACAAAGACGTGCGCCGACTGACAGGAAAATGAAGACTAAATACAAAACGAACTAAACACGTGCACAAAACAAACCAATCACCCAGCGAAGACAATTACCACCCCAAACGAGGGACAGGTGCCACAGGCACCTGTAACAGCATTGATCTATTACTTTTGTTATTGATGGCCTTGCGATATGGCGTTTTGGACCATGCTCATATTTTAAATGTGTATGATTTTGACAGGAACATTTTTGGAGGTCAATATTTAAAGTTATTTAAAGGTTAAATGTATTTGTCTAAAATGGCCCAAGAGCAATAAATAAAGAATATTTTTAATTTGTTGGTTTTTTGCTTTTGTGGAAAAGTATTATTTTTTATTTAATTTTTTCATGTTTATTTTTTTTGCAGCGTGTTCATAGTTGTAACTTTTTTTTATAATTTTGACAAGAGATATTTTTATAGAGAGCTAAATATTTTAAGTTATAAATTTTAAATTAATTATTTGTGAAATAATATTTCCATCTGTTTTCATGTTCAGAAAAAAAATTAGTTTAGTCTGATCAATAAATGTTAATCCTGTTCATGTCAGACTCAAAGTCTGCTTTGAGTTTTGGCCCTGATGCAATTGACACTCCAGATTCAAGTTTATAAAACTATCAACATGTTGAACTCCTTTTTTCCACATGGTGGTCACTGTTTATGTCCTGTTCTATACTGAGACCAAATGTGTAGTTTGTATTGTATGTGTGTGCGTAAGCAAGTTAATATGTGTGCGTGCGTTTGTGTGTGGGTGGGTGGGTGTCTGGTTGGATATGTGTTCCAGTATTGCCTTCGAAGGCTGTTTAATTCACCTAATCTTCTTGAGAGGTTTCAAATGTGCAGACCTGTAAATTACGGTCCTAGCCTCTGGTGAGGGATGATAAAAAGATGCTGTCTAGTTTTGTGAACACTTCACTTACAAACTCACTATTTCCTACAGGGGCATAAATTTATTAAAAGCAGAGCCTAGTGAGAGAGACATGACAAGGTGTTTGTCATCTTACCTGAGCTTATTCTGAAGCCCTTAGATGGATAAAGTAAGAGCACAGTACACATTAGGAATGAAAGTGCCTCTTCTTTCACTTTACAGATAATTTTCTCTTTTTTCATTGAACCAGTATCCAGTACATGTGAAATAAGATGGGATGAAAGACTTCTTTAAGACCATTTTGAACATAGCTTTTAAATTTGTAGATCACCTAATCATTTGTTGGCATTTAGATTTTCGAACTGTATTGGAAAATGTGTCGGTTTCGATCTAAACCTGACGGAGCCTTACACACCGGCTGTGACACTGGTGAAATGCTTGATTAGACCCTAGAGTTTGACATGTGAACTCTGTTGTATTGACCTCATCTCATTGCTTTATTTTTTCCCTAGACCTCTATGTAGTTGCCATAATGGTTTTTCTGTATGTTTATCTTCACTTCTGACCCTGATCTGCATAAGTTTGGTAAGCATATTATTTTAAGTTCATTTTTGGTTTAATTCATCACAATGTTATTAAACACATCTATTGGTTTATCTTTTTGTGTTTTGATTTTTTTGTTTTGTCATTCATTCCTTTTGTTTACTAAAAGGAAATCTGATAATGATGCCAGTAACAAGAAGATTAAGCAGGGTTTACATTGTGCAATTGCAGTGTCTTTTAAAATGGTTACATGTGAATCTATATGATTTTAAAATTAGACAGCATGATATCAGTTATAAATCAGATTTCAACAATTTGGACCTTCAGCAGAATAATGGAAAGGCATGAACACATATCATTCAATGGCCTTCTCTTATTGAAGTCTTGTGGACATCCCCCTTTTAGATCTTGATCAAAGTATTTTGTCACCGTTAGAACGCAAAGGTCAAGCTTCTTTGCCTACAGAGTTCACAATACAATGTGTGTTCAGCGTTTACTAGTAGGGACCCAAGATATATATATATGTATATATATATATATATATATATATATATATATATATATATATATATATATATATATATATATATATATATATATATTTTGCTCCACCTGTGACTATACCCAAAGCCAGTCATGTCTACAGACAAAGAACCCGAGTTTCAGCACTTGGACATTAGACAGCCTTTTAGGGGTGCATCCATGTTCTGTGTGTTAGTCGCCCATTCTGCATGTATAGTACACAGCCCCTATGCACTTACTGCCTTTTATATAGTACACTCCATATCTTAAGCAATGAAGCATATATAGGTTGTATAAGCATATTTTATTTGCAGTAACACTATAGTCAAGTTTGGACACTTTAAGTTAATTCCTGTTTTAACAGACCAACCATTTATGAGACCAAGGTTTTGTTGTGAATAAAACCAAGCATGGGAAATACAGTGAGTCGAGTCTGTTTCAACGTACTCTTTTGCGTTTTTTTGGACTGGGGTTTGGCATAAAAAGGAGAAGCCTTCAACCAGATTAATAACAAAAAACAAAAGATAAAACAAAATATGAATTGTTTGGTCTAAATGATCCTTAATTTGGTGTAAAAAAGGAAAAGCCTTTTGTGCTATACATGTTACTAAATTTCTGTAGGTTTAAAAGTGTTCAATAGCATGTAATGTGTTTAAACGAGTGTGGGAAGGGTTTATGAAGCCTCAAACTTCTGCACAACGCCAACAAACCATCCGTGTTCAATCTACCCACTTTGCTCCAGTGCTGCTGTAAGTCACAGGAACCCAAACTCCTCCTACACAGTTGATTTGAATGAAGCAGTGTATGTAATTTTTGTGTATGGTATCCACTCACGCTCCATGTTCCGCCTCTAAACTGAGCGGCACTTTGCATGGCATATACATAGAGGGGTTTACAGTGTGGTGGTGCAGCTTACAACTCGACTTGGGTGTAGAGCTTGTCTCTTAATTTTAGTTACACCTATTTTTTGGGTCTCCACTCCATTGTTTTCTGTGTGGGAAAGCGCATACCAAACTGTTATGCCCATACCGAGAGAATACAGCATACCCCTAATCCATTCCTATTTCATCTTGTAAATGTAAAACCAAAGACTGTAGCTAATTTTTTATTTGTGTTATGAGCAGAGTGAGAAGGTGGATGCAAATACTGGAGGGCCAACTAGAGCATTGGTGGATGCAAAAACTGGAGGGCCAACTAGAGCATTGGTGGAAGTGGTTTTAGGGGTGCTATACCCCTTTATAATATACTCCTTTATATTGATTTCCTTATAATTTCCAATTTGTCTCATACTTATTGCTTGTCTTTACTTTCTTTAAATTCCTAATAAGACTTATTTTCTTATATTCTTTCCTAGCTTACTTTTCAGCATGCACCTTTTACTCATTATTACTTTCTCCTTTACTCATGCATAAAATGGTGCTTAGGGAAAAATATTTGACTGCCTCTGCCTTTGATGTACCACATTTATGTACCCTGATCTTACTAATAACTTCCTATCAGCACAGTGGCAGCATCACATCTGTGTGATGAGAGGCAGAAAGGCAGAAACGAGTATTTTTTATTGGGCGGGATTAACACGCGGTCTAAAGGGATCTGTAGGCGGAGGTTGGGACTTGTAGTTTTCCAGCGCGCCTGCCAAAGTAGACTGCCGTAGTTATCCTATGAGCCTTTATTAGTGTTCTCAGGATGCTTATAGGATTGCAGCGGTAGAAGATTTTTTTTGTAAATTATTCTCAGTTTAGCTGAGTCACCGAGGTGTTTAAAAATTGTAGCTGCACTGCTGTGATCCACTCAAATCAGCACAAGCATGTAAGTGCAGTGCTAAGATTCCTCTACCACCTAAATAAAATCACACTCTGCTGGAAGGACAAATACAGTAACGGTAACAGTAACTGCAGGAATGCAAAGTTCATCATCATGTTAAGTGGATGTAATAAAATATACATTGAGTGTGGTCACTTTCATGAGTCATGCTTTTATATTCGCGCTAAATGTCTTTCCTGTGGCATCCTGCAGACAGTATTAGATAAGTATTTATGAAAGAGTATGACCAATGCCAAAGAGTATGACCATACCAAAGAGTATGACAAAATGTTTGATTTAATCATACCAGCTCAGTGGTCACTGCAGTACTGACTTAAATAATCCATCACTTAAATAATACCTACTCTGTGGTGCATGTGTATGAACACTTGTAATTGCATTCTAAATAATTCTGTTAAATAAATATAAATATAGTCACATGTACTCAGGAGTACTGTAAAAGGCTTAACACAATCCATTGCTTTACGGAATACTGTATAACTCTAGAAAATCTATAATGGTAATCTTCTTGGAAACTATTGAGCATCAAAAAACCTGATGAGAACCTTTTTCATGCGTTCAGCGTTTCAACGTTTCAAAGCGTTTCAAGTGTGATACAAACAATACAAAATATACATTTATGGAATTATCAAAACCTCCATAACACTGCAATAAAGAACTTTGTGATACATTACACTACAAAATTATTAACCCTTTAAGCTACAAATTGAGACCAGAGAGGGGCACCATCTGGGTATTTTTAATTGTACACTACTATTAGGCAAATTTAGTATGTGAGGAGCATTTAGTATGCCATTTCGAATATAGACAGGGTTGGAGGAAGCACTGTGACACTGGGTGGGAGGAGCTGACTGCAATGAATGGTGATTAGAGGTAATTAACGCACCTGCTGAACATCAGATTTTTTTTTAGACAAAACATCTAATGCCATGGAGAGGACAACTGTAAACCACAGGAAAACTAGGTTTATATCTACATGTGTAGATCACATGATGTAAATAAAACTCGTTCCTGTGACTGGAAAATGCTGTCTCAAGTCCTCATTGTCTTCCACATTAGTGTCAACAGTGTTCTTGAATTACCAAGTCAAAGCTCTGACCTTAATCCAATAGAAATGTGGATGAAGGTAATAAGAGAATGTTCGCAAACCTTACAGTGACAATGGCATAGTTTTTAAACCCAAGACAGTAAACCATTAACTCTAAATGTGTTATTAAAGTTATTGCTGCACAGGGTCACATTAGATACTAAATGAAAAGGTTCATCTACTTTTGGCACCTCCAGATATATAGTCAGTGCTAGTGGTAATTGGGGGTTTGGCTGAAGCATCCCCTCCAACATTTTCTCTCTGCCCAACTCCAAAGCACAGAATAAGCAAAGGGTTTTTTTTTCTTTAACTTCTGCCATTCTCACTGAACTAATCACTAAATCATTTAACATTAAGCATAAAGCATTTTACATAGAGTCATTTAGCAGATGCTTTTATCTAAAGCGACAAATTACAAAACAACACAAGTCAGTAGTTATGGAAAAAACTACACTGCTACACTGTAGAATTATCAAACCTGATCATTAGCCGATCCCGCCCCTTTTTTTACTTTTCTTTTAATAACAGGCATTTCTTTAACAGACATGTACTTTGAGTTGTTTCTTAAAGCTGCAAAGTGACTCCGCCTTGTGTACAGAGTTTGGAAGATTGTTCCACCATTTTGCAGTGGTGAACGCTATGGAGAGAGGATTGGCACCATGGTGAGGTTGAATCACCAGGCGACATTCTTCACTAAAGTGACGTGAACATGTTGAATATTAGTGTTTTTTGGAAATATGGATTGAAGGTAGGAAAGAGCTGATCCTGTAGACCGGAGTCAATGCTTTGTACTGAATGCGGGCAGCTACAGGGAGCCGATGGAAAAAGAGGGGTAGTGGAGTGACATGAGTTTACTTGGGCTGGTTGAACAAAAGTCGGACTGCAGAGTTTTAAACTAGTTGTAGAAGTCTGATTGTGCAAGCTGGGAGACTGGCAAGCAGTGCATTACAATAATCGAGCCGGGATAGGATGAGGTCTTGAACTAACAGCTGAGTAGCATGTTCAGTCAAGAAAGGTCTGATATTTCTGATTCTGTAAAGAAGGAATCTGCAGGAATGGGCAGTTTTAGTGATCTGATCAGAGAGTTTAAATGTGAGTCAATGAAACCAAAGTTATGAACAGTGTCAGTTGGAGAGATTCTTGGAGAGGTTGTTTTTAGTGTTATTTATATAGCTATTTCTTATTGGCTCTTTAAGTCATAGAAAAGTGTCAGATTACATTGTGCAGCTCTACAAAGCACAGAGAGATTCTGGTTGATGCACTGAACAGGAGCATCAGTTATCTAATAGGGAGCCTGGGAGTTAAAGCTCACATTGGTGTTATACTTTTAGCTTATTTCTTTTGTGATTTATTGCTTTCATGATTTATTGCTCTTTTAATATATTTGTTGCTTAACTGTAAACCGGTTTTATGAGCCGATAGCCAGGGGCAGCTTATTTCTATTGACGTGGATTGTAACAATAACTGATTTAAAAATAAAAAAATTTTTGGTCGTTTTCTCTGTGTTAATGTTACAGGGCACAGCATGCTGGACCAAAAACATGTAAGACAGAACCACAAGAGACAAATAAAGGTTTAAAAGGTTTATTTTAGCATCATCAAATAAATATAATAAAAGCAATATAAATTATTTCAGGGCGTGTGCACATTTTACATACTGTATATACCACCAGACGATACATCAGATGTAAATGTGACCCCCACAAACAGAAACATACAGCAGGGGCCACGCTGCTCTTCCTACTAAGCAAATGCAATGACACTCAAAGAGTGTGGGCACCCTACAGAAAATAAGCGGCCAACCATACAAACGCTGAAGGGAGCCCTTTTCCTCTATAGACACTTCTCAGAGCAGCGTCTTTGAAAGCAGGATTTCATACACACCAAAAGGGAGCAAGAACGGACTGCACTCACTTTACAGTCAGATGCTGGAATTGATTATTGGCTTCTGATGCACCTGCAGATGTAACAAATAGGTTACATAGGTGCATCTGCACCCTACCAAGGCTAGTATGACTAAAGTTATAAAATCCTCCAGCACTGGCTTTAAATCTGAACTGGTACTTGTTCAAACCATGTTCTGAGTATTCTGTAAAGTAAAAAAAGTGACTTTAGGTCATTCATGTCTTCTGTGAATGTGTGAGCAGAATTAAAAAAAAATCATGAAATCAAAAATCATTGCCACCATTGCTGGTCAGAAAGAGGGAAAAAAAACACCATTATGTAGAGCACCATTATTAACACCATTATTCGGGCACAGGGCAGATACACCCAGGACAGGGCATCAATTCATGACTAGGCTCACTCACACAAACACACACTTCATGAGGAAATTTAGAGCATTCAATTTTACTTTGAATCCATGTTTTTGGACTGGGGAGAAAACTGAAGAACCCAGAGGAAACCCACATAGACACAGGGAGATAATAGAAACTCCAACCAGATTGGGATTTGAACCTGGATCCCCAGCGCTGAAAGACGAACGTGTAAACCACTAAGCCATATTATTAAATTATTTCTTCACAATAAATAAATGGAAATTTGTTCTCTTGCTCTACTTTCAGCAGCAGTTGAGTAATATTCTGAATATGCTTTAGGTCAGAAGGTGTAATATAAAACACAATCTTTCAAACTATAGTGCTAATGGGTGACTTTTGATGGGTGATGGGTGGCTTCTGATATAAAAAGGCAGATTCAAATGACGTTTAACAGTTTTTTTATGAAGGTGGATGTCATGAGTGCCAATGTGTATGTTCATTAGAAAAATACAGACATGCCATTCATCAACTTGTTCTATGAATGAACATGCTAAATCGAGAAGAAAAGCTATAAAATTTTCAGACAAAGTTATATATTAATCTAACATCTGATTGAAATGGCAATGTAATCATAAAATATTAAACACTCAATAGTCCTACTGAGGTTCATCTTCCATATAGAATCATTTTGTAGGTTTATGACTGAGTTATACAAATAGCCCTTACAAGCAATCATAGCCCATTCATTTATTATCTTCCACTTAATCTTCTAGTAGGGTTGGTTGGATGGGTGTTTCAGGCGCTGCACAGATACACTCAGGACAGGGTGCCAATCTATCACTGGGCACACTCACTCACATAAACCCACACACAAAAACACTCTATATGGGACAAATTACAGCATTTCATTTACCTTGAATCCATGTTCTTGGACTGTGGGATGAAACCCACGCGGACACAGGGAGAACATGGCAATTCCACCCAGATTGGTATTTGCAGTTGGAATCCCCAGCGCTAAGACATGAGCATGCCAGCCATTAAGCCACTATGCCATCTGACCATAGCCTAATTATTAATAAATTTCCTTTTGAGACCTATGAGTTTGAGTGATGCTTATGTTGGCTGGAGGTATTGAACTAAAACACAAATTGCTTCATATCCTGTTCTTGTTGACTTTCCGATTATTTATTCCAACCCACGTGCCACCTTTAATTATTACATACAGGTGAAGTGTGACATGGGTTAATTTTGCCAAATGTGTAAAGGGATTTTAAAACAAGTTGAATTTTCATAACACACCACATTTTCTGAATCTCCCATGGATAAATTCATACTAATTACTGTTTCTGAGTGGGAGGATTGCAATAGTGTCATCTGCCGCCCTCTGCCCTTTAGTGAGATAATCTAGAAACAAGTTGGCCTTTTGATTAATGTAGTGCCCTCAATCCAAACTGAGCTCTTTATGAGGAGAATACCAAACTAAGACACTGCTCACAGTTGGGTGACTGAAAAAACAAATATGAGAAATTCTGTTTTTATCTCAATGTAAAGCACATTTTACCAGCATTACTGTGGTCGGCTTTTTTCTTGTTGCATTATGATTCTAATTCGCTGCAGCTAACAATCTTTTGAATAATAAACATTTGAATTGCAAACTGGTATATCAAAAAGGCTGTACCCATCAAGATCCAGTCTGCTTTTTGCTTCTGATCTGAGTGATGAGGCATGCCTTTTAAAATCTCATTTCTTTTGGCTCTGCAACTGACACAGTCGTGCAAAGGTCGTCAGCTTTGTTTTTGGTCTCAGAGGGGAAACGTTCCATGAATTGAGAAGAGCACTGACACAATATGAAGAAGAACGTGTTTGGCGAAGAGAGAACGGGGTGACGAAAGTACAGATTACACGAATGCCTTCAGAGGCTCGGAATACAAATGAACACTGCAGGATGGAATTACGGTTCAGAGGTCTGTGGTGCAAGAAGGGCATTTTACTTTGCCATCCTGCCTCAGGGTTAAAATGGCTGAACAGGATGGAGCTTATTCAGGACATGATGATGTTTTCTGCCAAAATGAAATAATGCATATTTTTTATTGGTGAAGACTCACCAGACTCAACATTTGTTTAAACAGCTCTTTTGGAACGCTTTATTGAAAATGAGCTTATTTAATGAGCTTATAGCAGTATTTCATTTCAACTAGCACTATTTGAAACTGTTAGTCAGATATTTTATGTTTAATTAATGTATAGTCTTTTGAGTATGTTGTAATTGTTGCAAAGCATATGCATGCTGAGCTATGTAGTAAATGGATGGAGTGGTGTAGTGAGTTGTGCCTTCTGGGTTCGAATCCCTGGCAGGCATCCGTGAATCCTGTTTGGATGAGGTTTGCATGTTCTCTTTGTGTTTGTGTTGTTTTTCTCCAGTAGCTCTGTTTTCCTCCTACATTTGTTTTTTATTTACGTTTGGTCATTAAACAGACGCTTTTATCCAAAGCGAATTACAAGTATCAAAATTTAATGGTTGGTAATGAGCACAGCATCCTTGGAGCAATGACGGTTAGGGACGTTGTTCAAGAATCTACAATAAATTCAGCGGACCTGGGATTTGAACCCACGTTCTTGAGGTTGATAGCCCAACACCATAACCACAATCCAAATACATGTAAAAAGCCATTTGCTCTGTGCTTGGCAACGTGTATTGCCCATTGTGTACTGGTTGGATGAATCCAACATCCCCTATGACCCTAATAAGGTTAAGTAGGTTAGCAAATGAAATTTCAAGCGGATGTGCAAACCAAATGAGTTTTTTTTAAGAAACTGTTTGTTTTAATAGTTTTAATATCTTTAATAGTTAATGGCTTCCTAATTATCCTCTCTGCCATTTGTCTGTTAAATGCTTCTTCTGTAATACTGTTGGACGATCTTGGATGCTATTCTTTACTCATGATGATTTGTTGATATTAGTCATAAATCTTATTGTTATATTTTATGTCACTCTATTAAAAGGACATTATGAAAGAAATGGTTGCTATGGTTTCTTGACAGTAACTCCCTGTATCTAATGCCCTATTAACATGTAAGAAACAAAAGATGCTTTTAATGTGTTGGTAAATAACAATTTAGTTTACTTAACTTTTTTGTGTCCTAAGAAACAAGCCTTACCTTCCTAGCTCCACTTCTTATTTATTAATCAGCATTTGACCATGACTATCTCTCTGGCACCAACATCTCTCTGGATCCCATACTGAAAGCAACTTCCTCAATATTCCCTTCTCTGGTTCACTGTTTTCCAAAAAAAACAATGTCATAAAGCAACTTTACAGGACCTCAATGTTTTTTCCATCATTAAATTGTGAATTAGATTAGAAAACACAGGGAACAAATCTAATTACACTTCCCATTATAAAGTCTTGTGGACTCTGAGAGGAAACCAAAGAACCTGGAGGAACCCACACAAACATAGGAAGGACATGGAAACTCCACCCAGTTTGGGATTTGAACCTGGATCCCCAGCGCTTAGAGGCTAAGTCATGGGGTTGCCCGCTTTATGTAATATTAAATAATTTCTTCTCAATAAATAAATGGAATTGTTTTCTCTTGATCTACTTTCAGCACATGAGTAAAATTCTTAATATGCTTTAGGTCAGAAGGTATTCATGCAGTAATATAAAACATACTTTTTTAAACTATAGTGCCAATGGTCGACGAATGTGTTAACCACTAAGCCACCATGCCGCCCAAGTTAGAATTCTGAAATACTCAAATCAAGAGCTTTATTCATTTTTGTTTTCATCTGGATGTGTTTTGAAAGTATTATTTTGGTAGCAAATCCAATCCTGACCCAGTTATTGCTTTTTGGCAGTGGCAGACAAAATGTTATTTAAAATCTCACAGTATTTTACAGGGTTCATGACTACATGTATTTTGTCAATGTTCACATGGCCTCATTTACATGAGCTAGGTTATTTTGTAAAAACGTTTTATTGTCATTTTTTATGTATTTATTTATTAATTTATTATTATTATTTATTTTCAAGCATAAACAAATTAAAAATTTCCTGGCAGAATGCACAGTTTTTCTCCGATGTCTCCTTTGTGCCAATAATTGCTACTGCTATCTAGCAAACTCCAGGCACTTATGTTTGTAGCTAGATAAAAGAAAGTTATTTGTATAAAATGCTTTTTGAACATGTAGCTGTTATGTACATTACATTTCTGTCTGAATTTGGATGTTTGGTAACCCCTTTGTTCATTTATTTATAGACCAGTATTTTATGCTTATAGGGATCTGTTTTGGGGTTTTGTCTGATATGAGGTAATTAGTCACAATGTTTTTTTACATTTCTTTTTAAAAGTGTATTAAATAACTACTGATATTCCCTTGTAATATGTTAATTGAAGAGACCTCCACACTTTCTATGACCAGATATTATTTGGGGGAGAACCCATTCTATCAATTGCAGTAAATGGTAATGTATTAATACAAAGTGTTCTTTGAGTTTGATGGAAAGATCAGATGGAACACATTGGGAAAGGAAAAGACGGGTGATAAAATAAAATATAAATAAATAAATAAATAAAGGGACGTCACGGTGGCTAAATGGTTAGCATGTTTGCTTCTCAGCGATGAGGATTCGGGTTCGAATACCAAACTGGATGGAATTTTCATGTTCTCTCGTGGTTGTGTGGGTTCTTCCAGGTTCTCTGGTTTCCCCTGAGAATCGAAAAAACATGATCAAGAAGAATGGTCCACAAGACTGCTTGGAGAGTCTGTCTTCTCAGTTCGTACACTTGCACAGCATTTGTCTTTGTCCATAAGTATTGGGTTGGAATGTTCACCAGTTTTGTTAATATAAGGCTTTTTACACACTATATTAATCTATCACCTTATAATATGCATTAATACACTTATGTGTATGTATAGTGTATGTGTGTGTATCGGGGTTATAGAATTTGTATAGTCATAAAGTTTATATATACTGTATATATATATGAAGTATCTCTTCCTTTTGTATCTGTATTCAAAGCTATAAAATAAAATGACTGTCACTGTCTTATGAACAAAACATAGTTATATCAATCTTCTGTGTAATATTATGTACAACATTCCCATGCTTTTTCTTGCTGTAGTTCTTTTTTAGCCTGCTAAATAGCACACTGATGTCATGTTGACCTATAGATTGATGGATGGTTTGGGATCTTCAGTAGCACAAGGGGCATGTAGAAACGGACTTTTCAGGTCATGTTGCCATTCAGCAGAAGCAGAAAATAGAACGCTTTGTTGTTTGGAAAGCACAAGGTTTTAAGTCCTGCTACATCACTGGCCCTTTTTAGAGTTGCATTGAAGTGTGCATGCATGTGCGTGTGTGTATCTAGGGGAGGGGATCTGATGTCAAGCTGTAGTGGTTTACTAGTTAGATCTCCCACTTAAGTGTCAGGCTCCATCGGGCCAAGGAATCTCATGGTCATTATATGCTTTGCCTAATCAGGACTGCAACTGATTTACGATTCCATGCTGTAAATGAATGAACTGTAAGTGTGAAACATGTAGTCAGGTTTCAGATACACAGTGGAGTGATGAAGTGGTCAGGCCTCATCTCCATTGGCACTTCGCTGCTGAGGCATCAAAGATGTAGATGGAAATGAAATGGAATCAATGTGAAAATGAAATGAAATAATCTACTTGACCAGCACTAAGCCTGTTACTCCCTTGGCACTATTGATTTTGCTTGCGCTTCTAGTGTCTGGGAGAGTAAGAACACCTGAATTAGCGCAGTGCAAATATTATTGCAGAAAAAAACAGCAGACTATATGTTTTCAGGCATCAGTAGTTTTGAGTGCATTATATTTTATGCCAGTGATGAAAACAAATATGACAGGTGAAATAGTTATTCAGCCGGAATAATAACAAATGTGTAAAACCCTGTTGTCTTAAATCTTATATTTTTGGTCATTTAGCAGATGCTTTTATCCAAAGCGACTTAGAAATATCCCAACTTAATGGTTGGGGTCAGAGTACAGAGTTGAGTTAAGACTCTTGCCCATTGGATAAGGACCCACATTGGTAACTTCACAACCACAACCTTCAGATTAATAGCCCAACACCCTAATCTTTGAGCTACCATACCCATCTAATCCTGTTTTGTTATGTTGGTGGATTTAGATGTACATTGGAACAAAGTGCATTGGCTAGAAATAGTAATAAACTTTATTTACAGAATATATTTTTACAGAACACGTTCAGAATATCCAAAAAGAGATCAGATGTTAAATACTCTTTAGGTCAGGGGTCTCAAAGTGCTGGTCCGTGGGCCACATCCGGCCCGCGATGCAATCTTATACGGCCCCTCACAGGTTAACAAAATAAGCATTAATAATAATAATATAATAATAATAATAATAATAATAATAATAATAATAATAATAATCTGGCCTGCAATTTAATTATTTATGCATTATTATGTTCATTTTTATATTTTATCTTAATTTTTAATGTGGTGTTTGTGTGTCGTCTTTATTTTTGTGCTCACGCTACGTTGCCTGGTGATTAGCGCCTGCTGCGTAAGCCCAACCCACTCGTAAGCTTTTTAGCAAAAATGTCACTTTCGAAACTCTCAAAAAAGAAAAGAAAAGTTGACTTAGGAAAAAAGTACATATGTGTGTGAAAAACTCAACTGTAAAATTTAAAAATCCAAGCACAGATCCAGACTGACCGATGCCCATCTCCAGTCCATCATCAGAGTGTCCACTGCAAACTCACTTAAAGCAAATGTGGCTCATTTGTGTCAGAAGAAGCACTGTCAAGTTTCTGGTAGCAAGCACTGAGCAAACACTGAATGTATTTGAATTACAATATGTGTACATAGTTATTATATAAATAGTTGATTTTCCATTTTCCCTGCTGCTTTTTGTTGCAATTCTTTAATCTGGCCCCTCATCGAAAACACAGCCTGGTTAGTGACCCCCAGGTAATTTGAGTTTGAGACCTCTGCTTTAGGTATTCATTAGGTATGCTTTTTTATCCATTTAATTAACATCATTATTTCTATATTTCTGCATAAATTTGACCTAAAAGTTCTAAAGACCTAAAATCTGATTTCCAAACAAGCCCAGAGAGCAAAAAAGTAAACCCTACAAATATATACAAAAATAGACCTGATTCAATATTAGATAGATAGAATACTTTATTTATCCCCAAGGACATTTAGCAGCCAGTAGTAGTATCAATACAATAAGCATTATTATAATAAAGGGAATGAATGTAAAAAGTAAAAATATTACACATCTATGAGTGACCTTTGCTTTGAGTACCTGGTTTTAACCTCATGTACAACACACTATGTAATTAAATGTTTTTGGTAATTGTTATGCAGATCAGACATCCTTTACAATTTTAGGACTTTTTAGGACAAATTTAGGAATTAATTGTTTCATCATGGGCGGCACGGTGGTTTAGTGGTTAGCACGTTCACCTCAGCGTTGGGCAATCCCAATTTGGGTGGAGTTTTTTTTCTCGCTGTGTCCGCGTGGGTTTCCTCCGGATTCTCCGGTTTCCTGCCACAGTCCAAAAACATATATTCAAGGTAAATCGAATGCTCTGAATTGGCCCATATAGTGTGTGTTTATGTATGGGTGAGTGTGCCCAGCAATAGATTCGTGCCCTGTCCTGGGTGTATCTGCCCAGTGCCCGAAACGTTCTCCCCTGGATGGGTATGGGGAACCTCCCCCCTCCATGCTATTCGTTATCCATTTCATTAACCTTCTTATTTAAATATTTCTGCATACATTTAATCTAAATGTTAATCCTATTTACAAACAAATCCAAAGTGCAAATACAAAAAAAGGAAACCCTACAAATAAGACAAAAATATTAGACCTGATTCAATATTACACCTCTGTGAAAAGCTATGTAAACCTTTGGTTTAAATGCCTGGTTTAAACCTTGTGTGCAACAATAAATGTAATTAAATGTTTTTGCAAATTGTTATGCAATTGTTTATCAGATATCCTTTAGAATTTTCTGGCATAATTAGGAATCAATTGTTTCATTATGGCATGGTGGCCTAATGGTTAGCACGTTAGCCTTTCAGCACTGGGAATTCCAGGTTCGAATCCCTATTTGGTGGAATGTAGGTTGCCTCAGGGTTCTCAGTTTCCCTCCCACATGGATTCATGCGGAAGCTAATGAATGAATAAGTGTTTCATCATTTCATCACTGATGGCCGGCCCAGATGCATTAAAACAGACTACCACCACCATGTTTTTCGGTTTTTCAAGGCTACATTTGATTTGACATTTTTTTCACTTTGTTTTTAAACATTTTGCTTTTTATTTCAACCAAAATGATCTGCACTGGTCTCATCTGTCTACAAAACATTGGTCCAATAACCTGCTTTAATTAAATTAAATAGAATTTCATTTAAATCAAACTGCAACCCTGCCAGGTACACCATTGTTATTCAGAGTTCTACTAAAGTTTTACTCATGTGCCTTAACATTACCTTTTTATGGTAACATTACCATTAGCTTTTTATTGTACTTTTCCTTATGGGGAGGGTAATAATGATATTAAATTTCCTCCATTTGTACACAGTCAGTCTGTGGATTGGTGGACTTCAGGCTCTTTTAAAATGTTTTTTTTTATATATATTTTTCCAGCCTGACAAATATCAACAGCTTTTTTCTAAAATACTTAATATCTTTTTATATTTATTCCAAGATACGCTTCCACAAGCATGTTCTGTGAAGACAGCTAGATGATGGATTGATTTCAAAATAAAGCAGGATGCTTAATCACACCTTGTTGTCCGTTTTAAAACGGGTAGTTCTGGTCCTTAAAGTTGATTGGCTGAGCTGTTTGTCCAGCTGTGCCATTATTGACAATAATGCACACTTCTAACGGCTTCACATTTTTATCAATACATGAAAGTCTTTTGCTACTGTTTGCTACTGTACATTATTTGATTAGGGGAAAGACCGGAATCCTGTTAGTCAGCAATTAGCATTCACTTTTAAAAAACAGACTAGATTAAATGTGAATTAACACAATTTCTTGCTTTTTATAAACACATTCACAATTTATGATTTATTTTATTACACTGCGTTTGTATTTATTTTCATTCGGCATTTGAGGTTGTGCATTATTGTGAATAAATCATGAGAAAGAGGTGTAACGAAACTTTCCTAAAACATGTCTTGCCTAAAAACATCTTTCCAATGATTTATTCAGAATAACGCATGCTCTTGTGCCTTATTGAGTTATTAATTCATAACACCTGACTCTAAATTATTTTTAGCCAATACTAAGGTTCACATATATTTGTCACTGACAGATATGTGTTATTGTATCATGTTCTCCCAGTATATAATGACCAGCAGTTTGTCTTCTGGATTTGCATTTTGTCTTCTGTCTTCTGGTTCCACATACTTTTGTCTCAGACCCTGTTCTGAGGTGGTTAGAATTCCCACTGGACCACATTAAAACAGATATTATGGTCATAGATGATTCTTAAAACTGCAGTGACACTGAATGGGTGGTGGTTTGTTATTGCATGTTATACTGCAAAAATAAATCTGACACAGCAGTGTTGTTATAATTATTTAACACAACAATGATACTACAGGACTGAGAATAATTAACCAACCAAAACTGTCCAGACACAAGCATCCTGCAGTCATTGGCCTGTGACTTTTGATGGATCATAGAATGACCAACAAACTGTGCAACAACAAATTAGTTAGTTTTTTTTTAAGTGTACGAGGTAAAACACTCAGTTTGATGTGTTTAAAAGAGTGCACAGTGAGTAAGCACAGTGCTTTAAAGCTTTAGCAGCATTGCTTTATCTTAGCCATTACAGACACTAACACACCACCATCAGATCAGTGTGACTGCAGTAGTGCTCTGTTAGTGGTCCTGACCATTACACATCATTAGAAAACTAACAGATTAACACAATACTGTTAACGGGTGACTTAGCATTGTCTCTGAGGCTGCATCAAAATGAAATATGGTTTTAATATTAAAACACCAGTTTTTTGTTCAGACAAACCTTTTAGCTTTCCATCTGAAACACATGAAGGAACACATCACATGGCCACAGATGCACACTGTATATACATGGTTTGGTTTAGCAATCATTCATTTATTATCTTCTGCTTAATCCTCAACTAGGTTTGTGGTGGGTTCCCCATGCCCATCCAGGGGAGAACGTTTCGGGTTCAGGGTGGTGCAGGGACAAGGTGTCAATCTATCGCTGGGCACACACTTAATCACACAGACTATATTGTGCAATTTAGAGCATTCAATTGAACTTAAATCAATGTTTTTGGACTGTGAGAGGAAACCCAGATTGGGATTATAACCTGGATCTCCAGCGCTGAGAGGCGAACGTGCTAATCACTAAGCCACCATGGTTTAGAGATCAGTTTAACAATAACATTAGTTTATCTGTTTAGCAAATAATAAATCAGATGTCTATTCTGCAATTGGTTGCTTAGTTAATGAAGAATACAGTAAATGAGGAACGACTTAAAAAAGGCTACATACATCAAGGAAGATAAATCACACTTTAATTGATAAGACACAGACAGAATGTATAAGTGGGTATAAGTCTGTTCCTTTTATCTTTTCCCTGTACAAAAACGGAGACCTTGTGTTTTCAAATTAAAATGGGTCTGCAGTATTCAAAATGAGATGTACACCCTTCACAGATTCTATAACAATCTACAGCTTTAGCAAGATATTTAAGATATCAACTGTGTATGTAAAAACAGTCATTTTAAAACACGAATTGATGAATGTTTTTTATTTCAAGTTGACTGCTACTTTAAATAGTTGTTATTTCCAGAAAACATTATTATGTCATATGTGTATAATACTGTAATGTTTCCTCTTAAGTTGTCTTGGTTCCACATCCTGTAGCTTGTCAATAAATAAGATGAGCATGGCATAGTTAAAATACAATATGCAGCAATGGGGTTCCCTGTGAGCAAAAAGAAATACAAATAAAAAAATAGAGATGAAATAAAATAAATGTCGAGATTGGGGGGGGGGGAGAGAGAGAGAGAGAGAGTGAGAGTGTGAGCGAGTACTTCATATGCTGTAGTAAACTTAGTTTGATTGTGCAATGAGGATGCTGGACACAGATCCATGCTAAATAAATAAAAAATGCGCAAAATTGCTAAAAGCTTGCTGCTTCACCAAACTGAACTTTAATCTGGTATGTCCATGGTAGCTCAGTGGTTAGGGTGTGGGGCTATCAATCTGAACGTTGTTGGTTCAAATTCCAGGTTGACTAAAATTGCCATTATAGGTCCTTGAGCAAGGCCCTTAACCCTCATTTCTCCAGGGATGCTGTGGCCAACCCTGTGTTCATCTTGGATAAAAGCGACTGCTAAATGTGTAATATATATATATATATATATATATATATATATATATATATATATATATATATATATATATATATATATATATATATATATATATATATTCAGGGCAGCATGGTGTCTTATGTTCTCTCCATGTACCTGTGGGTTTACTCCTGGTTCTCTGGTTTCGTCTATGTATATAAATATATATATATATATATATATATATATATATATATATATATATATATATATATATATATATATATTCCCTTTGTTTTGTCGTCTTGACATTCAATTGATACGTTCTTTAAAAATAATGACGACTCCCAAAAAAAAACGGCTCCAAAAATATCTCCTTAACTCCACTGCATGTTTTTTTTAACCTGACTAAGAGAACTAGTTCTATTTATGTAGCCATTTTAAGTTTGACACAGGAAGAAAAAAAACAAAGTAAAGTAAATGTCAAAAAGTGCTATGAAATGAGGCATAACTGCTTGAACTGCATGTTAAATTATCGGGAAGGGGAGGTGCTCTTCAGTGCTAGTCAACACACACTAGATTCTCCCAGCACCATTGCAGTTGGTTAAGTATATTAATGCACAGCTGCTGTACAAGTGTTCTGAAGCACACAATTATTTCATTCCAGTTTAAAATGATCATTAATTTAATTTAAACTGAAGTGAAATTACCACAGCTGAAAGCTTTAAAACAGTCAAATTAGCCTACCTTACTCCTTTTAGAATGCATTTTGACCTACACTCAGCAAAGGTGTTTTATTTTTTTTATTAATGTTTCATGTTTATTGTGCATGAATGCCAGATGCAATTTACTTTCACTATTTGTTTTCAGAACTCATTAGGCTACAGTATGGCTTAGATGCTATTATTATCGAGTTTCACTATCTTGTGAATGACTTTAACCCCCAATAGTCGGTCACAAAAAAAAAAAACCCACTAAATCCAATGATTGATGAATACATGATGCAAAGTACACCAGCCCAAATCTTGCATAAGGCACCAGAGCTGGTTTTGGCAACAAAGGTTGGACTTTGGTGTTAGTCAATTTGTGTAATATTATACATGTTTTGTAGTCCTATACATGATTTTGCCGTTGCATATAGACCAATAACCACACACTTATGACAAAATACCTACTTTGAAGTAGGAACTTAAAAAAACCCACAAGTTACACTTCTATGGACTACCTTTGTCACCAAATTCTGCAGTGCAAGCCAACAATATTGTTAATCTTTAGGTTTTTTGTGTTTGCTGTCAAATTAGTATATAATTAGTATCAGGTGGTTACTGGCAGGGTCCCCATTTTACAAAACAGGTTGCTTCAATTTGTTAATTTGTCTTGCTTGGGTTCAGGATTATACCTGTCCAGTGTGATGTAAAAAAGATAGGTGTTATTTGATTTTCAAATTAATTTCAAATGTCAGTTTGTTTTACTTAGTTGCTGACTTGTGGGTTTAAAGAATGTCACATTTGTATATTTCATTGCATTCATGTTGAATGTTGACAGATGTTCCAGTGGGTGATCTCTCTTATTTTACCATATTTATATTATTGATCTTCACAGTCCTACTCAAAATAAATAATAGAGCCTCTGAATATCCAATGATGGTTGAAAGATGTGCACTGCTTTGCCACCTGTCTGTTCACGGTGTACATCAGGCAGAGTAGTGAGTGAAATAAATGGCACAGCAAAGTGAACATTGCAGTTTAAAACAGGAGGGAGAGGAGCAATGAGCAATTCCACTCGCTGCTGTTGGGTCAATATAAAACCTCATTACGGTAGTGTCATAGAAAATTTGTGCACTTTCTGCTCCATCTAGCAGCAATTTTGCTGGATAAGCACCACTCTCATTTGCCCATTTTAAGCATTTCGTTAAAGAAAGGCTCACAAACAGGAAACCATCACTTTCAGCCTCTGGGCCCTGACAGGGAAAATCCTTCCAGCACTTTTAAATCAGACTCAACCTGCCTGCATGTGTGTATAAGAATGAGAGGATGTTTGAATGGATCCGTCTCAGAAAGACTGGGCCTCTCACCAGTTGAGATTTGACACCCACCGTTAACCCCATAATTAATCCCCTAATGGCCTAGTTAGTATGCTGCTGTGCAAGCCTCTTTTTATTTGTCAGAATTTCATACCGCACCTTCTGTACGCACATATCTCTACTGTAATGTACATTTTATTTTCATCATGGTCCCTTTCTGTAGTACATGAGAGAGAATTTGTAGGTGAAGATTCATTTCTTGAGGCTTAAAAATTGCACAGCAGTGTAAATGTTCATCCTCCTGCCAGAAGATTACAAGCTAGTTTCATGATGAAGTCCAAGCCAAAAATGGCGGGGATCCAATATACTGGCCTAAAATCAGTAAGAGAAAAACATGGCTAGAGGGAAATTAGGGGAAAAAAATAAGGAGGAAGAAAGCAACTTGAGCGCAAGGGCAATTGATTTAGACTCCCATCTGATGAGAAACTAATAGTTTCTGGGTTGTTACAATAGTGAAATTTAAACTTTAATATGACAAATGGGAAAAATCTATTGATATTTATTACCTAGTTCTATACCACAGGGAAAATTATATTTATTTATTTTTCTTATGAGGCATAGCGTTTTTAATACAAAAAAGTAAGCATAATAAAATAAATGTTGCAGCATGACTTTCTTTTTAGCTTAAACAAACTACTGTTTTTCACCATATGATTAATATACAAATAACTCTGTGATCATTCTCACTGTTAGAAGAAAATGATCTGCAGTCCTATTGGCAAACTGGACTAGAAGTAAAATTATTTTCCACCATCAGTTATTTCCTCAAATTTGTTGACCCGAGGTTAGATAATTTTCTTATTGTAATGAAAAAAACATGGTTTTTATTTGGATGCAAAGCAAGTCACTTCTTACAGAAGGATGCAAACTATTTGTCATACATCCTTTGTCTTGTTTCTTCTCCAGCAAATCTGGAACATGAAAGATTAAATCTGAAAATACTAAACACATTTTTAGGCTTTTTTCAAATGGCACCAGCTCCATGTTTTATGTTTTAAGACCTGACTTGTATCACTCCGAACAATAGGGCCAACCTGCTGTGTTCTAGCATATTGATGGATCTTGTGAGGTAGAACAAGATTATATTTAATCCTAATGGAACACTTAAACACATGCAGTATGGCAAAAAGCAAAAGCCGTCATTGATTTTGATGTTTATAACTTGTTAAAATTTTATTTCACCATCACATACGTACAATGGTTTACAAGGTACATGTTATGTGTTTTTCAGAAATAAAGTTTAACTGATCAGATCAGCTTCCTCTATGTACAGCAGCATTTCATGTCTTTAGATTATCAGCTTCCAAGTAAAGCTGAACCGAATGTGCTGGTTCTTTTGTTGTGTAAAAACCTTTATAATTAAGTACTGGAACGGCTATAAGTTCCATGCTGATGGGAAAAGCTCAGTTCTGTATGTATTAAAAAAAAAAGATATAAATAAAATAAGAGTAGGATTTATTTTTTGGACATATTCTGTTTCTTTGGTAAAAATGGATCCTCAAAAGTGCATCCTCAGTAGCTCAGCAATTTATTATTTTTTTTTTAAATCATCACTGTCTTTGTAAGTTTTGCTACTTTGGTTGAGGAAGTGTGGAATATCATGCATGTTTGTCATAAAGAGAACTGAAATAGTTGAAAATAAGTAAAGCCCTGGAGTTTTTTTGACAATGTTGAAGTTGGGCTGTATTACTGCTGGTACTGTGGTTGTTAACCACATTGAACTCATTCTCATGCTGCCTATATCACATTTAAATAATTTGGCAGGATACATTATAATTGCCACAAACTAAACAATTGTCTTGTTGGGACGTACCCTTATTTAAAAAAAGGTTTATATGATGGCACATTCATTTCTTATTAAAAAAGATTAATTGTTTAAAGTCATTGCAAATCATTTGTGCCTTTTGTAGCAGTCTTAATTTACCTGTGATGATTAATTGTCACCTGTGAGGAGTTTGTGGGTGTGACAACACAACACAGGTGAGTGATGGCAAACAAAGCTTTATTCTGCCACAAAAATGAGTTTTGAAGCCAATACTAGGCTTTAACAATATTATAGTTTATTCACACAGTGATAAAGTGTGATCTATTTTACCTACTGTGCTTACACACCGTTGAATTTGTCTTCCACGTTTAATCCATCCGTGCAGTGAAACACACATATACACACACCTGTGAAGTGAGCACGTGCCTGGAGCGTTGGGCAGCCTACCACATGGCAATTGGGTTAGGTGCCTTGCCCAAAGGCACTTTATCCATAGTGCTTTTTGAAACTGGGAAACGAACAAGTTTCAACCACCTTCAAGTTGCAAGGCTGGTTCCTTAACCACAAGTCTACGACTACCCCAGATCATGTTCTCTCTCCCTCCAGCCCGCTCCTCCTCCGTTTACTAACACAGAGGTAGAGATCATAAGTTACATTAACAGGCAGGTGTTGGCGCTTTTGAAACTGACCTAAGTCCGGCGATAGGTTTCTCCAAGATGAAACTCGTGCATTTGATTTGGGCGCGTTCATGAGGTTTGAATGAGAAGTAAAAAAAAAAAAAAAAAAAACAGGGATACTGTTGAGGATGCTTTGTTACCTCATATGGCTAATAAAGTGTTTTTGAGCACAGATATTGCAGAATAATATATCCATCATTGTAGATGTTCAAAAAATAATAATTTAAATTAGAATTAACTTCTAAATTATAAGTTATTATTTGATATGCTATGTTGATTAACTGTCCAGCCATGTTAGAAATTGTGTTTACATCACTACTTGGGCAAATTAGGACTGCTTCCAACTGTCTCCTATCTACAGACCACACCATCACACCATCGTGCCACATCACCCATTATGAAAGTGAGAATCCATTTTTTTGCGGGCTATGATGATTTGGCTATGTCCATTTCCATTGGGTTCTCCATGCCTGCTGAGAGGCAGACATGCCAACCACTACGCCACTGTGCCATCCGACATAGTTGCATTACTAATTACTATCTTGTTGTGATCCATAATATTATTTGACAGCTCCTTCATAATAATTGAAAATACTGTTTTGAACATGCCTTACGAGTGTCAGATTTAACAGCTTCAACCACTGTCATGCCAGCTGTCATTATGACATTATTCTAAACTATATTGACATTTGACAGATGTTATAATAAATATGCGTCATGGCAAATGAAACAATTGTACTAATTACTGATCCTGTGAGGTCATGTAAAATGCACAGGGCTAAACTATATTGGTATTATAAATCTCCTTATTTTAATTTGACTTTGTCAGAAGTTTCATGACTACCTGAAAAAAAATGTATCAAATATTATCTAGATGTCAGCACCTCACCTGGGAATCTGTCTGTCTATTGATTTAGTGTGTGTCTCGAGTCCCCAGGTCTTGTTTAGTTATTTAACACACTCCTTGGTGTCTTTAATTAGTTAATTAACTCCATGCCTTGGTTGATGAGGACCTCGTTTATGTTAATTGTTCTTCTATCTGTTTTTTTTTTTTACTATTTAAGCCACACCTTGGACCTCTTTGTTGTCACTTTAGGTAGCTTGTCCTGTTCTGTGGGTCGCTGTTCTTTGTTTGATTGTGTTTTGGTGCTTTTATAAAGTATTTACTATTTGGACAGCTACTTGGCATCCCAGTGTATGTCTCTGCACTGCATGCAGGGCGTTACACCAGCTACCATTTGGGGTGCTGAAACCAATCCCAGTATTCTAGGGCAAGGCGAAATCAGGTAACATTCCCTGAATTTGATTTTATATTATAGGGCACAACACACAGACAATCCAATTCACACACATTTACACTTGCATGCATTTGACAAGTGGAAGGAAATGCAAACTTCCAGGACCTTATTGCTGTAATGTAAAAGCGCTACTTGCTGCACAGACCATGCTATGTAAGCTAAAACCCTATTTAAGGACACTGGTGACTTAGTGGTTTAGTTACTTGCTGACCAGAAGAAAAAGGATTTGACTTACAGCAGTGCTTTAATTGCTCAGATTTTATCATTACCACTAGTCATTTTGGACAAGGCTGACTGCAAAATGTTGTAAATGTTTAAAAATAAGTCTAAGAAATTGCTTAGCTTGCTCAGTTTAGCTGACATTTTGCTGATATGTTTTAATTTTGTGGTTGTGATAACTGACAAATTAATACCATTATGTTATCAGTTAATAGCACTGAGTTGGAGAGTTATAAGAGAATAATGTCTTTATGACTATCTTGTGCATTATATGGAAATAAAGCCTATGTGACCAAGTGATGAGGTCACACAATGTGATTTTAGAGCTAATTTAAAAGTTCTGCCCTTCACTCTGAGCTGCAATGTGTGTTGGTTGTTTCATTACACAGACTGTTCATTTAAAAAAGTGAAGAGCACAAATAATTTGTGTATACCGAGTGCCAGCTCTTTTATTATTAGTGTACAGAAGACAGTAGTTTTCCGACTGCACACAACAAAGTGCTTTGAATAATACATGATCTGATAAAAGCCAAATGTGCAGAAAATACCGGAAAGGTCACTATGATATGCCGCTATAATTACTGAGTGAAAATTGGCCCACACCTCCCTAATTAAACCACAGACAAATTTCTCTCTGTGTTCAAGAACTTCAGGACTGGCCAGTATATTAATCACAGGAAGAGTGTTTAGTTAAAGCCATTTATTTTGGTTTTAGTATAAGAAGCCAATGGCCTTGAACCATATACTTTCTGCAAAATAAATATTTGGTAACACTTTGTACGAATCCGTTATTTATAATGCATTATAAGTGCATTTATAAAGCTTTATAAAGTGTTCTTCATTCATTCATTCATTCATTATCTTCCACTTAATCCTCTACTAGGGTATGCAGTGCTTTTCAAAGAGGTAATAAATGGCAACATTGTAATTTATGCCTGTAAAGAAAGCTTATAATCTTTTATAAACATTTATGAGCACTTAGAACATATTTGTATGTCACCAAATAAGTTGATGAGCAGTTAAAATATATACAGTTGTGATCAAATTTATTCAACCCCCACTGAAATAAAGTGTTTTGGCCAGTTTGACATTGATTTGGATCATTTCAGTCATCTTATTTACAATTATATCAAAGAGGCACTTATAAATTAGACAAATATAACATAATATTTATGATGGAATAACCACAAATGTCTTTACTGTGCTCACATCATTATCAGTTTTATTCAACCCCCTAGTGACATTATTTTTCAGTACTTAGTACAACATCCTTTTCCAGTTATGACAGCTTTCAAGCATGAAGCATAGCTTGACACAAGTGTCTTGCAGCGACCTATGGGTATCTTAGCCCATTCTTCATGGGCAAAAGCCTCCAGTTCAGTCACATTCTTAGGCTTGCGCACTGCAACTGCCTTCTTTAGGTCCCACCAGAGGTTCTCAATTGGATTTAAGTCTGGTGATTGCGATGGCCACTCTAGAATGTTCCAGCCTTTCATGTTCAACCATGCTCTAGTGGACTTGGATGTGTGCTTCGGATCATTGTCCTGTTGGAAGGTCCAACGTCTCCCAAGCCGCAGGTTTGTGACTGACTCCATCACATTTTCCTCCAAGATCTCCTGGTACTGAAGGGAATTCATGGTACCCTGCACACGTTGAAGCTTTTCTGTACCATTAGAAGCAAAACAGCCCCAAAGCATAATTGACCCCCCGCCATGCTTCACAGTAGGCAAGGTGTTCTTTTGTTCATAAGCCTGGTTCTTCCTCCTCCAAACATAGCGCTGGTCCATTGTCCCAAACAGTTCTAATTTAGTTTCATCTGACCACAGTACACTGTCCCAAAACCTTTGTGGCTTGTCCACATGACTTTTGGCATACTGCAGTCGACTTTTCTTGTTCTTTGGAGTCAGCAAGGGGGTGCGCCTGGGAGTTCTGGCATGGAGGTCTTCGTTATGCAGTGCGCGCCTTATTGTCTGAGCTGAAACTTCAGTGCCCACATCTGACAGGTCTTTTTTCAGTTCCTTAGCAGTCACGCGGGGATTTTTCTCCACATTACGCTTCAGATAGCGCACAGCAGTCGCGGTCAGGATCTTCTTTCTGCCACGACCAGGTAACGTTTCCACTGTGCCCTTTAACTTGAACTTGCGAATGATACTTCCGATAGTGTCTCTTGGAATATTTAACAACTTCGCAATCTTTTTATATCCATTGCCATTCTTGTGAAGAGCAATAACCTCTTCTCTTGTCTTCTGGGACCATTCTCTTGCCTTCACCATGCTTGTAAACACACCAGTAGATGTCTAGAAGGAGCTGAGTATCACAGTCCTTTTAAATCTGCCTAATTGGTGCTTATCATGCTTGATTGCTGTTCGTTGACATCCACAGGTGTTTTCAATACCTGATTGAAAACACTGGAATGAACCTCTATTCTTATGAGTGGTAGTTGTAAAGGGGTTGAATAATTGTGTCAATGAAGAAATCACAAAAAGGCCATTTAATACTTTATGACAAAAACAATTGATGCTATCTTAGTTGCATGTAGTTCTTTAACAAGTCCTTGTAAGATTTCATTATGAACACAATTACAAATGTGCACTGAATTCCATAAAACCCTTCGCAGCATTGGGGGTTGAATAAATTTGATCACAACTGTAATTTATAATGCATTATGCCACTTTGAGTTATAAAGCCTCATGGCATGTTCTTATAACACTTTGGGTGTGGTTATGTACATGTGTATCTATGGACATTAACAAAGGTTTTAGACAAGTATTATAAAGCATTATGAATACTTTATAAAGCTTCATAAATGTGTTAATAATGCATTATGATTACAGAATTTAAGAAACATCAGTCAGGCAAATAAATGTATATACTGTAGGTAATGATGTGGCAAACTGTTTATTGATGGTAAAAGACACATTTCTAAAAAGGCAGCAACAATCAAACCTCCATTAATGACATAATTTTTATAGCTGGCACTCAAAGAAAGAAAGAAGGAAACTCTCTTTTCTTTTTGATTGTATGTTTTTTAATGCAAGTTGGGTGGGTAGTGTTGATAATGCAGTTTACCTCCAGCATGGTGTCTCATTCTGAGTGACTTTTTTTTTTAAAACTGAGCAGGCGTTGGTAATGCACACCAGAATGAGTATAATCCCAGATCCTCACCCGCAGCTCCTCTGAGCGTAACTGATAGTCTGGGAGGGAAACATGTCTGAACCGTGATGAAAGCTGCGATCAGTACACTTCCAAAACATGACACAGATGAGAGCTTAGCACCCACATGCGTAACAAACCATTCCCTGACCAGCCTGTGCTGGTTAATAATGAACTCTGCTCACGTGCTGAGCTGAGCTTTAGTCTGGTCAGCTCATAGCGGACGATTGATTTGCTGTTGCTTTAAAAGAATCATATAGTGTGTTGCATGTTTTCTTCCTCCTCTGGCTTCAGTGCACTTGACAGGCAGTCATCAGAGAGAGTGTTTTACAGATCCCATGGAGTTCAGCAACTAACTGCACATGACCTCCAGCATTGAATGATGAATGGCAAAAGAAGACCTTCTCATCCATTGCAGCCTCACCCTCTTCAGTTTCCTCCCCCGCCCGCTTGCTTTGGCTGTTTAAAATGCTGAGAAAGGCACATGCTGGCACAGAGGCAGCCTACAAGCATCTGATCTCTTTCAACTATTTCATCTGCTCATGCATGTACGGAGAGGACAGACTGTGATTACCTTTAAATAATCAACTCTGTCGAGACTGACAACAAAGGTGGTGTTTTTCAAAGCAAACCTTAGGTAATACGCTGCTTTATAACATTGACCAAACTCTCCATGGGCCTCCCTTAGGCCAAGCTTTATTTTTTTTCAGCTGTATTTGAATTCACAGAAAAAAAGGCAGATAACAATCAAGCAACAGGTCTTTGCAGTTCAGTGCCATGATATTGGTTGAAGAAATTCTCATTATTAAATTTCTGTAATATACTTTATAGTATGTTCAATATGAAAAGACAATGTCCATACAAAGAAAAGTATTCAAGGCTGGACGAGAAGTAGAATTCGGAGTATGTACACTTTAAACACTTAGAACTCTGGGGTGAATTGGCTGCTTATAACCGCCCTAAAAGGTAGCTATGCTGGCATTCGAGATCAGGCGTTGTGAATGTGGCCTTCACAGTTAATCATAATGTCGGCATTCTTTGCATTGATTGTATTGCTGGCTCCAGGGATCTGCTATAATTGGAGCCTTGTAAGTGGGTTGGAAAGGCTCAACAACCAGATTGCTGTTTGTTTATACCTTTTCATATATTAGTAACGTGCTGAGACTTCTCAAACAGACTGGGGTTTGCTTTGCTACTCACCAGCCCTAATTAGTAATTTATTCTTAACATATGCCTCAATTGTGGTCCTTTCCAGCTCTCTGTGATTAATTCAACTTTAATTAGAGTTGCTGATTTACTCTTGGCTCTGCCTGGACATGTAGTGGGCTCTTCAAGATACTAGTAAGCTTATGCATTTAGTACTTTAAAAAGGTGCTCTTGTTGAATGTATTTTAGTTTCTTGAAATTTGAATGAGAAGAGTTAATGAACACTCTGCTAGAACAAAATAAATATGATGCCACAAAGCATGAATATGTGCTCATCTTAACTGTTTGAACATCATTTATAAATAAATAAACATCATCAATAAATACATGTATACAGCAGGTGTTATAGGGAATGGAGGATGTCACGGATTGCGTATGTGTATTTTCCCATGCCCATTTGGGGGAGTACAGTTTGGGCGCTGGCCTTATACACCCAGGATAGGGCGCCAATTTATCCCTGGGCAAATGCTCACATGCTCAATCACACATTGATTTATGTGATTTATTCACAATGATGCATGACCTTGTGTGCCTCATTGCTTTAATAATAATAATAGGGTTATAAGCTATATTTTTATGTATCATACTATTTTCATGGATGTATTTATCCCATCCATTATCTTCTGCTTTATCCTACATTAGGGTCGCAAGGGGCATCCCCATGCCCATCCAGGGGAGAACGTTCGGGTGCTGGGCAGATACACCCAGGACAGGGCGCACACACTAACTCACTCACACAGACATACACACGCTATATGGGGCAATTTGGAGAACTCGATTGTCTTGATCCATGTTTTTTTTGGACTGTGGGAGGAAACCGGAGAACCCGGAGGAAACCCATGCGGACAGGGGGAGAACATGGAAACTCCACCCAGATTGGGATTCAAACTGGGAATCCCTAGCGCTGAGAGGCGAACATGCTAACCACTAAGCCACCGTGCTGCCCCGAATGTATTTATTAAAAACTAAATTTTTAATAAAGTGGTCTTTCGCAATGTAATCTACTGTTTAAAGTAACAGGATACTGGCTTCTCAAACAATAAAAAAAGCATCTAGTAGCCATATTATAGAACACAATTTATAAAATATAGATGCAGCAGGTTTTAGTGCTTATTAGAAATTGTCTTACTGTTTAATCCATTTTTAAATTTGCAATTATGTATATCTTGCATTGATACAAATGTAAAGCTTTTATAGGTGTGCATTATTGTCAGTAAAGTCATGACTTAACAAACGACTCAGCCAATTAAATTTAAGTACTGGAACTACCTGTTTATATATATACATATATATATATATATATATATATATATATATATATATATATATATATATATATATATATATATATATATATAACAACAAAACAAAAGCTACAAAATTAACATGCTGGTTATTCTATAAGTAGGATTAGGAAGTTTTCAGGGTTAATCGTCTAATAAGAAAACATTTAACAAGAAAGGACCAAACCAAAACTTTAATATTTAGTTTTGCTGCTATATTTGTGTATTTTTACTTACAGCAAATATATTTTTCATGCTGTAATATAACCACTAGGCGGCACGGTGGCTTAGTGGTTAGCACGTTGGCCTCTCAGCGCTAAGGATTCCCGGTTCGAATCCCCATCTGGGTGGAGTTTCCATGTTCTCCCCGTGTCCGCGTGGGTTTCCTCCGGGTTCTCCGGTTTCCTCCCACAGGCCAAAAACATGGATCAAGTCAATTGAATTCTCCAAATTGCCCCATATAGAGTGTGTCTGTGTGAGTGAGTGTGTGCCCAGTGATGGATTGGCGCCCTGTCCTGGGTCTATCTGCCCAGCGCTTGAAACGTTCCCCCTGGATGGGCATGGGGAACCCCACCATGACCTAATAGAGGATAAAGCGGGAGATAATGAATGAATGAATGAATAATATAACCAGTCAAACATCACACACTGCTATACTGGTACATATTCGTAAATAAAGGACCTAAATGCTACCCTTCCTACTGTAAACCAAGAATATGGACATTATGTTTTAAATTTTATGATGTAGAGAAGTTGAGGAAGGGGGTATGTGTATTTGCAGTATTGTGGAATACATGTACTGTAATTAATACTGTGTATGCATGGTGCAGTTTAAACAATAAAAAATATTATTTAAATATATGGGTTCTGTAGATTGTATTCAGAGCATTACAAGTTGTGAGACAATATTCATGTGGCCTAAAGTATCTCACAGATAATGCTCTTTATAAGAATGGTGTAGAGAGAGCTTAGAATAAAGCCATTTTTATTTGCCCTCTTGATAGATCCCAGAGGGTAGTACTTATTTAAAGTCATTGAGAATAGATAGAATTCTGATTATATAGGAGGACTTGGTGGAATGGGCTCAGATAAAAAAAAAAAAAAAAAAGGGCAAGCTTTTTCTCTCCTTGTTCTCCTTTTGCTCTCCGGGGACAGAGAATTTAAGGTTGGCAATTGTCTTTAATCCTTTTTAAGTAATAAATACCTTGGACAGTTAAAAACCTGGTACTCAAATGCACCTGACTTTGTTGAGTAAACAGTGCTTTTCAAACGATATCTTCAGTCTATGATCACAATATCAATCTCGGCGCTTAGCTCTGCACCACACCAACTAATCACAAAAGACAAGGAGTTTGATGCAACTCTAAGGGTTTGTTCATTGCGTAGGGGATACAGCTCATCTTCACACATAATTCAGCAAGTGCAAAATGAGGACAAACTGCCATGCCAGCACTTGCCAACATGCTCTGTCTAATCACTTCTCACTTTCAGAACTTGCAAAGTTAAATTATGTGTGGAACAAATTGAAAACTGAAAGAGTGTGTTGACATTGAACTACGTGTAATGCTATAAATCACCTATAATCTTCACAGCCTTCAACACATCTCCAGCAGTGAGAGAGTTAACACTAATAACAGTTGTGCTGACAGGTTCTGTGTACATATGCATAATGTTCATTTAAAAAAAAATCCATACACTGTATGTTGTTTTGGGTGCATTAATTATGCAGATTATTAACACATAGGCCATTGGGATAGCCACAGAAGACAGGAGCAACAACATCTCCAACATGATTATCATAGTAATTATTCACCCATTTTCCCCCAAAATTAATGAAGTTGATTTAAAAATGACATGAAGCTCTAAGGAAACCACATGAGCTGAGGGGCAAGGAGCATTTTTTTTGTTTGTTTTGTTTTGTTTTGTTTTGTTTTTTGAGCAGCAACAAACAATAGGAGATTTCCATCTCTATCCAGACTGAATAAGGCTGACATGAGCTCAGTGGAGAGACAAAGGTTTTTCATACCGTATTCCCTTCTCTACCTTTTTCTAGCACTCTCCTCCTTGGAGTGCTAAAAAGATGCAGTTGAATGTAAATGTGGAGTAGAAATCAGTCATTTTTATCTCCCATATGGGTGATATTGGCATCAGCCTGGGCTTTCCTTACTTTACAGCCTCTTTCTTCACTTTTGTTTTCCCCCCACGTCCTGCATTTTTTAATGTGCTCTGCATTTTCCATGCTGGGCCATGCAGTTTACTATGTGTGATAAATTTTATTCCCATATTTATGCTTGTTACCACTGGACAGAGTGATTTTAGTCGGCACTGTCCCACTTCTTCTACAGAGAGGCATGAAGACATTAGGAGGTATAAAATAGCCTAACTTTTATATACGTCATTAAAGGGGCTGTCAATTTTTTTTTATTTATATATTTATTTTTGAATCCATTTAGTTTTTGGCTATAGGGACCTATTTCCACTTACTGGAAAAAGTCAAAGTTTGATTAAAAGATATTTTTCTCATATTGTGTTTTTTTAATTCAAGTTATTTGAAGTGGGACTTCAATAAAGTAACCTCATATTAATTGATTGTACAAAACAATATTAATGAGGACAAATTATACAAGCAGTGGCCAAGTAAATACAGTTTCCAGTTTACAGAAAGAGGGCAAGCTATATTTATATAGGCACTGTTATTGCCCCACTTTTTTTCACAACATATATTTATTCAAAATAGTGGAAATACAGTAGCAATATAAATGGGTATTTCTATAGCACAAACTATTTTTCTACATGGCCGTATTCTCTACCAGTTCTAGCTTCTGTCTTTTTTACGTAACCTTGTTAGTCTTACTATATCAATTACACTCATTATCTTTAAATGTATTCCACAAAAAGCATCTACAAAAGTTCCAAAGAGATGTTCTGAGGGTGCCAGATATGGGTTGTGTGTGAATTAGTACAACTAATTCAAAACTCTGCAGCCTGACTTCAACCAACCCAAGCGAACTCATGTCACTCCACTACTCATTTCTCTCCATTGGCTCCCTGTAGCTGCTCGCATTCAGTACAAATCACTGACTCTGGCCTACAGGACTATTTCTGGATCTTCCCCCCTTACCTTCACTCTATCTTTTCAAAACACACTCCGGCTCGTTCACTTCGCTCCAGTGATGATTGCCGCCTGGTGATACCACCTCACCGAGGAGCTAATTCTCACTCCGTGGCGTTCACCACTGCAAAATGGTGGAACGATCTTCCCAACTCTGTCCGTAAGGCAGAATCACTTGACATTTTTAAGAAGCTACTGAAGACGCATCTTTTAAAAATGAAAAAAAATTAAAAAAGGGCGGGGGCGCAGCATCATATAACGATCAGGTTTGATAATTCTTCAGTGTCGCTGGTTTTCTTTATAACTACTGACATGTGATGTTCTCATTTGTAAGTCGCTTTGGATAAAAACTTCTGCTAAATGACTAAATGTAATGTAAATGTGCGTGTTCTTGTTTGTCTTTGTGTGTTTGTCTGGGTGTACTGGATGAAGTGTATTTGATGAAATATGATTTAAATGCAAGAAACACTATGGAACACAAATCCACACACACAGACACGGGACTAAGGATAAGTAGAGAAACAATGAGCTGTACCTAATAAAATGACCGATTATGTGTACATTTTTTTTCTTACTGCGGTGTCAGACCTTAATTAAGGTTTTGATGGTATGGCTTTCAAACTCCTCTACCTAGCACTTTTAAATATAAAATAACCAATGTTGTCAAAGATATACTGTATAGTTTAGTGTCTCCAAATGTTATGCATTGAGGTGGCTTGATCTTAGCTAATGTTAAAGCCAATAGCACTGGGAACATTACTTTTGTAGATAAAGAATAAGTTTAATTGTTTACTGTTAATCCTCTACAAGGGTCATAGGGGGTTCCCCATGCCCCTCCAGGAAGAACAATTCAGGCACTGTGCAGACTTACTGAATTGGATTATTTAATTAATTTAATTATTACCAGCAAAATCTGAATCAAACTTATACATTTTTAAATACAATAACATGGTAAAGAGCCTTCTAAAAATGTATTTTTTGTTTTAGGAAGATAATCCTAAATGCACATCAAAATCCATTGTGGATAACCTGAATAGATGAGGTTTTGCTCACACCGTGCCCTACCGTCAACAGATTAGGATAAAAAGCTATTAGGATAAACCTTGGTGCTAATTCTCACTCCATATTAGTCACCACTGCTAAATGTTGGAATGATTTTCCCAGCTCTGTCCGTGATGCTGAGACATCTTCAAGAAACAACTCAAAACACATTCCTATCAGAAGTAATTGCACAAAAAATAAATAAATAAATAAAACAAAAAAGGCATTAAAACCAGATTGAACTGCAAAATATCTTCGCAAACTGTTATATTTGCCCAATAAGTCAAAATTATTTATTGCCTACAAAAGTATGATGTCTTAATGCCTTTTAAAAATGTGCTCAATTTTTAGCTCATTACAATAACAGATATTTAACCAGAATGTTCAAACTTTCACATGCCATCAATGCACTACACCATCAATCACACTAGACTAAACAGACCTAATTCTCTTATGCATTCTCTGATGGTCAGCTTCATTTTACTACAAAACTATTATATCTGCCTATAAGTAAATGACTTTTGTAATATTTACCAACATATTTTTGTTAAATCTATCTATGACGCCAGTATTTATAATGCATTATAAGCATTTTTAAAGCTTTATAGAGAGATTCATAGAGAGTAAAGTACTCATAATGCTTTGTTTACATTTGCCATAAGGTAATTCAAGGTAATTAATGACAACACTTTGACAAATGACAAATACTTTACTTAACAGTTATGAGCACTTAAGTCATTTTTAGGAAAAGCATATGTTAAGCACAAACATTAGTTGATGAACAGGTAAAATAAATAATTTATAATGCATTATGTCACTTTTTGTTATAAATCCTTATTGCATGTCCTTATAACACTTTAACAAAGGCTTATTACGTGTATTATATAGTATTATGAACACTTATTATGAATTATTATAGTATTATGAAGCCTAATATATGTTTTTTTTTTTTTTCTTTGTCAGTTTACAGTACTGCATAACAGATTAAAAGATGCTTTGTTGGATTTGAATCATAAAGTTTTATAACATATGCTACAGAAAGATATACAAAAAATGTAGAATGCAAATATTATATAATCTGATTTCATTTAATGTAATTATATTGTGTTATTTATTTTATAATTAGATAAGTCTAATGACTCTTATGCCATTTCTAAAAACAAAATACACATACTCGCCTTGCTTATTTTTAAATATCTTTTCAAGCTTCTATTAACTATAGTCAATAGTTGCCCCACATGCTGTACATCCCACATGCTGTACCACACAGTTGATGATGGCTGTGATGGTTTCAGTATTCAAGTTGCCAGGGGACTTCAGCATGTGATTGGGCTATATTCACAGAAGATGTTTATGTGATATTCATGCTTATTGTTACCTGCTTTACCATTTTGGCAGAAAGAATGAAAAGCTGGTTGAGTCCTCAGCAGTAGTCTTATCACCACTGATCATTGATCAGGTTCTAAATTTAGTTCCCACAGATTTATTTCACTAGCCAGTACATTATAGATTAGTATTAACTAATTGTGTGCGTTAATTCTGTGTTTAATTACTAGCTCATCCAAGTTTGACCTTAAGCATGAGCTTTAAAAGGTGTATAGCATACATTTGGGTGGCCTTAATGCTTACCAACACACAGCACTTAAAGAAATCCAGCCCTCAGGAAGCTAGGAAGAAGCTGAGATCTGGGATCTCAGTGTTTGTGAAAAGGTTACAAACCAAACACAACAGTCTAACAGTTTGTTCTAATTAGCAACACTGACCAAGTTTGCCAGATCCCATTTTAACACAGCATGCATACCACCCTTGTGTTTATATTCACACTGCATCAATGACATCTGGTCACCTTGATCTAGAATACTCCTGTGACTTAGTTGAGGCCTTCAGAGTATTGTAGACATCAAATTCCAGGTGTGCTTAAGTAAAACTTTGAGTTTTTAATCTGCAAGTAGAGTGTCTTGTTAAGACAGTGAATTTCATGCGTAATCATGCCGTGAGACCATGTCAGACTATAATTTTGTGGATAATACTGCACCGCAGAACTAGACGGTGACTCATTTCACAGTAAACAATGTACCAACCATAACTCACTGAAAGTGGGAGCATGAGAGTAGAGCCTTCAACTAATAGAGAGCCTCCAATTCAAAGTAGAGAACAGACTGCAGGTATAGACACACGGGTGTCTGGAATGACAACACAAGATAAGATGGATTACAGGCTCTACTCAAGATTAAGCTTATTTTGAATCTTTGTTGTGACTGGACTGGAACCACCAACCCAGTCAGGTGAAATTAACTTTTCAATTTAAAGGCTACAACAGCACACCAAAACCCAGAAAAAAAAGCAGGCAGGCTAAAGCAGGCTTGATTGCGAATGACAATTTCATAGCTACAGGAAGTTAAGACAGCAGCATTTCCTTATTTGAGGCTTTAATTTGTCAACAATCATTGGTACAATTCATAAATAGTTGGAATTGAAGAGGCCTTTATAGTATAACATTTTTCCACACAGTAAAGATGTAGAAAAGATGTTCCGATCCCCGAATCAGAGATATTGTGTTCTATAAAACTCATAAATCTATGTAACTTAATATTAAATACACTGTATTTGATTTATCTCCAGCTAGACATTGAGCTATGTCTTTGAGATACATATCATAAGATACAGCTTTTTAAAAACATAGCAGGTGTAAATCCTGTCAGCCTCCAGAGAGAGTGATAGATAAGAAAGAATAACAGACAGAAAGCTTGGTTGCAGTGATGGTTGGACATGAGGTGTGGACCAGTGGATCATACCAGATAGTACCCTGCAGCATGAGAAGTAACATTTTACAAATCCAAAGGTCTTTCTACAGCTGGAATCTGAAATTTGTTGATTTTAGAGCAGCTTTTTATTTTTACTTTTTAATTACTGTAGCATTTGTAACCTATATAGGAAGGGACAGAGCAGATTGTACTTCCTGAAGAGACTGAGGTCCTGCAAAAATCTCCTGTGGATGTTTTATAAGACAGTAGTTGCCAGTGTCCCGTTTTACACTATGGTGTGTAAAGAAGGACACACACAGGTTGGACATACTTATCAGGCGGGCTGGTTCTATGATGCTGGACACTCTGGTGATGGTAGCAGAGAAGAGGACTATGGATAAACTACTGGACATTATGGACGATGCCAGTCAATCTTTGCACAACGTCATCACCAACCAGAGGAGACTGTTTAGTGTCAGACTGCTTCTTCCTAATTGCAGGAAGATATATAAAAAAAAACAAGTACTGTATATACCTGTTATCCCTCTTCTCTATTTCTATTTTTTTGCTACTGGTTCCTTAGTTCCCTAAGGGAATCCTCATGAAGGGATCAATAACGTTATATCTTATCCTATCTGACCTAATCTTCAAGTATTTTAATTGTCATTCCAACAATGTAAAGTGGTGTACAGTATACAGTGGAATGAAACAACGTTCTCTAGGAACAAGGTGCTACACATAACTGCAACTACACAATCCAAAATAAAGTGCACATGTGCAAACTTTATGTTGTGTAGTTGCTGTAATATGTAGCACCTTGTTTCTGGAAAACGTTTCGTTCCACTGTATACTGTACACCACTTTACATTGTTGGAATGACAATCTCTTATCTCTTATGACATCTTATCTCTTATGAAAATGACACGTATTAACCTAAAATGTTAGAAACATATATTTTTACTATTATTTGTGTGTCTTTTTAATTAAACATATTGAACTGCTTTCTAAATGAATCAGAAGTTACAGTAATTGAACAAGGAGTGTATTTACATGTACATTCACATTTAGCAGACACTTTTATCGAAAGCAACTTAAAAATGAGAGAACAACAGAAGTCATTAGTTGCGCAAAAAATATCTACACTGTAGAATTATCATACCTGATTATTATCTGATCCCTCCATACAATGTATATAATGTATATATAGTTTGTATCAAGCTTTTGCATGCAGATCTGTAGGTTGTGTCTTCCCCCTAATGTAACTAAAGACAGTAGCTCATAAGCGGACCCCAGGGCCTCATTCCACATTGTTGAAATGCTGATCAGTTATTTGGCCCTCATCAGCAGAACTCAAAGAATTCAATGAACGACATGAGAGAGACATTGTTCATTTAAGCCGAGTCAAGACACCAGGGAATAGGTATTTTGTGTCATGGTAATTTGTTTGCATCCACCATTTGTCCCTGGGCAACTAAATATGAAAAACTCTCTGATATATTTATTTATTTATTTGTGGGAGCACCCTGCCTCTTCGTGGCAGCTACATTTCAGCTTTTCCATTTCAGTCTTTTTTGTAATTTTCTTTGTTATGTCATAAACAAGGAACTTTAGAAAATTCAATTACTGTAGTCTTCAGAGATTCCATTGCAAAGCTATAAAAACTTTTGCTATCTCTCCCTGTCCATTTCTACTTTGCACACCTTTGGAATTAGACTAGTGTTTTATGCAAGAGCAGCACTGTTTGTGTACACAATGCACCAGAATTGCCCAAAAAGCACAAAGGACATATTCATTGCTATGGCTTTGTATACTTATAAATGTTATTCAAATGGAAAAACAAAAGCCCTGGGAGATATTTCCTGTTCCTGGACATCACTGATGACACATTTGTCAAGTTGTGTGGCAGCATTCTCTGTAACTCATGCCACCTCCTCAACCTCTGTGGCTCTACATCTTACACGTCAACAGATTTCACTTTTATTTCGCAAGGGGCATAGTTTTCAACTTGTATAGCGGCAGAACTTTGTAGAGAAGTAACAGTTGTGTTGGCTGGATTATTCAGGATTCGCATGCCAAGCAAGACACTCCTGTTTCTTTCCAGCCAGCTTGGCTCTAATAAGTTGTTGGCATGAGTGTCAGATGAGGTGAACTAAGGAGGGGTGCAGCATCCCACTGGTTCATGTGCTTGTTAGCATAGCATGTGACAATCCAGATTCAGGCGGTGGAGAAAAGCAAGTGTGCATGCTGTTGATAGTCACTGAGAAGTTGAGGGGGCTTGGAGGATGCTCTAATGACACACTGGAGGAGTGAGGCGCAGGTACTGTGTGATTGGAGCTCTAATTCAGGTGCAACAATTTCATACAGCACTGTCTCAGAACAATATTACAGAGAAATCACTGCAGTAATTCATCTTGCGCCACTTTTTTCTATTTTCTGTTTGGATGAGTAGCAGTCTGTAAATTGATAATACATAATGCATTATAAACATGTTCATGGTGTTTAATATTTTCTTATAATGACCAACATGTGCCAAGACAAGTAATCATGAATATGTACGTCACAGCTACATGCACTAAAATGAAAAATAATAGAAGTAAAGGTGAATTTAAGCACAAATCTTTATGAGATTCAAGTTTAGTTTGTTGTCCAGCATCATTAAAGCTCTTACTAAGTAATACAGAACATGAACTTTAATAAGGAAAAAGTCATTGTTTCTTTTTTATTTTAAGTTTAAGAATTTAAGTTTCCCCTTTTTACTGTGGATTCTGGCAAAAGGGACTCTGGATATCCACACCACATTAGTTTAATAAAACAATATTGAAAACAATTTACAAATACTCTACTCCATATGGTTTTCCTATCACTACAACACAACTAATACTCCACATATGTGACCCCATTCCCTTATCCAAACCTCAGGATGGATGACACTCCTACCACCCCACTGCTGCACTTAACATAGCTCAGTACCCCAGATTAGGGAAAAAAAAAACAAAAAAAAAAACTCTGACCATGCTGAGATGCTAGAGGGACTCCTTGTCCACACCCTGCTGCTCTAGCTGTGAGCACCGCCTGTGAAGAAAAGGTGTCTTAGCCAGAAGGCCGAAGTGCTGTATTAAAGCACAGAGCTTGCAACTTTTATCAGTGCAGCTTTATTTATGACACACAGCACACATTTCCCTCAATGCAGGATGGCCAGCCATGGTTGAGCAGTCTGCATACTGCTCAGCTTGAGATGCTCTGCACTAATCCACCCCTGCCTGAATAAGAAAAAGCCAGCAAAGTTCATAGGCTCTACCTGATAACCATGCAGGGCAGGTCGGTGTTTGGCGCCCTGTAGTACCAGGCTCAACCCAGCTCTGTCTCGGGGTTGAGGCGTTTCCTGGGAGAATCTGAAGGTCATTCTGTCAGAGGGCAGGTTGGCCAATGGCATCTGCACTCTTATATCATATTTCTAAAAATGATCCAGAGAAAATTTGTTTACTTGATTTTATCCTACACTCTGGGGTCACTTATCTAATTTTTTTATTGAGAATCACAAGTCAAAAAAGGGAAAGTGTCTCTAATAAAGTAGCCTAATAAATATAGTTTTATTGACTGAACTGAAATAAAGGATTAAGCTCTAAGTGTAATATTTGCTACTGTTTAATTCGCAATACTTAATTTCTTCACTAAGTATTGTTTACTTCTAAGTGATTCCAGTGGTTGTTTTCAAACTTGTTCATTTTTGGAGGTCAGTGCTTTTATTAACACCTTTTCTGTTAAAATGTTTTATCTTTAGTATGCATCTTTAACTTTTTAGGAAGTAAAAAAAGACTTTAACAAGTTCAAAAGTTTACATGTTACTTACTTTACAAAGCTAAATCTTTTCATGGCTGTTTTACCCCACCACAGTAATGGTCACATATGTCTGTCTGTCTGTCAGTCAGTCAATATCACACAGACACACACTATATGGGGAAATTGAGAGCTTTTAATTTACCTTGAATCCATGTTTTTTGGACTTTGGGACTATGGAACCTCCAGCCAGATTGGGATTCGAACCTAGAATTCTCAGCAATGAGAGGCAAATGTGCTCATCCCTTAAAAGTGTGGGTTGTATCCAACTACATCCTGTACAACAAATTTTCCGATAGCACATACCTATGCTAATTATTGCTGATAACTACTTTTTGCTCTGAGCACAATATCAACTCTGATCAGTAGCTGATTTTTCAGCTTGGATCACGTATTAGTTTTTGGCATGCAGCAGCCTGCTTCATCTCTGTCTTTACTTTTTTTTTCTGTTGGTCTCCCTTTTGGCACTCATACTCATCTTCCATCTATCTCCCACCACTGTGCATTTGCCCTCTGGCATATTTTGTCTGTTCTATACTCTCCAGCCTGTTTTCCTGAAAGTAAAGCATTTAATTTTGTAGTCCGATGGGCAATTTGCTCATTTGCAAGACCAAGCCATAAAAGCACAGTAAGTTAAAATGGAAACTCAGCAAAGTGTCTTCCAACTATTTTGCCAAGGTTTTTATAGACTAGTCGAATTTCTTTGTTGTCAAATTGTATTGCTGAAAATCACTCCTAAGATGTATACCAGTTGACCGGCGAAGTTAAGGATTAAGCAGTTCACTGAAGTTTGTAATACAATCACACAGCGGACTCTGTGAAGCTCTGTGGTATCTAGTCTCATTTTAAACACATCTCAGAAAATATTCACGTGCACCTCAGCACTCTTCACTGTCATTCTGGTAACTAATGGTAACGTGGCAGCTCTGTGGTACTGTGGTGATTTGTTCTCACAAGTAAAAGAGAAGCTGATGTAATGAAAAGTTTCTTCTTTTGTCTGTCTATATCACTTGTGGTGCACTGATGGAGTTCCATCTTAGTTCAGATTAGCACTACAAAATTGTAAGCTGTTAAAATGGCAGGAGGTGACCGATTCCCTTTTATAATGTGTTCTGTTTTTTGTTTTGACACATGCACTCTAGCTTTCTTTTGTTAGATGTTGTAAATCTGAGCTATAGTGTTAAAGGAAATGCTCGAGCACCTTTGAAATCCAGGCTGTTTATTTTTGTCGAGTCACCAGGTTCTGTTTTTGTACAAAAAATCTTTTTTTTGGTTTGTGCTCAAGTTGAATTTAAGTTTATGCTCAAGTTTTTAAGTTCCACTTAAAAAATGTTTTACAACACACTTATTCATTCATTACCTTCCACTTAATCCTCTATTAGGGTCAATGGGAGTTCCCTATGCCCATCCAGGGGAAAACTTTCCGGGTGCTGGCAATCTACTACTGGGCACACTCGTTCACACAGACACACACAAACACTCAATATATGGGGCAATTTAGAACATTCAATTAAGTTTTTATCCATGTTTTTGAACTGTGGGTGGAACCCGAAGGAAACCCACGCGGACACAGGGAGAACATGGAAACTCCACCCAGAATGGGACAGCTGAACATGCTAACCACTAAGACACCGTGCCACCCTTTACAACACATATTAATAAAAAATATTTGTATTGATATCTACATGCAGTATGGCTGATTTCCTCTGATTCACTGACTGTAATATTTATCAGATTTCTTTTTTTACTAGGATGACTGAATAAAAGCATTCAATGTTTTTCAGGTTTTAGATTGCTTCCTTGTGTTATCTATTTAAAATCAAATTAGAAACACCATTAATGTTAAAATGAATAATAAGTAACATCACATTAAAATCTCACATAGAAGGACCATGCTGAAGTGGCGTCCACTATAAATAATTGAAGATAAGCAGATAAAATACTTTTTTTTTGAGAATTTTCTGAAAGGTTCTCCAATTTCCTTTTTCTTAGTAGGCAGGTTCGCTATGCACTTGCTCTATTCATTAGGCCTAGACTTTGAAAGAAATAATTAACAAGGCTTTAAAGCAGCCTTTATGGATCACCTGCTGTCCCCAATATAATTTTTTTGTGATTGTGCAGCAGAATAGTACCAGAAACGTTGACATTAATGCTTGGCACTGAAAACTCTTGCAAGATCAGTAACTCTCCAATTAAAGCAATATCCCACAGTCTACATTGCTCAGCACCTAGATCCTTTACCCTGACTTCTACCAGGAGACAGAGGTTAAAGGAGCGTGGTGGGACTGCCACACACAGTATAAGTATATCAGTATAAGTATATCACACATTTTGATGTTCGGTTTGCTTTTCAAAAAGTAACATTGAAATTGTGTGAAAAGTTTGTATTTTTTTTTATATATATATATTATTACCACCCCATATAAGCTTCAACTATTTGTCTGTGTGTCTGATAAAAGGTTTGCAAATGCTATTTCACCTACTTGCCTTTATCTGATTAAGATGAAACTTTGCACAATTAAGTTTTCGTATTTAAAAAAAAATGTCAGTGGTGTTACAGGTCAGGGCAGCAGGGTGGCTTAGTGGTTAGCATGTTCGCCTGCCAGCGCGAGGGATTCCCGGTTCGAATCACAATCTGGGTGGAGTTTCCATGTTCTCCTTGTGCCCCTGTGGGTTTCCTCCGGGTTCTCCATGTTTACTCCCACAGTCCAAAAACATGATCAAGGTCAATTCAATTCTCCAAATTGCCCCATATAGAGTGTGTCCGTATGAGTGAGTGAGTGTGCCCAGCGATAGATTTGTGTCCTGGGTGTATCTGCCCAGTACCCTGTCCTGGGTGTATCTGCCCAGTGCCCAAAACATTCTCCCCTGGATGGGCATGGGGAACCCCACCGTGACCGTAGTAGAAAATAAAGCCGAAGATAATGGATGGATGGATGGATGGGAGGAAATAAACTAATTAGTGCTAATTAATTGTTTTTTTTATGCATAAATTGCCCATTTTCTACTAATTTTTATACGTCACAGGCAGAAATAAGTTAGGATAAAGTAATTTAACACAATATAGGGGTGGTTTTTACATTTAAAAAAGTACTTTTTTTGCCTGCTACTTTTCACTGTGTAACACGATAGGTGTGCAAATACAGGTCTGTGAAGTTTCTAAAGCATTTGAAACAATTCTACCTCATTTGAACCCTAGATCCTGAACACCTGTCACTAGTCTGCAATTCCAAGACAGATTCGCTATGTCTGAGCTACCAAAGCCAAGTAAATATCATCAACTGATAAGCAAACAAAGCTGACTTTAGTGGTGATAAAGTCAAGAATCATGCAGTGAGGTAATGGAAGTATGCTATTAGCCATGTCACTCACTTTGTCAGGCCTGTCAAGTATGCTGCTCTCTCTGACACCATCGTCGTCCTCTTGTCCACCTGCTTATCTTGCAGATAAATTAACTCGGGCAGGAGGGGTGGGTCGGAAGCACACATCCACACCTCCAGAAGCCAGGACACTGAGTCCAGATCACTGCTCTATTGACTTAAGTTAATAGTGTGGAGAAATAGTGCTGTAGTTGACAACTCCAATAAAATTTGGAAGTCCACCAAGATTGACAAATGCAAAAGAAGGATAAACACTTTCTAATTGTATGCAGTGCAGCTTTTGCTAGAATTAACCAAGGTCTTTGATGTGAACACACTTCCCTCTTTTAACTACCTTAGTGTACACAGTACTGAACAAATGTTTTGAACATGTTTTGTTTTTGGTTCTTACTAGATTTAAAAATAGTGTATATTTATAAAAATAAGGTTTAACCATAAAACATTAAAGCCCATTATGATAAGCCAGATTTCTAAATAATAATGCTTTCATGTAATCAAGCATTTGATTTACTAACACATACAAATGCATTAGAGCAATAATGAGCAAAGAATTTGTTCAGCTTGATAAAGAGTTTGGATTGTTTCTTATTTTGACAAAAATCAAAGCAATTTTACTCTTATTAGCAGAGGACTCAACGTCTGCTTCAAAACATCTTATCTCATTAACTAGGGTCATGGGGGGGTGTCCATGCCTATTCAAGGAGAACATTTTGGGCGCTGGGCAGATATACTCAGGGCAGGGCGCCAATCTATCACTGGGCACTCACTCACACAGACACACACACACACACACACACAAACACGGGGCAATTTAGAGCATCCAATTTGCCTTGAATCCATATGTGGTGGTGCGGTAGCGCTGGAGGCGGGAAGGAGAGGCGGAGTGTCAGCCTGATGGCGTGTGCAGCTTTATAAACTGAGACAATGCATGCTGTGGGGAGAGAGATTTCATTGACCCGACAGGAGTGGGACTTTGGAGAGTGACACCATTTCATTACAGCTGTAGTTTGAGTGAGATTTTGAATAAAGCCCATTTTTGTTGGAAGAAATCTTGTCTCCGGTCCTCATTCGTGCCCACCCCTCATTACACCATGTTTTTGGACTGTGGGAAGAAAGCAAAGAACTCTGAGAAAACCCACGCAGACACATGGAGAACATGGAAACTCTACCCAGATCAGAATTTGAACCTCCAGTGCTGGGAAGCGAATGTCCTAATCACTAAGCCACCGTGCTGCCCTGCTTTGAACCATATACTAATCATATACAAAAATACTATGTCAAATAAGATTTAAAACATTTTAGGATAATGATATTAAAAATTGTATGCTGTCTGTCTGTGGCCTCCAACTATGCAATGCAATATCTGTGGCTACAGTTTTTTTTTCTTTTCCCAGTCATGAAGTTTGACGCCTGAATATCTTCCACTCCCATTACATATGGGCATATGTTGGGCTACAGTGGTCATGCCTAAGCACAAGGTGTGCAAGCACTTTTGTTAGTTAGTTGCTTGCGTGGCTCTGATTTTGATCCATCTTTTTTTTGTGCCAGCTTACAGTCCTCTGCTTACATTATGGAGAAGCTGCATGGCAGCCTACTGTGCCGTACACCCCTAAGTGTGACAGCCAGCATGCTTAGCAACAAATAAAAAGCTGATGGCATAGAGCACCAAGACCCGTTCAAGCAAAATGCAGTTTTCTTTGTAACTGGAATTGTGGCTGGGTGCAATGAGCATGAGGGTCAACTAAAAATCTTGCCGCCCCATGTGCTCAAACGTCACCAGTAGGGGTGTAACTGTAAACAAAATTTACGGTTCTGTTCAGACCGTGATATGAACCTACGGGAGGATTTTTTTTTTTATTGTCTTCCACTTTTATTTACTGCTTGAAACCATACATATATATATATATATACATACATACAAATTCTTTTTCCCAGACTTCCTGTATTGCAATCTCTTAATTATAACTTTTATTTGCAGTAACACTTTAGTAGGGTTTGGACACTTTAATTCCAGTTTTAACAGACCAACCGTTTATGAGACCAAGCTTTCGCTCAGCATGTTATGAATAAAACCAAGCATGGGAAATACACTGAACCAAGTTTGAGACAAGTTTTCTTTTGCTGACTAGACTGGAGTTACAACAGCAGAATTTTGCACTATGCATATGTTACTAAATTTCTGTAAGTTTAAAAGTGTGTAATAGCATATGAAGTGTTTATACAAGTGTGGGAAGGGTTTATGAAACCTTAAACTAACAAAAAAAATAAAATAAAAACACTCCGGAACGTAAACACCACAATAGGGATTACTGTATGTGCTCATTGCTTGAGTAATGGATTAGTTCTGTCTGATTTCACATCTTGGGAGTTGAGGATTAGGCATGCACAGATTAACTCATAAAAATGTAGGTAAAGTTAAGGTTGTGTAAAAAGTTTTTATGAGCTCTGGTCGATGTGGATTATTCTGCCCAATATGCATTAGCATGTTCTAAATGTTTCCAAAAACATACCTCACAACCGCGCACAACACCGACAATCCGACCGTGTTGGATCAACCCCAACGTGCTGCTGTCAATCACAGGACCTCAAACTCCTTCCACACAGTCGATTTGAATGAAGCAGTGTGTGTCATTTATGTGTGTAGTTTCCACTCGTGCTCAATGTTCCGCCTCTAAACTGAGCTAGAGGGTGTAGAGTTCGTCCCTTTAGTTTAGTTCCGCCTTGTTTTTCGGTCTCCGCAAATTCTGTAACGTTGTATTCTGTGTGGGAAAGCGCGTACCAAACTGTGAGGCCCCTAACGAAATGTGAGGCCCATTTAGAACGGATCACGCAGAATACAGCATACCGTTACACCCCTAGTGACCAGCATGCCACTGAGATTTTCATGACTAGAACATAACAAACTCTTAACCACAGATATTGGTTTTGTCAGAAAGCATGTTTCGAATTGGCATACACATTCGCACTGTAGGCCTTTTCCTCGTTTGCTTTATTTACTTTTATTCCCATTGACACATAAATATACTGCACCTTCTGACATATTGACAAATACACCCTGAAAAATATTTCTTTGCACCATTTTTAGTATTTTGTGTCAGTATTGGTATGTAGCCTAAGATGTAAAAATAAGCTCATGGTCTGCACTATTTAGTTTGCTTTGTGCTTGTAAACCCAAATAAAAAAAATCTTTCTGAACAAATATTAAGTGACTTATAAAGACTTATCCTTTAGTAAGTTATTTTGACAGTCAGTGAACAATGCTAGACCAGCCAGCTATCCCATTTCAATGCTGAGATTAAAAGATGGTTAAGAGGTGTCTGTAATTGAATTTCAGGGATCCTGATGTGGATTAAGCTGAACAGTAGGACAAGATAAAGCTTTTTGCTGGATGAGAGATGTGTAGAGGCTCAGTCAGTCACTCAGCATCCTTGGAACCCATCATGGTGTTAATGCCTAAGGCTGAGCCACATGGGAAAGGTGATGATGACCCTGCAAAAACATATTGATAGGCTTCTGTCCCTGGCCTGACATTGCATAGTATGTGAGACGTCAGGAGAATGAAAATGAAATTGTTTAACCAAATAGTAAAGTATAATAAAGCTGTACAAGTAGTTGTGGTTTTAAGCAGTGGTTTAGTTATTGAATTTATTTTATAAGCAAAAACATCACACAAATATAAATTGACATCTCAAAAGGTTATTATTAAGGCTTATATAACATTTGTACAGGCTTTTAGAAACCATTTACAAATGTTTGTATATAAATTTTACATTATAACATTTTCTGTTGTCTTTTCACTACTGTGCATTACATAATAACTCTAAACCTGAATTAATCTATTGCTTCTGTCTTTACTTGTGTGAAATGTGACCAGCTAATAAGCAATCATACTAGACTAGACTACATAAGTACTTTAAAAGTGGCACAGTGGCTTAAATTTTAACACTTTTGCCTCTTAGCACTGGAGATCCAAGTTCGTAACACGAGGTTCAATGTTCTCCCCATGTCGGCGTGGATTTTCTTTGGGTTTCATCCCACAGTCCAAAACAATGAACTCAAAGTAAATTGGCTACTATACAGTAAATGACTCCTATATAGTGTGAGTGTGTGCTCATCAGTGGATTGAAGCCTAGCCATTGCCCCAGATTTTTTTCCAATTGATGGGTATGGGGGAACCCTCTCACGACCCTGGTTTTAAGAAGGGGTTTTAAGCATTTTAAAATAAATAAGCGTAATATGATGAGATGAGATGGAATAAGCACTTATAAATTTTAGGCTGGTGTTTAGTCTATAATGGCAAATAATTTGTATTCAAATGTTTGGCTAGTGTGTGTATATATATATATATATATATATATATATATATATATATACACACACACACACACACAAAAAAAAAAAAAAGAATATATATATATATATATATATATATACACACACACACACACACACACACACATATATATATATATATATATATATATATATATATATATATATGCCTGAAACACACCACACACCACAAAATCATTCCAAAATTCAAAAAGAAAAAAAACAAATACAGGAATTTGAGCTTTCATCAAAGGCCCAGTCTTTGCAAGCAAAGATTTTTCATTGTCACCATGTTGTGCTAGACAGGAAGGTTAAGTCCTAGAGAATTTTAAAAAATTTTATGGCCTGGGTTGGGAACCTCTATGTAATTGACCTTACATGGCACTGAAAGAGAAAACATTATGCTACTGTAATTAATATAATCACATAGGCTGTGGAAGTGGTTTAGAAAACTGTTGAGACTTAATATAATTCGCTGCCTCATTTTTAGATTACAACCTGAAAAACCATGTATGAAGAACCACAGCTGACTTGTCTGGGCTGGAGCTCACCTTTTTGTTTAAAATCATGTGCTATTCTTTTTAAGAGCCAGGTATGGTCAGCATTTGGCGGATTGCTATTTTAACAAGGCAGCTACACATGTGACCTTTAAAACTAGTAACAGTGCTTGCTGTTAGGAGAGGAACTGACCGGTTATTATTTTCTGATATTATTATCTGTCATTTGTGAAGACCTGGTGCAGCTGTGTGATTTGTCACGTGACTATCCAATAAAAAGTGACCATAACCATACAAATCTCTTGTGTTCCTCTGTTCAGTGTTAGATATTGTGTATATATCACATTATGTCGTGTCACGTGCTATGTCTGTATTCGTCCGGTGTCTTCTGCATTAAAAAGTATTCACCATCTACAGCTCTGGGTTTTTTCCTGTTTAGCCACGGCAGACCAGCATCTCGTGACAGTTATACAAACTTTTGAAGCCATTTTTTAAAGGCATTATTTCTTTTTTATTTGACTAAACTCATAAAACACATTTAAGTTGTCAGTAAAATCATTACAAATGCTTTCTTTGTTCATGTGCCAGCCTAAAGTAAGAGAATGTACTTTTAATGAACATTTTTGGAAATGTCTATATATATATATATATATATATATATATATATATATATATATATATATATATATATATATATATATTTTTGGTGGCCAGCGATCTGTGACTTTTAAAAGTGCCAAGTGACCATCTGAACACACCTTGGAAGACAGGACTTGACTCTTAAGTGTCACAAAACAGAGTGGATAATTCTGACAGTGGCTAACATCTGAATTGAAGCGTGAACACAAGGAGACTATAGAGGACAAAAAGCCTAACTGGATGGTCACAGAATTGAGATTGTGCCAGAGATATTCTTTTCACTCTTTGAATGGTGGAGCATCATGGGAGTTTTTGACTCCTCTCTTATTTGACAGACTCTGCTAATTGGTTAGGTCAAGCAGCCCTTCGTGAGAGTATGAGAGAAAGCTTGTTCCTCAAGGAGCTTAGCAGAGTGGATCAATACAGAAAGAAGGTAGTAAATAAATGGGGTGAAAAAAAGCAACCATTCTGGTAACAGAGGCAATCCCCATGCTGCCATGAAAGACTGTGCATCCAGAGTAATGTGCAGCTTCCATGGCCAACCATCCCATTAACTGGAGGCAAAAATCACTTAGACTTATTGTGAAACATGTGGAGACATGAAACAATGCTGTTACATTGAACATGAACAGTGCTGGTTTATGGTGTTATCAACTTACAACAGTGTCATCAACTGCACACTTGATGTCCCACTTTTTCTTTCAACTGTCCCTCTTATTGCAGCAGAAGTATTTATTGATACAATATTATGCAATACATCTTATTTTAAGACAGTTGCTACTATATCTAAAGTAACCAAAAATACCAGAGTAACAAGAAAAAGTAATATATATATATATATATATATATATATATATATATATATATATATATATATATATATATATATATATATAAAATTCTCATCTGTTAGCACCTGTTGAATGCTACCAGTAGATTGCCTGATATACAGTCGGATAGTAATACATTTTGTAATATAACCACCAGCTGTGTTAAGAAAAAAGTTATTTAACAGTGAATTTAGCTATTTTACTCATATACAAAAACATAATTTGTATTTGCCATATACTATTTCAATATTAATGACATGATTACTGAAGATGGATAATTATTCTTAAATATTTATTTTATCTTTATTGTTGTGTATTTATTAATTATGTTCCTCTAATTCACAACTCGGGTTACGGGGGGTTTCACATGCCCAATCAGGGATAAATGTTTCGGGCACAGGGCAGATACACCCAGGACAGGGCAACAATATATTGCTGGGCACACACACACACACACCATATGGAGCAATTTAAAACATTCAATATACCTTGAATCCATGTTTTTGGACAGTGGGAGGAGATCCCAGAGAAAACCCACGCGGACACAGAGAGAACATGGAAACTCCACCCAGATTGAGATTCGAACCTGGATCCCCAGTGCTGAGAGAGGAACATGCTAACCACTAAGCCATGGTGCCACCCTATTTTAATGTTGTGCACTGTACATTTCATGTTTTCATATGCTGTTTATTGGCGGCACAATGGCCTAGTGGTTAGTACATTCACCTGGGTATGCAGATTTGACTCCTGATCTGGGTGGAGTTTCCATGTTTTCATGTGTTCCCATGGGTTTTTGGCTAGAAAGCTAAAAGATAATGCGATGAGAACTGCTGCTTGTCCTAATTAGGGTTGTGGACGGTGTTCTAGCCATCCCAGTATTCAGTGGGCGAAAGGCAGGCAAACATTGAAGAGGTTGCCAGTGCATTGCGCACATACACAGACAATCCCTGTAACACATCCACACCTAAAAGCAAAATAGTCTCTCCAGTTCAGCTATATTTCTTGTCTGAACTGTGAGAAAAGAGCACATGCCTTATAGGATACTAAGATACAGAAAAGATAGAAAAATCTACACAGGAAGGACCTTGGCCTAAAACTTTACTAGTATTTTCAAACAGTTTCGAAAGGTAAATAAAATGAACCAAAATAAACAAAACTAGACAAAATATTATAACTTAATTATTTATTGAGGGAAAGAGAAGTGCTGCTGAAGCTCTTTCTTTACTTTTTTACCATCTCTAAACTGTTTGAAATCCACAAGTCCGAAGTCCAAGTAATTTATTTATATAGAGCTTTTTACAATAGTACATTGTCACAAAGCAGCTTTACACAGTTAGAAGCCTTTAAACCCCCAAAGAGCAAGCCAAAGAGACAGTGGCAAGAAAAACTCTGTTTTTTTAGAAAGAAACCTTGGGAGGACCAAGGCTTAGTGGGAGTTTCATCATTCTTGAGCAGCCGGTCAGCTCAGTGTAGGACAGCCTTGTAAAGATTGTGTGGTGTTCTGTATTTAACAATTGGAAAAACTATATATGTCCACTGCCAGTACAATATAAATCCAGGTTCCATCCAGTAATTGTCATAGCTGCAGTGCTTCCACAGAGCCATGGATTAAGAGCTGATGACACCTTAAGGAAATTGGCAACACCTCTAGTTACAGTCATTATAGCTGCTCAAAAGTTCATGTCAATAGCAATGCATTGTCACGAAGGATCCCAAGATAACTACTAAGCAACTGAAAATCTCATGTATGATAATGTTAATAAAGGAACAACAGTGATGAGAATGGCAGGGTTACAAGTTTATAAGTGGGTATAGCACATGCACATTTGCTTCCCATTCTTGTGTAAAGAAATTCTTTACAGCATGACAGCATTTATAGTCATCTGTCTGCTGGACACCTGGTCAATAAATGATTAGACTTACCTGTGATTAAATTGTAAAATCTTTTTAATAATATAGACTTAGTAATGTAGAATTATGTACTTTGGATTTGTTTCTAAGACTTCCACTGAGGTGCACTCATTTCTTTTTGTGGAAGAGTTGTGTTTTGAGTTGTTTCTTAAAGATGCTAAGTGACTCAGCGTTGGGAAGATCATTCCACCATTTTTCAGTGGTGAACGATACAGAATGAGAATTGGCACACGGTGAGGTTAAATCACCAGGCGACATTCATCACTAAAGCGAAGTTAACAAGTTGAAGTTTATTTTAAAAATATAGATATAGAATATATAATGTAATAGGTGGCAGATCCAGAAACTGTCCTGTAGGCCAGAGTCAGTGCCTTGTCCTGAATGTGAGCAGCTACAGGGAGCCAATGAAGAGAGCCGAGTAGTGGAGTGACATGAGTTTGCTTGGGTTGGTTGAACACAAGTCAGTTTTGAATCAGCTGTAGAGACCTGATTGTGCAAACTGGGAGACTGGCAAGCAGTGCATTACAATATTCGAGCAGGGATAGGATGAGGGCTTGAACTAACATCTGAGTAGCATGTTCAGTCATGAAAGGTCTGATCTTTTTGATGTTGTAAAGAAAGAACCTGCAGGAACGGGCAGTTTTCCAATTTTATAAGGTGTTATATATAGTTTTTAAATCTATCACAGGGCAGTCACACAGACTAATATATTTACACCTGAGGTCATTTCACTTCACCATCTTCACCATATCAGTTCACTTACTTCCTTGGTTTTGGAATGTTGATGGCAATTAAAACTTCTAAAGAAAACCCACACAGACACAGACGTTTAAAAAGGACCTGGTCATCCCTGTCTAAAAAGTGATCCTTCTTGCTGCCAACCTTTACTTCTATGTGCTTCCTCAAATTAAATCTATACAATTATTGTGTGCACCTTTCCACCTTTAGCTTGATATTTTATTTCAGAATTAAATTTACTTATTTAAAGGACATGTTTTTGTTTTTTTGTTTACTTATTCTAAGAACATTCTAAATAAAATCGAGTTCTTATAAATATTTTAACTTGTTACTACCAATGAAGAAATAGTTATGGTGAGATTATAGTGAGGTCATGGTGAGAACTGTATCAATAAACCCATTTTAAATACAAATACAGATTTTCTTAATTGGAATTGATAAAGTTGGCTTATTTTGAGTTTATATACAAATAAACTGCTTTATATTATTTGTTCATTTAGATGGGATGTCTATATCATGACATCATAAATATGCAAAATGATACATGCAGCGTCTGAATGGTGCTTACTTAGTAATTTTCCCTGAATTGCTGAAATCAACATGAAAATTGAACAGCACAAGGTGAAAGATATGTAGACAGTCAGCTTTTCATAAAGTTGTAGCATAAAAAAATAATTAAAATGTTTTATTGAACTGTTTGATTCATTTTTATCACTTTTTATTATATTTATATATTTTCTATGATGTTTTATTCTTTTAAAAAACATTTTGACGTATCCTCGCCCATTTACTCACACAAACACAATGACTATGAGTGTAGCGATGCTTGGGGAAGCAGACATATCTGGTGAAATTGAATCTGGTCCCAGGTTTGCAAGAGAGAATCCAAAGTGACAGAAAAGCAGATAATAGGTTTGCTGTAGCTTCACGCCTCAATGTATGTCCACACTGGGCAATTTTTAAAACAATGCAATGCTTGACATTTTTATGACAGGCTTTTTATTGTTCTTTCCCCATTATGCCTGTCTGTGGTATGCACTTCAGTCAGTCGTATCCGTAACATTCAGTCATCTTTACTTTTTTAAGTCCTATTTTTAAGATACAGCCTTATCCGACTTTTGCTCCCTTAGTCCACTTTCCCCTGATACCTTCCATTTACTGTTACTTTCATTTTCAAAATCTTTGCGATTACTTGTCCTCTACTTTTGAAGTTTTTTTTTTCTCTCTTCCGCCTATATTTATCTTTGGCTTCATTCTTCTTAGTTCTAAGCCTTTTTCTTTACTGTCTCCCCTGTGTTTTTTCTCTTCCCTCTCTCTGTCCATGACCTTGAAGGTTTTACTTTGCTGTGTGTTCAGAGCACAGTCAGGACTCTTTTCTTGTCCTGTGTTTTCATCATCAGGCACAACCTGAAAGTCTGGACATTCACAATCTTTTGACATGTTCTCGAAATATGGTGGTACACTTTAAGAAAAATAAACACAGATACATTCAAAGTGTACATGAATCAAGTAAAATTACCTGGCAATATAGTAAGCAAATTTATCTTGTAAGAAAAAATATGAAAAAGTTTCTAAAATTAATTTATAATTTATCTTATAAATATGTTCAAGTCATAAACAAAATTTGTCTGACTTGTTAAAATACATATTCATTCATAACAGGCATTGTGCAGTATTTCCATTCTTTAAAATAAAAAATAAAATTATTTTCTGTCCATGCCTTTCTTATATTGGTAGAAAATGTATGCATTAACCAAAACTTTTTCTTGAGTGTACAATTGTAATAAATCTAATAACATGGCTAGATGACAGTTGATCAATTTTATTCTGACATCAAATGATATATAAGTTAAAATTTATATTGTACAACCATAACTACTTGTCCAGTTAATTAAAGCAGGCACTTTAAGTAATCATTATTAGTTGTAGTATATATTATGATTGCTGTATCCTGGAAAATAAAAATAATGGCCTTGCTTATTGAATTAAGAATGATTAATTTGGCTCCACATGTCACGTGGTCTGCAAGAAACAGCTTTTAATGTGAAGCACTTCACTGAGCAAGAACTGATAACATCAGTGTGCTGTCAAGACTCCTAAATGGTTTTTCAAAGAGAGCAGAATAATAGTGTGTATCACCAATTAATGGGTGTTGTGCTACTTTGCCGTAACGGTTTTTTTTGGACCTCATAAATAATGGTGACTTATTAGAAGTCAGTGCCTCTTTGTTTTCAAATGAGAGCCCCAAGTAGGTTCAGATGGTGTCAGGTGGCAGCACCCAAGAGCAATGTTTTTGCATATTGTAATGAGCTTTAGAAACTCTGATTAAGGTAATAGGATGGAACAATGCCCTAGGACAAGATATACCTGAGACTTTACCACTTTTTTGCTCAGTAATTAGAAAGGCTACACTGTAAAAGCAACAAATCAACCTTCCATCATCTCTTCTCCCTCTTCCCACCCCATCACACTCTCTCTCATTGTTATTTTTTCTGTCTTTCTTTATCAACTTTTGCTTCATTTTAGATGCCACATTTTGTACATTATACGTTATATAACGAGCTTCAGAAGTTTAGAGCAAATAAATCTCACAGCAAAAAGGCCTAGGGTTTGATCCCCAGGCTAGATTCCCTTTGTGTGGAATTCTCCCATGTATTTTCTCAGAATGTTACAAAATATGCATGTATGTAATATTTATTACTGAAATGTGTAAATGTACTACACTTAAATGTAGTGTAAGTGTATTCAGGGGTGCAATTGTCTGTGTGTCTGTCTTGTAAAGGACTTAAGGAGTGCTGAAACCCTTTATAACCCTGAATATAATAAGTGTCTTTGGAAATAAATTAATAATAATAAAAAAATAAAAATAATAAGAATTGTATTATGTTATGGAAAACCATAATTTAATAAAAAATTATTTAAGACATGCTCACAAGGTGCTAAGGTGGCTTAGTTGTTAGCATGTTCACCTCTCAATGCTGGGGATTCAGCTTTGAATCGCAATCTGGGGGAGTTTCCATGCTCTTCTCGTGTCCATGTGGATTTCCTCCAGATTCTCCAGTCCCACAGTCCAAAAACATGGGTTCAAGGTGTGTTGAATGCTCAAATTTTCCCCATATAGTGTGTGTCTATTTGAGGTTCTGTGTGAGTAAGTGTGCTGAACAATGGATTGGCCACCATTCCTGGGTGTATCTGCCCAGCTCCTAAACCTTCTTCCTTGGATAGGCATGGAACAGCTACCCCAATAAAGAATTAAGAGGAAGATAAGGAATAATTATATATACATCTTTTTAAAAACATTGATAAAGCTAGTAATATGTATGAAAAGTAGATATGCATTAAACACCCCCTCCCCATGCGACCCTAGTACAGGATAAAGTGAAAGATAATGAATGGCTTAATGAATGAATACACTATAGGAAATATCTGTACAGGTTTCCATAATGGTAAACATTACATTATTAACATAACAGTAAAAGATGCATCAAATGTGTCCTGTTCAAAAGTAATAATAATAATATTAGTAGGAGATCTGTCAAAATGATGACCTACTTATATATTAAAAGAACACGGATAAATGGCTAGTGTCTCCAGTTACAAAGTATCCATAAAGTTGTATGTGAAATGTCCTTGATCTGCTGGTCTGCACTTTTAAGTACTGTAACACAGTGTAAATGCGCACTTTAAAAAGAAATGTATTAGGTGTGTACTAAATTAAAATCACAAAAGCGCTGATAAGTTGGATTGCTGTTGCCAAGAGTAATTCTATAGTAAATATAAATCTATTTCTTATTGCATTTGGAAAAACAATCGTTGGATTATAAAGAGATATTTTCTGTCATAAAAATGACAGATTTTCCCACAAACTCCATTGCAGTGGGGCAATACCAAACCTCATTCTACATGAATTAAGGCCAGTATGGCTTTGTAAAGTGCATGTGCTTGATTGGTCCTCGTGCAGTTTACATTTTTACATTACATTTGATAATTTAGCAGACGCTTTTATCCAAAGCGACTTACAAGGTGAACACAGGGTTAATCACAACATCCCTGGGGCAATGAGGGTTGCTCAAGGACCCACACCGTTAACTTCATGTGGAGCTGGAATTTGAACCGCTAACCTTCAGATTGATAGCCCAACGTCCAAACCACGGAGCTACCGCTCCCTTTTAAGTCAATCAACTCCTGAAAATGTATTGTGGATCATGAAGAAGAGAATAAGACTGTGGTGACCAAAGTGTGAGGAATCCCCGAGGAGTGGAGTCCACTGCCAACAATAAAGTGAATGTTATAGCAGGGAGTCAGTTCAACAGAGGACATTTATTAAATATAACCAAGTTAAGCTTTCGTTGCAGCTTAACTTGACATTAATATGACAAGTCATTACTAAAATAAAAAACTAATTAATTAATTGCCACATGGTCTAAACTTCTCAGCAGTGACTAAAACAGGTGTTGAACAATGCAAAACATATGGCAGTTGCAGACTGGTATGGTGGGTGGAGCAGCAGGAACACATAAGTCCAAAGTCAAAGACAAATGCTGGTGAGAAAGCAAACATGGGGAAGGCAGAAGTTGGTAAGAGACAGAGCTCAGTAGTAACTGGACAGTCACAAAGAATTAGAAACCTGAAAATCTATGTATGGAGTCCTAAAACCTTAAGTAATTGTGGAGATGTGATGTGAACATGTGTATGGTAGACTACAGGATACAAGCTAGAAAACTGAGTTAGTAAAGAGGAGAAAGACGTAAGGGAAGAGCAGACAGCAGGAACATCTGCACACTGACCTACAAATGATTGAGCATACAGAGTCCTGTATACAATAAAATTGGGCAAAAATTCCAATTGCAAAAAAACTATAACAGTTAATTAATGACTGTAAATGATTAATTATACAATCAATCTGTGTTGCTATAAGTAACAATAATAATTTAATTAGTAGGACGGCATGGTGGTTAGCACATTTGCCTCCAGTAATGGGAATTCAGATTCGAATCCAAATCTGGGTGGAGTTTCCATAGTCTCCCATGTCTGCATGGATATTCTTCCAGGTTTTCCGGGTTCCTCCCACACTCCAAAAACATAGACTCAAGGTAAATTGAATGTTCTAAATTGCCCCATATAGTGTGTTTTGTGTATGTGTGTGTGTGTCTGTGTGAGTGAGTGTGCCCAGCTATAGATTCTCATTCTCCTGGGTGTATCTGCCTAGCACCCGAAACATTCTCCAATGGATGGTCATGGGGAATCCCCTCCCCCCTAGACTCTAGTATAGGATTATACTTGACTACCCAGGTCCACACACTTTTAAATGCATCCTTAGTAATATCTTATACTATTTCTGCTGGTTGACCTCTACATGAATATATGTGAATAAACATGGTTTATAAGTCCATTAATATAGTACACTCTGTGTACTTCAAACATAGAGTGCGCGCCAAAATATAGTAAGCTGCCTAGCTGCCTCCCTGTCTAATTAGACAGCAGTCATTGTGCCTTAGCAGAAAGCTTGACATATTCTTCTTAGACACTTATCACAGCATTGTAAACAATAGTAACTAAATGTTTTAGCATTGGAATACTGAAACCAATAGACTAAAGATGCACAAGTGGCATCATCCTATCAGTGTTTTATTTTATCAAAGCAGAAAACAATACATTTTAAACACTAAACTAAATTTAGGCCATTTTTTACTGTCCTTTTCGCTCATCGCCGACCACTTTTGTCTGCATGTTGGAGAAAAAAAATCCTCAAAGTTTCACTAAAGTGCATTGTGGTATTACCTTAGTGGCTAAGTACACATCCGCTGACTTAATATCAGGGCATTTTATATGAAAAGATTAAGATATCTCAGTAGACAGCATACTAAGATAGCTAGAAATTGAGACAGCCTTCTTCACAGGATTATGCATTTGGTGGTCTGAAGACAGCCCACTGTCTGTTTTGAAACACACCCGTGAATACCAACATGCTGATTCTAATCTAGGCAGTTATTTATAAACAACAGAATGAAACTGGAGCGTTAATTAGATAACAAATTTTTTAGGTAAGTCTATTGTTAAAGGCAGAACTTTCAACCAACAAAATGGAGGGATGTGTATAAAGAGGAGGTGGTATCGCTTGTAGACAATTGCATTGTCTACAGTAATGTTTGATCTGCATGATAAAGTGGTTCTCAAACTTTTCAAACCAAGTACCACTCATTATCAAACCAAAACTTACCAAGTACCACCTATGTTTTTTGTCAGGGAATGACAAATGGCAAACATGAATGAAGTCTTAGTGTATATTAAAGCTGTGAGGATGTGCATTGTTGTGAAAAACTGGAAAGAGGCGTTTTAGGCGCGAAGCGGAGTGCACTGCACCTCTTTCCTGTGATTTATTCACAATAATACACAACCCTGAAAGCCTTATTGCTTTTATGAAACGGTTACAAACACACTATAAAAAAGTTTTGATTTATTATTGTGTTTATTGAAAGCAAACTCAGAAAAACTAAAAACTAGAAACTCACTCCGTGACTAGTAATCTAGTCCGATTTTTAAAATTAATGCTGATCGCCGAGTAACATGTTTCCGGATTCTCTAACAATTCAAATACCATCTAGTAGCCCAATTACAAAACAAAGTTCATAAAATACACTGGGAAAATAATGTATTGAATATAAATACCATGATTTGGCATACCACCTCGTGTTACTTTGTGTGCCACCGGTGGTACACGTACCACAGTTTGAGAACCACTGTTTTAGTGAATCGGTAGTGCTTTTCAAAAACGGTGACTGTACCTTCAAAGCATATCTCATGACCATAAAGGTGTGTGTGAGTGAGCGTTCTGTACTTATTTGTGCAGAGGATCTTATGTGTTTTAAGGACCAGAACAATCTGTGACACCACTGGATGTACTATTGACTGGTTCTGAGGGTCATTAGCTGGTAGACACAAAATCTGAATTGAAATACTTTGCTACCATCTATTTAATTATCTGAATGTAGTGGAGTCAATAGGGTCATATGTCATTGAGGTTCGATGAGTGGTTGTTACCAGTAGTTTAATTCTTAAAGTGTATTTGTAAAATAAATAGATGGTCTGGGGTAAAGGTCAGATGTAATATTTGAGAGTTTAGGGTAGTTGGTGATCTTTTTATCTCTTTAAATGAATAAGTGGTCACTGGTAGAGAATTAATGAACTAGCTTTCTTTTGTGCTGTTGTTTAGCAGTTTTATTTACCTTGTTGAGAGCACATTTGACCTTTTTTATGCAGACAGAATATCAGCACAGTGAGCTATTTTTATTGAGGTATTAAAGCTCTCAGTTTGTTGGTAGGGCCTTAATGGATTCAAGTGTCTTCCCAGAAACAGAAGTATGGGTTTGGAATATGTTCATATCAGTAGATACAAAGTCCATCGTTTCTTTGTTTCTTGGTAACTAGTGAAGTCTGGATCATATGTTGCATTCACTCTTGATGGTACTGTAGCAGTGGTCTACTACTTTCTTTTGTCATTGTATCTACTAATTTGCATGCATTATGTGATCCTCAAAGGCATTTTGATTGTTTATATATTTTTTCCTTTTCCGTAAGTATTTTCTGTTATCAGTAGGTAAATTGGCAACGCTAATGTGCCTCTTGGTGTTAATCTATTAAGAGGTTAATTTTGTGTGGATTGAAAATTATAAGGATTAAAAAATTAATTTAATATAAATAAGACATAAAAGTATGATTTATTAAATCGTGACAACAAATAAGCTGACCAAAGTTGAATATGTTAAATACAAAGTGTTTATTGTATATCTATGTACTTTGAATACCTAAATACTACAGTCCTCATTTTTATATATGCATACATCTTCTGGTTAATCCTCTACTAGAGTCGAGGGGGTTCCCCATGCCTATCCAGTGGAGAACAATTTTGGCGCAGGGCAGATACACCCAGGACAGGATGGCAATTCATCGCTGGGCACACTCTCTCTTTTTCTCTCTCACACACACATACACACACTAAATGGGGCAATTTAAAATTTAAAACCTTGAATTCATTTTTTTTGGAATGTGGGAGGAAACCAGAGAACTCAGAGGAAACCCACTTGGACACAGGGATAACATGGGAAGTCCACCCAGATTGTGATTCGAACCTGGATCCCGAGCACTGAGAGGCAAATGTGCTAACCATTAAGGCACTGTGCCACACATATATAGTCATGAATTTATTAATAATTAATTTTATTACATCAGTTTGATTTTGGTTGTTTGTATGTTTATGGTTATCATTCATAGGCTTTTTTAAATTAAATTTACAGGTATACTATTAAAATATAAATACTTGTACATGCAAAAATTATTTGAATCCTGTTTAGATCACCAGTTCCAAAGTTTTACACTGTACACTGCTATTCACACACTTTAGCACTTTAAAAATAAAAGACTTGTGTCTACTAGCTCTGGGAAACTGTTAGAGAACTTTCTATCTGCATCAATCAAACCAAAAATCCCTGCCCAAAGGCTTGTTTTCATTCATGTGGCAAATAGACTTGCATTACCACAATCAGGAATTTAATCATGTTTTATCAGGCTCAGTCTAATTAAGACCTTAGCCCTTAGGTCAACAATACAGTATGTGTGTCAATAAGTCTTCATCACTGATATGCAGGTTTAGGGAGTAATGAAATAATGTTCAAGGTGTTACAACCGTGTTACCTTATTAGCAAACAAAAATAGTTACCTACTTTCCACTAAGTTATATAAATTAAAGAAGTAATCAGATAACATATACCTTTACAGATATACACCTCTTTCAAGTAGGGAGTTCTACTGTCTCCATCATCTAGAGAAGATCCTAGATTCCCTTTTGCTCCCCCGTCACTATTTCATTCACGCACTGCCTAGTTAATTTGTGATTTCCTGTTCTCTACTACATTTAATTGTCTCCTGGATGAAATACAGGGCCATGTTTTTAATTACAGTAAATTAAGTACATAATAAGGATTTGCATTTTCCAATTATTTCAATTGACCCTTATTTCTTATATCACGCAACAGCAATAAATGTGAGCTTTGGTATGATTTACCGAACCAACAAAGAGCTAATCTTTGTCCTTTAGTCTCTGTCAGAATGTGTCACACTGAATCCTGTACTGCAAAGCCTGCACGATGAGACACCTGATTGGTTGGCACATGTGCTGTAATCAGTTAAATGACAGACAGGCTCACAGCTGCACAGTGCAAGCTAAGCCAATTTAGTTACAATTAGAGGACGCTATTTTTAAGTTGCTGAACAGAAGACAGCTTTCAAATGAATCATTTGGCCCACAGGCATCATCATTATGCAAAAAGGCTTTAAAGCCCTGTTTGTTCCATCCATAGTTTTAAGACCTTTAAGGGATCTTTATGTGCTGCTGGTGAGTAGTGGAGGCATCAGAGTAGATTTGTAGGTTGTAAGTTGCCTAATGGTCAAGCAAGGCCATTACCAATCAATAGATTATAAAAAGGTTTTTGGTTACACTTTTACAGTGAGTGCCTTTTGGTGACATCTTTTTATGAAGACATAAACATATGATATGAAGACAAAATGTCTGAGATTCATATGTGCATTGAAGATCATAAGGTATGTTTATATAATATTACTTTCCAGTCATTTTGCAAACGCTTATATCCAAATTGACCTACAAGTATCCCACCTTGATGATTGGGGTCAGAATACAGGGTCAGCCATAATACAGCATCTCTAAAGCAATGAGGGTTAAGGGCCTTAAACAAGAGCTCACACTGTTAACATTATTGGATTTGAGATAAACCCCTAACCTTCAAACTGATAGTCCAACACCTTAAGCAATGAGCTACCACACCCTAGTGACTGTGTGTCTATCTGTCTAGTGGAAACAACAGTGAGAACTTTAAATTAACAATTGCTATGGCATGAAAAAAATGCCACAGAGATAGAATAATTGTTTTAACTGTGTTATTAAAGCCAATGGTGTTCTGGTTCCAGTTAAAGGCCATTAATTAATAATAATTGGACAGAGGTCAAATAAATACTTCTCGGTCACATTTATTAATTCATTCATTCATTATCTCTCACTTTATCCTATATTAGGATTGCGGGGTGTTCATCCAGGGGAGAACGTTTCAGGTGCTGGGCAGATACACCCAGGACAGGATGCCAATTTATCACTGAGCCAAAATGCCTTTACACACACACAAACACACACTATATGGGGCAATTTAGAACATTACCTTGAATCCATGTTTTTGGACTGTGGGAGGAATTTGGAGTACCCAGAGGAAACCCACACAGACACAGGGAAAACATGAAAATGCCACCCAGACAGGGATTCAAATGTGCTAACCACTAAGACACTGTGCCGGCCTTCTCTGTAACAATTTAAAGTATTTTATGTAAAAAACAAAATGACACAAAGTGCTAATGTTATTTGTTTTTATGGATTGATTTGACTGGATCTGTGTGTAAATGCATCTTTGCCATTACATCGATCTTTTTTTCTGATCCAATAAAAACCCCTATTTTTAATCATTTATTCATTCATTATTTTTTGCTTCATCCTCTAGTAGGATCTCGGAGGGTTTCCCCATGCCCATCCAGGGGAGAACATTGTGGGCACTGGGCAGATACACCCAGGACAGTGTGCCAATCTATCACTGGGCATACTCACTTTCTCTCTCTCTTACACACACACACACACACACACACTATAAACAATCCATGCTTTGAACTGGAAAGAAACCTGAGAACCCAGAGAAAACCTACAGGGAGACCATGGAAACCCAGATCAGGAATAGAACCTGGATCCCCAGCGCTGAGAGACGAACATGATATTCTAAGCACCATTCCATTGCTATCATTTCTAAACATATTAAATTAATTAAAGGACAGTTTTGTGATGTTTATATTTAAGATTGTCTTACACTTTCCATCTGCATTTGGCCAATTCTCAACTTAAGTAAAGGTACTCAACTAGTCAAGACAGGTGGTTGGCTGTGGATGCTTGTTCTTGGGCTGCACTGTAATAAAGCACACTCTCAATCAGGACGCTTCCCCTCCTCACAGCTCAGCTCCATCAGCCCCAGCACAAGCCTTCGCAATCAGAGCCTGGCAAGCGACGGGAAAGCAAATGAGCTTAAGTCTAGACAGCCCACACCTGCATCTGGTCCACTGGTCGCATGCTGCTTGTGATGCTGTGTAGTGAGTCAGAATGCTATAACATAGTGTTAAGATATGTTGGTTTAGGACCTGGCTTCTGAAAGTGTTTTAGAAAAGGAAAGCAGTTTGAAAGGGGTCTGTCACTGTGACCTGAATAAAATGTTTTCATTCATTTAGTTTTTAATGGTATGAATATAAGGGTATGTGTTATTCAAACCTGAATGTGCTAACAACTAAGCCACTGTGTCGACTAATTTTGATTATTTAGCAGTTTAAATTTCTTGACAGAACGGCATGGTGGCATAGGGGTTAACACATCTGCCTCTCAGTGCTGGGGATTCCAGGTTTGAATCCCAATCTGGGTTTCCATGCTCTCCCCATGTCCGCGTTGGCTTTCTCTGAGTTCTATCGTTTCCTCCCACAGTCCAAAAACATGGATTCAAGGTAAATTGAATTCTCTACATTGCCCCTTATAGAGTCTGTATGTGAGCGTGTGCCCAACTATAGGTAGGAGCTCAGTTCTGGGTATATCTGCCCAGCAGCTGAAACATTCTCCCATGGATGGCCATGAGGAACCACTGCGACCCTAGTAGAGAATTAAGCAGAAGATAATGAATTTCTGCACAACCTTGCAAATCTTTGACAAAAAATGGTTACCAGCTAAACAAACATTGTGGTTCTAGGAGTTTTTGTATAATTTACTTGTCAGCATCTCTTCGAAATATGGGAAAAAGTTAAAGTTTCTGGAGAAAAGTGGGGTTATAGGGAGAATACGCAGACTTAATGCAGAAAGGTTTCTTGTTTACCCCAACTGCTAATCAGACCCAGGACTTTCTTGCAGTGAGGTGAAACTGTGCCACCCTGTTAAAAATAGAATAAATGCATGAATGTTTGTTTTTCATGAGCATTATGGATTATTTCTATAAGCCACAAATGCAAATTGGTTGTTGGTTAAAAAAGTAATTTTGCATTAGTCGTTCTCAGAGTGTAACTGTTTAGTGGACATGGGCAGAGTGTGTGCTACAAGGGTTTAATTATGTCCAGGGGGCCTAGCTGTATGACGGCTTGCTTTTGCCAGCCGCTCCTGTACTCCCACCTCGGACCGGCATGATGTCTTTCTTCCCTTGCTTTTTGCAGTGAATGAGGCAATTAAAGGTCATATCAATTAGAGCATGCTGGAGTCTCCAGCCTCATTGTAAAACAGCTTGTCTGTGTGTCAGAGAGGCAGACCAGAATGATCTGGCATACATATGCAGTTGTTGTAGTCAAACCACTAGCTTGCGTTGCTTCTTCTGTGTGATGAAACTGGTGTTTACTGACTGTAGTAAGCTAAACTGCTTAAACATAAAAGGCATAGCTTTAGCATTGCTTAAAGTTCTCCCAGCTTGCGCAATAAAGCATCTACAAGTAATTCAAATCTCTGCAGCCCGACTTGTGTCAACCAGCCCAAGGGAGCTCTTGTCACTCCATTACTCATCTACCTGAGATTGCAGAACATGTCCATCTCTTTATGACCACAGTATACCCATCTTCTGATGGCTACTTCCATCCATCCATCCATTAATTCTCTTCTGCTTAATCTGCTACTAGGGTCCCGGGGGACCCTATCCAGGGAAGAATGTTTCTGGCGCAGGGCAGATACACCCAGGACAGGGTGCCAATCTATCGCTGAGCACACACTCCCTCACACAAACACACACATTGTGGGGCAATTTAGAGCATTCAATTTACCTTGATCCATGTTTTTGCACTCTGAAAGGAAAATGGAGAACCCGGAAGAAACCCATGGGGACACTGGGAAAACATGGAAACCTTTATGGATTGGGATTCAAACCTGGATCCCTAGCACTCAGAGGCGACTGTGCTAACCATTAAGCCACCGTGCTGCCCTCCATTGGCTACTTCCAACAGGATAATTTACCATGCCACAAAGCTTTTCCTGAACATGACCATGAGTTCACTGTAGTCCAGTGACCTCCACAGTCATCAGATCTCAATCTAATCAAGATGTGGTGAAAAGGGACATTCGCATCATATATGTGCAGCCGATAAAGCTGCAGCAACTGTGTGATGCTATCACGTCAATATAGACAAAAATATCTGAGGAATGTTTCCAACACCGTTTTAAAAGTATTCCATGAAGAATTAATGCAGTTCTGAACACAAAACGTGGTCCAACCATTTTTTTTATCAAAGTTTACCCAATTAAGTGACCAGTAAGTATTGATTACTAGAGGAAAAAGACAAGAATAATACAACAAAACTCAACGTAAGTGAGCAAACAAAAGATATAATTATCTACCACATAAGTCTAAGATGAATAAGAAGGAGCATTTAAAGACAATGAAGAAAATTATAATAAGAGAAGTGTTAAAATTAAAGTGCTTTATAATTCATTTGTATGTTGAAGAGGTGTAATAATTAATTTTATTTATTTTCAGTGAATATTTATATGATATACAAACTGACACGAAGACAATAGATGTTCACTTGTAACTTGCAAATACTTTCTTCCACAGGACACCCACTATGTACTATAAGAGATTGTTAGAATTTAAAAACAAAAGCATAGTACAGACCTAAACTATCATTAATTAAAATTCAAAAAACTTTTTTAAATTAAAAAAGCATTCAATGATTACTGATAATTTCTTCGTCCATTGCTTTACTCAGTTTTATTATTATTAGTGTGATTGCCATATATATTTTATGATCCCACCCTTTTTATCCGTCTTTTTTCTCCCACAATTTTCAACCTGGCGACACGGTGGCATAGTGGTTAGCACGTTTGCCTCTCAGCGCTAGGGATTCCCGGTTCGAATCCCCATCTGGGTGGAGTTTCCATGTTCTCCCCGTGTCCGTGTGGGTTTTCTCCGGGTTCTCTCCCACAGTCCAAAAACATGGATCAAGTTAATTGAGTTCTCTAAATTGCCCCATATAGAGTGTGTTTGAGTGAGTGAGTGTGTGCCCAGCGATGGATTGGCGCCCTGTCCTGGGTGTATCTGCCCAGCGCCCGAGACGTTCTCCCCTGGATGGGCATGGGGAACCCCACCGCGACCCTATTAGAGGATAAAGCGGGTGATAATGAATGAATGAATGAATGAATGAATTTTCAACCTCTCAACACATATTTTACAGGACATGTCCGGTCAAACCGTTCCTGATATATTGCCGTTTTTTCTGAGCCAAAATTCCTATTCCCTTTGCATTATGGTGATATTAGCACTCCCGTAACTCGGCCAATTTTCAAGATACAAAAACAAAATTCGCTGGCCTCAGAGATGACTCCTCCTCACTTTAACAACACCTGACCTCACCCACTTTTTTACCTTGTGCGATGTATTGCTTCGTTAAAAATATGTCTCTTACACTATAATTTTCTTCTTTTTTGTATTATTATTAATGTTATTCTTATGGTTGTTGTTGTTGTTGTTGTTGTTGTTGTTGTTGTTGTTATTATTATTATTATTGTTATTGTTTATTGATTGCCTGAAGTCATGCTACATGCTAACACTTAGTTTCAAAGTAATTTATTAATACTTTTTTATCGATTTCATCATTTCATTGTTGCAATAATATAAAATAGTAGCTTTATTTTAGTGTTCAATGATATGCAGTTTGTCTGTTTTCTCCTTCGAAATCAGTAAAGAAAATCAATCATTCAATTACAATGCTTCAGTGGTTGAAGTAACAATAATGCACAGATGTAAGATAAAACACAACAACAAAAACAATTGTTATTACTGAATCAGAGTGAGGCATGTGCTGACGGCAGAATGCAGACACTAAATCATACTGTTCCTGCAGAGAGCTCTCACCAAAAGCATCTGAAATTATGTGCATTGTTTACTAGAAGCCCTATAGAAAACAAAGCCATTGAATAGAATTGTTTGGATGTTAAAGTATGATTAGATGTGTTGTATAATTCATGCATTTATTCATAGAATTTAGGAGGACAAATGTCATCTCTGAAAATACTTCACTATATCTTTGTTGATTCTAAATATACAATAAGTTTTAAACAAAGCAATATAATAACATAAAATCCACCAATTTGTTTTGGGTAGGAATAGAAAGTTTAGGATGACAGCAGCTATGCACCTATATAAATGATAACTTCAACATTTCACAAAATAAGCAATCTTCCAGTTGCCCACCTTTTAAAAAATATATATATAATGAAAAATGAATTAATGAACTTTATCGACCTACATAGAACCCTTGATGAACACTTTTGGGGTGAGGTAGAATGGAAATGGTGAGTTATCTCATCCAACATGAGTGTCCGATCACAAATGCACTTCTGGATGAAAGGGCCAAACCTCTCCACAAATTTGTTAATGGGGCACCAACCTGAAATTTCATTAAAAATGCTGTCGATGTAATATGTAAGTGTCCCAAGACTTTAGTTCATGTAGTGTATTTGTTTATAAATATATGTGCTATTCAGTGTATATGAAAATATATAAAGAGGCATGCATTACCCAGAGATTCATTCATAAATTAGGATGTCCTGAAGCACAGACAGGGTGTCGCTTTGGCAAGTAAAGAATGGATAAGACTCCCCCCCCCCAAAAAAAAAAAAGGTCAACAAAATTATCATCTTAATCATTTTATTATATTTATATTTAACTGTAATAAGAGTACTAACAATAATCTCTTAAATGCAGCAGCAGAGCCAATGCACCTAATCTGCTGCCTGTGGCTTGTATCCTCTCTGACTTTCATTTTTGTTTGTCTGGGGTTTCTGCAATTTCTATATACAGCTTATGCCACATGCTACTGAGAAGTTTTTGTAAAACATGAAAACATTTTTGTAACAGTGGCGCGGTGGTGCTGTGGCACTGTGGAAGAGATGGCAGAGCTGCTGAGTTGATCAGAAAGATTGATTTGTGCACCTGATGCTGCTCCACCTGATGACATGTGCAGCATTATAAGCTATGACATCACATGCGGCAGAGAGAGATGCCATAGACAAGGAGCGGGATGTTTGGCAAGAACATCAGCCCACATTTGTAGCTTAAGTTTATATTTAAGTACAATGTGTAATAAAGCCCATTCCTGTTGAGAGAAATCCACCCTGCGTTACATTTTGGTACCAAGCAAAGCAGAGTGGGCGGGGCAAGCGGATTTTTCCATAGCCGTGGATGGATCAGAAGACGCCGGGGTGTGACACTCATCCGTCCCGAGTTTTGGCACCAAAATGTAATGATGGGGACCTGAGACAGAAAGAACCATCAGAACCTGGCTTTATTAAACACTGTAATTAAAAATGCACTTAAACTACAAATATGGGCTGATTATTGCCAAATGCACTTATCAATCTCCCTGATCAACATGTTGACCTCTCCTCTTCCCAGCGCCATCATGCTACCATCAAAATATTGTTATGACTTTTTCTTTAGAATGCTGATAAAATAAATTAATGCATCTGATTTCATTGCAACATTTTAGTCTGCTTTTGACTGATGTATTTTTATGTATTTTACTATAATTTAAAAAAAAAACCCACTGACATATAAACACATTAAGTTGACAGTGACAGTGAACATTTTATTATATTATTAAGCATCTAACAAATGGACAAAAATTTGGTTACTTACCTAGCATGCTATAATAACTTTGTGAATTAACTGATTAACAAAAGACCCTGGAGCTGTCTGTAAGAACATGCTGCAATGCATATGTGTACCTATTATTTTCTTGAACCCACTAAACTTGCACTCTGTAATGATGTAAGTGCCTGAAAGGCGATACATGATACATTTGAGGACGTTTTCTTTTCTACATAGTTTGTACTTAATTTGCATTCAAATAGCTTAGTGAAAATCGTATAAATTCCTGTCACAGAAAACAGCACATACCTTTCATGCTGCAGTATGTATGACATTTCATGTGATTACAGTTGTACTTTGTAACCATGACAAATGCAAAGCAGGAGAAACATGTTGCTTGGTTTATTTTGTTTTGGTATTTTTTTATTTTCAAACAGGTCAATTTAAATACATTTATTGTAAAATCTTATTTTAAATACATTTATTGTAAAATCTTATTATCTAACTTGTGGTTTAGGAACCAGCCTTATGACCTGAAGGTCTACTTTTCAGTTCCCGGTCACACCAAGTATCATGGCTGATGTGCCCTTGAGCAAAGCACCTAACCCCAATTGCTTCCTGGGCGCCGTGTATAGAGCTGCCCACTGCTCCGGGCATGTGGGCTCACTTAATCAGTGTGTGTATATGTGTGTGTTTCACTGCACAAATTCCTCTGTGTGTAAGCACAGTAGGCAAAATAAGTCACTTCATGGTAAAATAAAGTATTCGAAAATGTTGACTGAAATGAAATGTTATTGGTGTAACAGGTTGTGTAAACAAAAACTTCAAAAACTTTGAGACAAACGAACCTAATTTCAGACAATAAATGAATATAATACACAATCAAACTATCCACATACTGTTTTACATATGCTCAAATTGTGTATATATATATGATATTTATATTTTATAAGAACCTTAGAGTCTTTGCTAAAACCTAACATCTCTGCTTTCCTTTTTATTGCATGTCTCACCTTGACATTGATCTTCTCTTTGCCTTTGAACAGGTAAGCCACTACTGTTTGCTAATTATAAGTAATCTAAATGATAATCCTTTCATGTCCATTAGGATTCTATTCTGAGTATTAAAGTGTCAGGTGAAACTGGATAACACAGGTGACTGTATGGCTGAGCTGAGGTTATAGCACTTAGTAGATTTTTGAGCTGTTGTTATATTTTTGGGCTGTGTTTCCCTGAGTCCCTGTGGTCAATGTTAATGACAAGACCCTTGCAGCATGTAGGTTGGTATTATATGGGTGACATGAGTGTGGGGGTCACTGGAGCTACTCATAATGAGGTGTCTCGCACTGCTGTGCTCTGATCTGGACAGTGCTAGGGTGGTGAAGGGTCTCAGCATGATCCCCCAACCCTCCCCACCACCTCAGCCTGACCTACACGCTGCTGTTTTGGCAGTTTAGCACAGCCTTGACCAAGAAGCTGTTGTTAACCATATTTCTAGGAAAAGAGTTTTCCCTTTTTTACCAATGTGTTATCATGTACTGCAAATGTGTTCTATTCAAGGCATGTTTATTAAAGCATTGTGTTTCTTTGCACTTGTACAGTACTATTGCAACTTTGTGTTTTGAAATTCTTCAGCATTGCACTTAGAATTTATTTAATATAGCAGTTGTATAACTTATAACTCTTTACAGTGTTGTTTCCTTATTATTGTTTTTTTAAGCAAAACTTTACCTCATATTTACTCAGTTATTTTTTTATGGTTACATACAGAAAGAGTGAAATCTTTGAGAGCACTTCAATGCTGATACATAAGATAAAACAATGATTTTTATTACAAATAATGTTATCAGTAGGATTATATTAATTCTTTTTTTAAACATTTTTCATGTTAAAATTATGAATTTGCAAAATATATTAGCATTTGGCATGTTCTCCTTTTGTTGTAATGATAGACATTTAAACTGTATGGACAACAAAAGTCTGTGTGCAGCTGATAAGATGATTATTTCTAACATTATGTCAAGAGCATCTTGTGCCTTGTCGTGGTCATCAATTAACTTCATAAATGCTTAATGTCACATTTTAGATAATATGATTCTTCTCAGTTTCAATATTTGTGCTTGCCTAAAAAATTGTGCATTGTTAAAAATATGCTGTGTTAAAGGTGTAAATATCAAAACAAAAACACACCAAACTTTTGAAATAATTTATTCATTATCTCGCACTCAATTCTCTACTAGGTTAATGGGGTTCCCCATGCCCATCCAGGGGAGAACATTTCGGGCGCTTGACAGGGCCCCAATTTATTGCTGGGCACACACACTGGGAACCCAAATCACAAGTTCTGAGAGGCAAACGTCCTAAATACTAAGGCAAGGAGTTGTCCCCAAACCAAATGTTTTTGATCATATTAATCTATTAATCTTTGGTCTGAATTGTAGCTGGTCTGATTTATCCATTTATAGCTGGAGCTGTGTGTTTGTTTGTGTGTGTGTGTGTGTGTGTGTGTGTTTTCTACATTCTCTGATATCTTCCCACATGCAAGGACATGTCTATAAGTAAATGCAAAATTGTCCTTGCCATTTTTAATATACGTGTCAGTGCACTTGCAATGCCAGCCCCAAGCCCGGATAAATAGGAGGCTTAGGTCAGGAAGGGAAGCCCCTGTACAACTGTCGAGTATGTGGTTAATCCCTATGTGACAAACACTATAAAAAAAACACAAAAATTCTAACTATAAATATCTTTTTTTAATTTGCTTTAATTTCGGACTTCATTGAATATATATTTGGTTAGGTTGGTAGCTCAGTGGGGGGTGTGGTAGCTCAATGGTTAGAGTGTTGAGCTATCAATAAGAAGGTTGTGGGTTCAAATTCCAGGTCCACTTGAAGTTACCGACGTGGATCCTTGATTTAAGACCCTTAACCCTCACTGCTCCATTGATGCTGTGCCAACCCTGTGCTCACTTTGTAAGTTGTGGATAAAAATGTTTACTAATTGACCAAATGAAATGCAAATAACAAAGCTATGTTTTGTCATTTATAAGAATTCTTCTTTATTAATAACAATTTATTATAGGCTAGATACAATTAGAATGTATTTTTGGTCCTGTAAAATAACTAGTATTAGATCACAATAGGCTCAAAGTTGATAAAATATACAGTTGTATATTCAGTGGAAATAACACTCCACCCACCTGGTCTGGTTTCAGTAATAACTTTGCCTAGGTCAGATGAGCTGCCTTCCTGCCAGTTTGGAAGGTCAGTTTGGAAGAGAGGTCTGCAGCTTGTGTAGAGGGGGAAAGATATAATTAAAATAGTTATTCTAAGAAGGTGCAAAGGGCAGGACAGAATGACCGATACAATTTCGAAAATATATATTTAAGTAACTTGGCGATTCCACTTTTTCTAGTAATTTACAAGCTCTTATTTTTTATGCACAACTAATATGGAAAGAAATCTGTACTATGCAGGCAACATTCCAGCTGATGGTCACAATAAATACAGTGTGGGGGCACGGTGGCTTGATGGTTAGCATGTTCGCCTCTCAGCGCTATGGATTCCAGGTTCGAATTCCAATCTGGGTGTAGTTTCCATGTTTGCCCCGTTTCCACGTGGGTTTCCTCTGGGTTCTCCGGTTTCCTCCCACAGTCCAAAAACTTTGATTTAAGGTATATTGAATGCTCTAAATTGCATTCAATTGGATTGGCATGGTGAACCCCTCTGCGACCCTATTAGAGGATTAAGCAGAAGATAATGAATTGATGGATGGAAAACTAAAAAAGCTCTTAGTCTTTAAATAAGAAATTGTTACTTTTATATTGAGACACTTGTCTTTTATAACCAAGTTAAATATTTTGAGCAATCTGAGCACAACGTGAGACTTAATTAAGATCTTTACTAAAACACATTTACTGAGGCTTTTGTCTAAAGAGACTTGTTTGAGTGGAAGAACAAGGAAAGTGGCTTGTGTGCTTCGAACTGAACAGGCACAAACTAAATGGCTCAACCACCTTTGGCACATCTGAGACCAGTGATTAGTCCATGCATCCCAAATATATATGTATATAAAATATATATTTGCTCCAGAGAGTGGACACTGAGACAATAATTTATATGCGCTTTCATTTTTTATTCCTTATTCTTTATTAGTGCTTACAGGATGCTGACAACACGAATGTGGTAGCTAAACATTTTTGATTTTCTAGATAAGTATATTGATATTGACATCCAGCAGAACTGCCGCATCTTGTACCAGCACAACACACTAGCACTGTATCAGCGTTACTTCTATACTGTTAAAGAGCCACCTTCCAAATAGTACCTGTATGTAACGCGAAGACATGATGGGAGATGCAGATGGAGGGCAGGCTGGGGAGGCAGATCAGGTAAATATTAACACCTGCCTGGGATTGATGTTACTAATTATCTCTCCCTCTATGTCATAGTAAAAGAGGCTGGAAGTGGGCAGATGGAAAAGAGAGTGTGATCTGCACTTGACTTCCTGTGTGTGATATGGTGTACATAAACTGTAAATACTAAAAAAGCTATCGGCTATAAAACGTATTGTTTGGCAGAATAAAGCCTTTTTGTATATGTCTGTTTCTTAGTGTCACACCCCAAACACTGCATTACACTGTAATACTGCATGTATGTTGTGAATAGAACCAAAAAAAATTGCAAAAAGAGTAGGAACTAAAATGTTAGTTTCATTAAGTAACTCTATCCCTTTGACAATGTAAATGTAGTTAAATGGTATTCACTCATTCCGTCATTATCTTCTGCTTAATCCTCTACTACAGTCGCGGAGGGGTTTCGCTTATCCAGAGGAGAACATTTCAGGTGCTGGGCAGACACAACCAGGACAGGGCGCCAATCTATCACTGGCTACACACTCACTCACACAGACACACACTATATGGGGCAATTTAGAGCATTCAGTATACCTTAAATCCAGGTTTTTGGACTGTGGGAGGAAACCAGAGAACCTGGAGGAAAACCCACATGAACATAGGGAGAACATGGAAACTCCACCCAGAGTGGGATTGGAACCTGGAATCCCCAGCGCTAAGAGGCGAACATGCTAACCACTAAGCCACTGTACCACCCTTGTATTATACTATTTAAAATTTCAAAAATTTTAGGAGAAACATCTGTGTCAAAGTCAATCTCAAAATGAGACGTAAGTAAATATCACAAATACGACTCCTGGGACATCAAAGATAAACATTTGGGCAATAAAATGTTCACTTAAAGTGATCTTTCTTTTTAACCACTGCTCATGATCGAAGAAATAGGCTTAGGTTTATTCCATTTTTACACATTCTGTCTGATTGCACATTCATAGAATACAAACTCTTTTCCAGCCAGATGAGCACCAACCTTTTTTTCTGAGGTCTTCAGAAATCTCATCTGTTTATGCTATAATACACTTTCATAAATAAGATGTGAAGATTGGGCTTTGATAATTCTAGTTTTTCATAAAACGAATGGTACCCATTTTAATTTAGAATTAATGAATTCATTCATTCATTCTATATCCTCTGCTTAATCCTTTACTTGGGTCACGGGTGGGAGAACACAGATACACTCAGGACAGGGCGCCAATCTATCGCTGGGCACACACACAAACGCACAAAAATACACTATATGGGGCATTTTACAATAGAGCACTCGATTTTACTTGAATCTACAGTATGTTTATGGACTGTGAAAGGAAACGGGAGAAACCGGAGGAAACGCTTCCCGAAATCGAAACTCCACCCAGATTGGGATTTAATCCAGGAATCCTCAGCTCTGAGAGTCGAACATGCTAACCACTAAGCCACCGTGCCGCCCTTAATTTAGAATCAAACTATTGAAATAAATTTGGATAATGGTTCAGGATATTTTTGAGGAAATATCATATTTAAAACTTTTTTAAAACATATTTAAAAACATTTGTACATCATTGTAGGTCAAAAAGTGGGGTGACTTTTTTAGTGATTCTATGTGTCAGTTATTTATTTTAGATTGCAGTGTTGTATTAGAGACTCTAAGTATTGGAAAGTTGAATGTCCTTGCCTGCACATTGAACTCTAATTTATCTCCCTTAGGAGCCCTTGCTGACTCATGTGTCCTGATTGGCATCTGCTGAGTATTCTACATAGTATTTTCTCCACCCTAATAAACCCCACTACCCACTATTCTTTTCCCTCTTAATTTGACAGAATCCACTTTTGGATACAACACTCCTAATTTAACAATTAATGAAGAAGAGTTCACAGTGTTATTGTTATACCACTACTACTGCAGAATAAATTTAATAAGGCAGCCCAAAATAATTGCAGATGCATACTGCAATCCAAAGTGGATTTTAAAAAATAATTATTATTTTCTTTATTTTATTTTTATTAATTAACTAACAAATTATTTATTTACTTACTAAAAAACAACCTAGGGTATTTAACAGTTTTCTAAGGTGTACCTACCCTTTATGCACACTTGCATTTTTCTATAGCTTCAGGCTTGCTGAGATAACCTGCAGAGAGGCTGTTGGAATCACTGTTTTAGCACAGAAAAGCGAAAGGTTACAGCAACTTTTTGAGGGCTGCACTTTTTCGAATAACTATTGAATTCAATTTGAAGATGAGTAACGTGTGAAATATCCCCATCCAAAAAAACATTTTCTAAAACATATTTTAGCTAGCTGACACCTTTTGCACTTGACTTCCTTTCTGTAGAGCGCCTTCTGGATGACATATTATCCTGGCATGTAAATAGTTCCTTTTATCAGTGGCTTATTCACAGACAATTGCAGTTCTGGTTAGTGGCCCAAACCTTTTCAGCAAATAACACCTTTCAAGTTTTATCCACTGGGTAAAATGTGTGCCGGTTATTGAGTTGGTAGGCCGGCATTGATTTTTTGAGACTCTTTGAGCACTAAGCAGGGACTCTCAGTACTTTTAACTGCCAGCCATCCTTTTCTTCCCTTTTTCCATCTTACATCAATCACATTGTTAATGTATCATGTCTAGCTCTTCTTGCTGCTCGGTTGTAGTTTTCATTTTGTGATGGAAGTTAAAGATTAGAGAAGCAAGTGAGGGGGTTCTGTCTTCCAGGGAGTTTGGTTTTAGGGGTTTGTTTTATGGCTTCATTAGGTTTGAATGGATCTGAAGATGTGACATTTCTCAGAAGTGCTATGTCCTCAACCACTTCCCATGGAGACCTTATAGGATGGTGGTAGGGCTACAAAGCCAAGGAAAGGTTAGTTTCTGAAAGCCACTGGGCTGTGAAGGAAGAGTAAAACAGCAGCACACTATTTTTGAGAGTACGAAAGAGAGCGAGCATACAGGAGGAAGAGAAAAGAAGATGCACACAAAGGCCTGGGGGGGGTGATTGAATAAAAGAATTGGCTCCCTGTGAAAGAGATGCAGGTAAAAGAGATGGAGGGATGAAATAAGTTTCTTGCATTTAAAAGAAAGTAGAGGTGAGGGCAAGGTAGTAGGCTATTCCCTAGTGGTGCAAGCATAAACACTGCCTTTTATCACTCGTAGGAAGAGTGTGAGGAGGTCTGGGCTTTAAGCTCTTATAGGGAAAGCTGTTTACTGGCCCTTCACCAACTAGCAGCAGGTTCCCACTATGAATACAATCCATAGATCTTACCAAGTGAAGTTACATCTTGGTAACTGCTAAGAAAAAAAAAAGTTCTGCATGTTAATTAGATTTTTTTTAAAAGTACACTATTCATCAATATTGAAAGATCTGGTTATTGATGTGAAGAAGGAATACTGAAATTGTGGACATACTGAACCCAGCCACATGGGAAAGACCAACAAGAGACAAATAAAAGACATAAAAGTTTATTTTGTTATGTCAAATAATCATTTTAGAAGAAATATAAAATGTCAAGGCATATGCACATCCTTCATACCACTGCAGATGCACACATGACCCCTACAAATCAAAACATATGTCAGGTGGCACACTACTCTTACTACCACACAGTTTATCTCAGAGATTGTGTGCACCCAACAGAAAATAAAGAAAGAAAACAAAAAGGCAAAATGGTGCTTGCCGACTCGGACATTGCCGACTGCTTTAGTAAACACAGGTCCAGTCCATCCCAGCCTGTGGTGACTGCTGCTCAGCCTCAATGGTAAGGCACGAGCACATGTTAGCACCCCATTGGTCTGCATGTTAGCCAGCACATACTGCAGCTTACGGCATGCTGCATGCTCTTCCAGCCTGGTAAACCTGGTAAAGCTTACCACACTGTGCTGCCTGCAACCACACAGAATCAAAAACTTTCAAACAGACCCAGATGCAAAACTAATAAAAAAGATGCTCAGCCCTATTTAATAAAAAATCAGCTGCAAATCGGTGACTACATATGTATGGGAGGAGCATGGTAAAGGCTGAAGTACTCCTCCAAATTAAATCAACATATTAGCATACGACATTCCAGCTTATGTAATGACTTTAGTTGCAACCGCAGATGCATCTAAGCTATTATTCGCATCAGTACCATGCACACCACTGAGTGTGGAGGTAAAATGCCTCTAGCCACATTACAAAAGTATTTCATTTCAATTAACTTATGATTTTTTAAATAACACTGAATAGATCAAATTCATATTCAGAGCAATAATATGCCATGCACTATCAGGTTTTTTTTCTTAGAATTGTAGAACCTTGGCATTCTTATCAACACACATCTTTTGTAGTGGTGTGACTGGTTTGAAGTGTTCTTTTTTTTGGACAGCTGATGAAAACATCAAATGAACACCACTTCCATAAAACATGTTTCCAGATGATTACAGACTGATGTCTGTTTGCCCATTATATTTTATAACATCATTGCAGCTTACAATGATGAGGCTAATACTGTTACATTTAACCTAATAACTTTAAAATGTATATAATGTAAAAAAAACAAAGAATACATCATTTTACTTGTTACTGTTGTTAACACATTTTTTAACAGTTTGAAGCTGTAATATTGCAGGCACATTATTCATTCCTTCATTATCTTACTTTTAATCCTGTACTAGGATTATGCCTCCCCATGCCTATCCAGGGGAGAACCTTACGGGTGCTGGGTAGATACACCAACGACAGTGCGTCAATTAATCTTTGGGCACACTTATTCACACAGACACCCACACAAAAACACAATATGGGGTAATTTACAGCATGCATTCATTATTCATTCATTCATTATCATCCGCTTAATCCTGTACTAGGATCGCAGGGGGCTTCACTATGCCCATCCATGAGAGAACATTTGGGGTGCTGGGCAGATACACACATGATAGGGCACCAATCCATCATTGGGTACGCTACACTAACACACAAACACACACTATATGGGGCAATTTAGAGCATTCATTCATTCATTATCTTGAAGAACCTGGATCTTCAGCGCTGAGAGGCAAATGTGCTAACTATTAAGCCACTGTGCCGTTAATTCATGTTACATTATTTATAGATATGGAACAACTTAGGTATATACAGATACACTGTAAGGGATTTCTGTGCCTTTTTACTCTTCAAAATATGCAGTCCAGCTATGTGTACGTCGACGCTATTGTCAAAAAGATGATTAATATTTGTTACCCCTTTCCATATGCACTTACCACAAGAGACAAGCAGCACAGAACTTAAACTGCTAGAAAAGAACGGTATGCGGGCAGTGAAGATAGCACATTGTTATACTATTGGTGCTCTAGTGAAGGCACATGATTGTGCATTGACTTTCAAACAAATGTTATAGAAAGAATTAGCAGCACAGAGGATTATTTGTGTGAAATAATATTCAAACTGCTGTACCTCACTGGATATACAGATCTATCACCATACATCCTTCTTTGATTGTCTCCTTGCTGGGTAATTATGGCATTATCACAGTCTGGTGCACGGCAGCCACAGTTTTCTGAGTAACGTGAAACAAAATGGACCAAAAAGAAAGAGATCTTAATTGCAAATCCACTGGAGACAACCCAGAAATTGCTTGAGGTTCTTAAATGGTTTAAGCACTTTTTTATGTGTTATCTAGCTCTGGCACTGGATATTGTTCTGTGAGTGAACGCAAGGCAAGAGAATGGAAATTCCTCTTACATTACACTTCTATCACTATTTTGATTGAGCAAATTGGAGCATTCTGTAAACATTGACAGAATTAGTTTATCAGTAAAGTGTCTCCTGGCAAAGAACCATTGCAGTTTTAGAGTAGAGCTTAAGCTTATATTTCTGATCAATATGAACATTCTCATTATGTTAAAAAAAAATATTTCAATGATGTTACAGGTCAGGGCGGCACGGTGGCTTAGTGGTTAGCACGTTCGCCACTCAGTACTAGGAATTCCCGGTTTGAATTCCCATCTGGGTGAAGTTTTCATGTTCTCCCCGTGTCCGCGTGGGTTTCCTCCGGGTTCTCCGGTTTCCTCCCACAGTCCAAAAACATGGATCAAGTCAATTGAGTTCTCCAAATTGCCCCATATAGAGTGTGTTTGTGTGCGTGTCTGTCTGTGTGTGTGAGTGTGTGCCCAGCGATAGATTGGCGCCCTGTCCTGGGTGTATCTGCCCAGCGCCCGAAACGTTCTCCCCTGGATGGGCATGGGGAACCCCCCCGCCACCTTAATATAGGATAAAGCGGAAGATAATGAATGAATGAATGAATGTTACAGGTCAAGAACAGCACAGTGGTGTGGTGGTTACATTCTCCTCTGATCTCCAGGGATCTCGGTTCGAATCCTGATCTGGGAGGAGTTTACATGTTCTCCCCGTGTTCGCGTGGGTTTCCTCTGGGTTCTCCGATGTCCTCCCACATTCCAAAAATATTCAAGATGAATTGGCTGCTCTTAATTGCGCGAAACAGTGTGTTTGTGTGAGTGAGTGATAGATTGGCGTCCTGGGTGTATCTGCCCAGCAGTCCAAACTTACTTCCCTGGATGGGCAAGGGAACCCCCACCCCAATTTAAAATCAGGCAAGAAAAAAAACATTTATTAAGAATTATAGGACAATTATTATATTGCAAGTTTGTTCAGGACCCTAATTGATAAAAAGTCAAAGAGTTGAGAAAATAAGATGAGATTAACCAATATTTCAAACAACCAAAAAGTGAAAATGGGTCAAATTGACCCATAACAAATATATGGGTTAATGTGTGAATAGAATCATATTAATGGTGTCTTGAGGGACTGGCCCTGCTTATCTGCTGTTCTCGTCTGTGGCTGTGCTCTAGGTTCTGTTACCTTCAACTGATTTTGAACTGGACAGCTTTGTCATTCTTTAGCAGTCCCTCCTGTTTCGTTTCTCAGTATTCCATCCTGTCATCCTCTCTTTTCATTCTACCTTATTTTTCATTTTCTTCTGTCCTGTGTGTCCTCACAGGTGGCTTGACTTGCTTCATCTTTTCCTTTTTCACGTTTCTGCAGCCGCCCATTTCAATTCTTCTCTTCCCTTCAAAGGGGCATGCAAGGCTTTTGCCATCCCACTCTCTCTCCCTTGCTCTCTCTCAAGGGAGGGATGAGGGAGTGAAGGGGCAGCCTTGAAAGACAAAGATGAAAGAGAGAGGAGAAAACAAACAAGCAAACAAATGCCTCCAGTAAAATAGCTTTGTCTATTTTTGTTGTGACCAGGAAGTTATTCAGGAGGTGCAGATCAGGTAATCATTATGCTTCAAGCACTGAAATAGAATGAAGTCCTTTGATTAAATGCTTTACACTTAATAACAGTGTTCTCGTTTGAAACTGAGCTAAAAGAGTGATGATGGCCCTCGATCCCAAAATATTATCCAATGTAATTATGATGCGGTGCTTAAGCTGATTTGTGCTATTTAAAGAGAAGCATTTGACTCATCCTGGCAGTGTTTACCCACAATGGATTCTGCTTTGGAATTAAAAGGTGTTTGCTACAGCTTTGTGATTGCAACCTAAAAAAGTCTTCTTCCTAATTCCCACTGGGTGTTTGGTTTCCAATGAAACAATTCTCAAGGAACTGACACTGTGATATTGGGCTCGGTAACTATTTCTTTGTCTTGGTACATTTGATCATGTTCTCCCAAAGAGAATTCACTCTCACTCTATTTACTCTCCCTGTGTTTTTCTATGTGGTGTGTTGTGCAAACACCTAATGGAGTCTGGTCAGAGGGCTATGCTTGGGTCTAATGAGGGCTACATCACAAAGCAGCATCACATGAGCTCATGTCAATAGCCCAGCCTTATTTACAGGCAAGCACAATGCTGGGGCAAGAAGGTAATTAGGCAGTGCGGCAGGGTGGTCAAAATGGTCTGCCCTGCATATACACCACCAGCTGCTCACTTACACACATACACACACAATTACAGACAATTACGCACATGCACGCACCAACACACACACACACACACACACACACACACACACACACACACACACACACACACACACACACACACACACATAAACACATGCACCCACATAGCTGCTGGAAAGACAGCATGACCTTCACTGTTGGCAAACATTTCCAAGTCTCTCAAAGCAGCTGGGCCAATAGAGACCCTTCTGTATGCCCATATCCTCAAACACATATTAGCACTTAAAAACATATGAATATAAAAACTACTGAAATACTGAAGTCTATTTGCTTTATGGAACATCAACATGATATAAAAAATAGAATACAATCTGGTTACCTAGTTTATTCCAACCATAGTGAGTTGGACTCCGTTACTTTGTTGAATACTGTTTGATACTGAATCATTGCATCTTACCTAAAAGGGGAAACTGTTGTCAGTGATAACAGTAATATGATGAAATTTATATTCTGCCACCCAAAGGGAATGGTGAGCCAGCCTCAGCAGGTTCAGAACATAATGACCAGATTCCCATAAAATGAATGTCACAAGAAGTCACTGAATGTCATTTTAGATAAATCACCAGTTTCCAAAATTGACATTGAATTTGGGAACACAGGTGAGCAAGACAGAAAGAAAGCCCTGCAATTCAGGTTGCACAAGCCACTGAGACAGCCCTATATTATTATACCTACCCATAAATAACTGTCATACTGGCATCACTGATCTGCAAGCACTGAAATAATGTACATCGTCATTATATAATTATAGCACAGATATGTCAAATATGATCTAAATAAGTCAGTTAGTGGCTTATATGTTATATGTCAAATAAAAAAACAGTACTGTAAACTAGGGCGGTAACTGCAGTCATGACCAGAAAGACTGACACCTTTGGATCTATTATACAAAAAAAAAACATGTATCTATATCATGTTATACTATGTCATGAGCACAAGATACTATATTGTGCACACCAATTGCTATGCCATGAGCATTGGTCGTTGTGTGAACAGCCTGTGTAAAGTTAGAATGTTCTCCCCATGACTATGGGGTTTCCTTTAAATTACCAAAATATGTTTGTTTAAAGTGATGAAATACATTTTTATCACAGTTTTTTACATTTTGATTGAACAGGATGGTTGCACTGGGAATAGTTTTAGGCATAATGATGAATGAACCAAATCGGATATGTGAATTATGGGATTGCAGAGAAATCGATTTGCTGAAGAATCAATTCTCTGGACTTAAATCTAAATCTGCAGAAGACAACCATGATTTATCTTATCCTAGATTTTGACACTTACACTTTTTCTCATAAGGGAAAACGTGATGTTTTGTGATTAGACTATTCCTTTCTTGTTTTGTAACTTAAGTGCGCAGCACAGTACCATGGCATCAGGTGCACCATTTGGTATGTTTTAAGCTAAACAGTGTTTAACGACTAAAACAACCATAACAACAATGGTCTGAAATAAAAAATTTTTTTTAAATGAGACCATTTGGGTAAACATGACCAGCACCCAAAATGTTCCCCCCTGGATGGGAATAGAGAACCCCCTGCGACCCTAATATAGGATTAAGCAGAAGATCATGAATGAATGAATAAATGAATATATATTTGTATCAACTACAATACTGAAAAAACATGAGACATTTGCTGATTTATTTAAACCTTCATTTAATAAATAAAAGGACAGAGATTTTTGCTGTTCTAAATGACCAATCCATTTGTTTTTTTATGTTTAGGTATAAGTAATAATCAAGTTGATGCCAGTAACAAAGGCTTTGATTTCCTTTAATAATAATAAAAAAAAATACTCCGACATTTAAAGAACAAACAAAGGAAAGTGGAAATTTTATTATTTTACTGTGATAATGTTTATTACATTGAAGCACTATAAATGAACAATAAGTGGTTTAAAATATAGTTCAAACTAAACTAATACAGAGCGGCATGGTGGCTTAGTGTTTAGCACATTTGCTTCTCAGTGCAAGGTTCGAATCCCAATCTGGGTGTGGTTTCCATGTCAGTGTGGGTTTGCCTCGGCGTGTCAGTTTTCTCTGGGTTCTCTGGTTCCCTGCTGCAGCCTAAATACATAGATTCACTGCGCTAAATTGCCCCATATAGTGTGTGTTTGTGTGTGTGCGTGAGCGCCCTGTCCTGGGTCTGCCCAGTGTCCGAAACATTCTCCCTGTTTATATATAGTCTGTTTATAGTCTATAGGGGTCTGTACATTGAGTTTATGTATAGAGAATTTGGTGTGTTTATTATCTCTTATAGTGCACATTATATACGTGTTTATGCGTATAGCATGTTTTGTGTTCTACAATTTCCAGTATGATTGTCTTGTTTCTTTGTAGATGATGCTTTGTGGATGGTGCCTAAAATCTCTCTCTTTCTCTCTCACACACTCACACACACATGTAAAATAATTTATTATACTGATCATAACAGAAAACAGTAACCCCTCTGAAGTGACAGAAAGGATGAGACACCTCAGAACAAATTCACACTGTTTTCCTGAAGTAATATGAATAGGGAAGCCTTTCAGTGTAGTTTAGATTTTGATTTCTTATTTTACTGCACACACTACATACATTTGCAGGTCTGTGTCTACCTGGCTTAAAAATGAATTGTTTCAGAAGCAGAGACTGCAAATACAGCTTTTTTTTCTTAATAGGAACACTAGTTGATGTGGTGATAATATTTTTGTTGCATTTTAAAAGTTGTTTATTCAGATTCACAGCATGCTGGTTGAATTTCCTGTTTCTGAACTACTTTTTATACTTTTTTAAAACTAAGCAACATAATGAAAATATTGGCTGTATTTATTTAAAAAAAAAAGAAAAAAGAAAAAGAATAGTGAATTAATCTGACATAAATCATTTTGATAATCAGCTAATACCTATGATTTACCGTAATATATTTGACAGTAAAATATATTTTACAAATATGTTTAAAATTAAACATAAAACAAAAAGAAAATAAAAAATGCCGTATGCTAAACCCATTTGGATGTTCTGTTCTGGCTGTTCAAAGTCATTTGGCTTTGCTCCAGTGTACAAAGTGAAGTACATAAAGTTTTGGTTGCATAAGTGTCGTGTAAATACTGACCAGTACATGACTGACCCATACAGCTCTGATCCCTGTCCCCTGACCAAAGCATACACATTTTGACTGAAATTAAATGGAAATTGTGAACCTAGCCCTTTTAACCAACATTACTGTCAGACCTCACAAATACACCCAAAAATCACTCAATAAAAAAGCTGTATTTTCTTCAAAAAGGGAGCCCAATTTAATATGTCATCTTCCATAAATCTTCTTTAGGTGTAGAGTATAATTGTCTTAATACATTTACTGAAGTTTAGATCATTAAGCAAACCCACCTACTTAAGCAAAAATACATAAATAAAAAGAATTCCAGATTCCAGAGTATTACTGTGTAGACAGATCAATATGTTAAATGAATGTTGGTCTTAAGGATTTAGAAAGGCATGGGTGTGCCTATTGTTGCATGGTTTCTTTAAAAATATGGCGCTACCTTGCAATTAAAATGATAATTTTTTAATTTTTTTTTAGGTCCGGTAACAATTTTCATGTTTCCATAAGTGCAAACTCTTCCATGAGTTCCATCTATGTTCCACAGTAGGGCAGTGTTTGCACACAGCACCCTACATGTCAGCTAACTAGCAAGTAAGACGAGAAAATGTCATGACTAATGTGTTTACTGGGTTGAAAAGAAAATAAGTGCACAATATGTAAAATATGCCATTATTATATTGAATTAATAATAGCTAACAGTCCTGACAAGTCATTTACATAACAAAACAAGTCCAAAAAAGACCAAGGGAGGAAACCGGTCCAATTTGGTGAAGCGGCCAGTTAGTGAAATGATAAATAACATTACCATTTTGCTCATATCCTCACACACAACTCAAATAAGTGCAATTCATTTCATGACAAGTAATCCTTTTTTTCACCAAAGTTTAACAATGAAGTTAAGGTCAGTAGTTTTAAACTGTTTTATTGGCTATTTATTTCTATGTACAGTATGTTTACACTGTTACATAGCCCATAACCTAAAGGTGCTTAAAGTCAGTATGAAGTTTCGCAGCACTAGGTAATCATTGCATGTACATTTTTGTCAATAATTATTTCTATTACCATAAAATGCGTTTAGTGAAGCTCAGATCTCCTTAGTTGTGTATTGATTTCATTTAAACACCTTTCAGTCAGTGAAATATTTTTGCAAACACAAAGTTCACTGTCAAAGAAATCAGAAGGAAAATATAAATCCCAACTATGATTATGATAAAGGTGATAAAGGCTTTTATTATGTCATATTAAGACAGGAAAAAACAATGGCATTAATAAAATAATAATATATTAAAAAATAAAATTCCCCATTGTAGCCTGAATTTAATTATCTATATGTAAATTATGTAGACAAATATATTATGACATCCAAGACATTACACCTACAGGAGCCATACTAACGTTCTGTCATAAACTGGAGCTTTTTTTGGTAAAAACAACTTTCACCTTTCTGAGATGGTTTCTGCCTCATTTTATGTTATTGTGAGGGTATTTTTGACTATTCATTTTATAACAGTGGTTCTCTATAACAGTGGTTCTTTAAAACTGGTATGTGGCACGAGGTGGTATGCCAGATAATGGTATGGATATACAATACATTATTTTCAATGTATTTTATGAACTGCATTCTGTAATTTGGCCGCTAAATGCATTTGAATTGTTAGAGAAACCGGAACCATGTTATAGCATACATTTTAAAAACCGGACCGGACAAGATTCTGTCACAGAAGTCCAGTTTATTAGTGTTTTTACTTCAACAGAATTAAACACAATTTTAAATCGAACCTTGTTTTTTTTTGTCATAGTATGTTTGTAACGGTTTGTAACGGATCATTAAAGAAATAAGGCACTCGAGTTTGTGTATTATTGTGACTAACTCATGCGTAGATCGGGTAACGGCACTCTGTCCTGCTCATGCCCATCTCGGGGGTGCTGGGCAGATACACCCAGGACAGGGCACCAAACACACTCTATATGGGGCAATGTAGAGCATTCAATTTACCTTGGGTCCATGTTTTTGGACTGTCAGATGAAAACCGGAGAACCCGGAGGAAACCCATGCGGACATGGGGAGAACATGAAATTCAAATCTGGACTCCCCAGCACTGAAAGGCGAACATATTAACCACCAATGCATCATGCCACCCCAGTAAAGTCATTTTCCATCCATTCATTATCTTCTGCTTTATCCTCTACTAGGGTTGTGGGGAGGAAATTGCACCGTGCCATCCAGTAAAGTCATTTTTTACGATAAAAATTGACTTAACTATTTTAATATGCCTTAGATTCCTTTACAGAAATTATTCAAACCAGAGAGCTTTACATAATGATTCGGAGGATTTGTATTTTTTTAAATGTGTAAGCAACCCTCCTTCATTTTAATAGGTTGCTTAATAAAATATGCATATAATAAATACCATAGGTTTTAGGGTCAGTGACCGTGTCATACATGAAGTTTTCTTCTTTCTTTTTTTTTTTTTTTTCTCCTTCCATATGTACAATATGAATAGGTTTGCACCGCATGGATCTGACCTGATAAATATTTTGGTGTATGGACTCTTCATATTGCATAACAAATGTAGGCTGGCAGGATGATTGACACCAAAATGTCAGTAACCTTTCCGCTAGGTATTAATGAAGTTTTCTATGAATGAGCAGTAAGGTTAGAGCAACTAGCAGTGGCTCCAATCTTTTTCTAGGTAAAATAGTGGAGAGAAGCATATCTGCTTGGGTGATGGAGCCAGTTAGACCTATTATTAGTTCGATGGTGGAAGGATTGATGTGCACAATAGTCGGTGTGTAAGCAGAAAGCCAGAAACGTGAAGAAATTTTTAATAGTGAAAATCTCCAGCATTATGAAGGCCTTCATTAACATTTTCACACATGGCTGCCTAACAAATGAGAAAAGAGCTGTGCCATACTGGCAGATTTATCACTTTCACTCTGCTTGGCTCCTAGCTGCCTGTGCTGTCGCTCCCTTTTGCTTATAGAAGGAAATTGCTGGATGGAGATGGAGCACTAACCTGAATTGAATCTTAGGCCACGAACTTTATATGTGTATTTTGTGTGGGACTCGGGACTGGTCTAAAGCATGTCAACAAGCCCCACCACTGCATGCTTGCGATGAAGTAACTTAATGCCTCATGCTCCAAAAACGTACTGCACACGTTACATTTCCACTTGCTGACTCACTGAGAAATGTTTTCAGAGGGAGAATTTTTACATTCTGAGAACTTCATTAACATGACAAATGGTGTGCTGGCATAAGTGAAAGCATCAACAGTGCTGCAGCCTAAGAGAAATCCAGAAGACTTGACATATTGGGTAGGAAATGTATTATACTTCATTATGATCTCTGTGATTTCTGAGAGAGCAAGGGGATTCGCTCCCATGTCTGTCTCAACAGTTTTGCTGACTCCCTTGAGCAGTAAAAATGGATAGATGTGGGGAGTTTTAAGGCAAATGTGGGCTGCTCGATTATTTGTAGTTTGCTAGTCTTGTAGGATTTCTGCTCTCAGCTTCAAATGCAGTGATGTGTGAAAGGCCTGTTGTATTGGTCTACGAACCAGGATCAGGGAGCCAATGAAGCAGTTGGTTTGGCCCGATGCCATTCTCTTTTCAGTATCAATAATGTAAGTTTAAAAGAACAGCTTAGCCAGGAGTTAAACTGCCTAATGTCCTTAAGACAAAGGGAGATATTGCCTCGGACAGGGGGCTAGAAATCAATTTCCCATTTGCGGCTTTAATTTGGCCGCGATGGGTGGAGAGATTAGGACTGCGGGTACCTGTAAGCCCTATTTCGATGCGCTCTACCTGCCACCCCGGGTCAGCCTATTTTGACCTCATGGCTAATTAAAGTTTTGGATTGATCAACAAACAGTGTGATATCAATCTGTCCTTAACGACCCCCACCAACAACATCATGTCCTGCCAACATCTTGATAATAGTTTCCTAAAGTAACAGCTAATGACACTTTTTAAGTCTGTTCCTGGTGCAACCAGGCACTTGAAAATGGATGTATTGTTGGTTGTGACACTCAAGATTACGCAAGACAAACATCACCATATCACGCTGGTGGAATAACCGCAATTAACCGTCATCTCAACCGCATCAGTTTGCCATTTAAAAATAGGTATAATTTGACTTATATTTGTGGCAGTTGAATCCAGTTCAGGTTCTAACTGTACTCTCCTGTACATGTAGCACATACAGTCACTGCATTTACAATTTAAACACAACTTAAAATATTAATTCATTCATTATCTTCCTCGTAATCCTTACTAGGGTCACAGGGGGTTCCCTATGCCCATCCAGGAGAGAATGTTTTGGGCGCTGGGCAGATACACCCAGCACAAAGTGCCAATCTATCACTGGGCACACACTCACTCACTCAGACACAAACATGCACTATATGGGTCAAACAATATCAAACATTACATTAACTATAATTGGATATGCAGAGAGATTGCATCAAGATAACTAAAGTTTTTTGTATGATTTAAAGACAATTACAGCCTAACCTAATTTATTATTTTTAACAAATGTATGACACACATATCTGACCCCCACTTATTATACTGTATGTATTTTAGACACAATTGCAGCATGGATATTAGAATCCATGCTTTAGTTATGTCTCAATTATTGCTGTGAAGTTGTATATTTATTTTCTAAAATCTCCAACATGGTCATAAATTACTAAGGGCATGTAACCTCTGCATTTACCCCGTATTCAAAATCATCACAGGCAAAAGTTGTATCATGATAAACAATCAATCAGGTTCTTCAGATAACAATAGCTTTATGCTGCTTAAATTAAATCAGATAAATAGCATAGTATATTATATCTAAAATCTAGGTTAGAATCCTGATATGGATGGAGTTTTCATGATGTCCCCATGTCTATGTGGGTTGTTTCTGGGTTCTCTGATTTGGGTAAATTGGCCCTATGTTGTGTGTGAGTGAGTGTTTGCTCAGCAATGGATTGACGCCCTGTTTTGTGCCCAGCTCCAAAATGAGGAAACCCCACACGAGCCTAGTAGAGGATTAAGCAGAAGATAATAGCATGAGATTAGATTTATTTTATTTCTATTTCTTTCTATTATATTCTTCCTTTCTTTTTAAATTACTTCTATTAATAGATATATGCTGCTGAATTTCCTCATTGTGGGACCAATAAAGGATTATCTTATCTCATCTTATCTTAAATAGGAAAAAAAAAATGAAAACAACAAAATTGAAACATCAAACTCCTTGAATTCTGATTAGAAACATTCAAAGGGCAATTTTAACAGTATGAATGCATATATCATTTGCTTTATGATTTATACATTATTTGTTCCCACATTCAGACAGAAGGTGTGTAACTTTCCGAATATATTTTGGTCCCTGAATAAAAAATTACAGTTGTTCTATCTGTGTGACGACTGTGAATTGGGTGTGTTCGATTGAATTTTTTTCCCCAGACAAATCAATAAAAGATAAGCCAAGTTGTACTTTACTGTGCTGTCTCATTCAAAGAATATTGAATTCTCTAAATGTGCATTCTCAGTTTTCAACTAATTTTGTAGAACACAAGGCCACCTGCTGTATTCGGAAGAGGTCGATTTTCTTACATTTGTGTTTTCTTTCTGCATCAATTCTGAATTCAGTGCACTTCATGTTGCTTGTCTTGTTAGATAAGAACGTTCATACGTCTTGTCATGTTGCATGATCACAAAATATCTTTAATGCTGTTTTTTGTAGAACTTCGTGGATTCTAACCATAGGCTATAAAATATTTCCTTGCAGATTTCTTTAGTCAAAGAAATATATATATATATATATATATATATATATATATATATATATATATATATATATATATATATATATATATATATATATATATATATATATATATATATATATATATATATATATATATATATATATGTGTGTGTGTGTGTGTGTGTGTGTGTGTGTGTGTTTTGGCCATCAGAGTCTTCAATGTCTATACTGTAAATATCTAAAACACTAAAACACTTTATTTATTGTTGTCCTTAAATTGCTCCAAATGCTCTTTTTGCTTTCTAGCATTACTAGATGCCCGGTTTGAAATATTCACCTAGGCCTTCAGAATGAATTTTGATGGCTCAATAGCCTAAAATTATTGTAGATCAGAAAGAAAATTATTGTAGCCTGTTGCTTCAACCAATTAGATTTTGAGTCTTCAATACTAAAGCCTTTTAGGAGGCTAACGTTATTTTGCGCATTCAAGCCCTCTGATTGGAGAGTACTTTGGTGAGCAGACATTTTAGCAAATTAAACTTGACTTTCAGAATTAGCTTTGATGGCAATAGAGAAGGACTTCTTAATGGAACTAATTAAACTCTTTTCACAGAAAAAAATTAGGATGGATTTTGTATACAAATAATGTCAAGATTCGATCATAATTTTTGGTACGTATTATTTTCCTAAATAATATTGTAATTTGGGCGGCACGGTGGCTTAGTGGTTAGCACGTTCGCCTCTCAGCGCTAGGGATTCCTGGTTCGAATCCCCATCTGGGTGGAGTTTCCATGTTCTCCCCGTGTCCGCGTGGGTTTCCTCCGGGTTCTCCGGTTTCCTCCCACAGTCCAAAAACATGGATCAAGTTAATTGAGTTCTCTAAATTGCCCCATATAGAGTGTGTTTGAGTGTGTGAGTGTGTGCCCAGCGATGGATTGGCGCCCTGTCCTGGGTCTATCTGCCCAGCGCCCGAGACGTTCTCCCCTGGATGGGCATGGGGAACCCCACCGCGACCCTAGTAGAGGATAAAGCGGGAGATAATGAATGAATGAATGAATATTGTAATTTTTGAGGTTATTGTGAATTTCATCTGTGGCTACGCGAGTGTAAAAGGGTGGATACGAATGAGGACCGGAGACAGGATTTCACTGGCTAAGGCTCGATTTACATATTATTTTAAATTTATTATATGCACGTGTTTTGTATTCGCTGGTTGCTCGCGTTCCAGCTGCTTATCAGACAGAGCCATGTCAAGTGCATTAATTATCTTATTAATTATAAGTTTCTTTGTGACAATGTACTATTGCAAAAATTACTGTATAAATAAATTACTTTAACTTAAACTTATCTGTAATCAAAGTTCTTTGCCATGACTCCAATTTCTACCCCCAAATCCAGCCACAACGCGATAACTATTTGCGATGCAACAGCTCTTTATACTGCATTTCTGCAAGATGTTTTTATAGCCATGAAATAGGTATTGTCAGGATTCATTCAGATGAAGCATTAGTGAAGACCTAGGTGAAAGGCCATGCCATTTCCATCCATTATCTTCTGCTTTATCCTATATTAGGGTCGCGGGGGGGTTCCCCATGTCCATCCAGGGGAGAACATTTTGGGCGCTGGGCAGATACACCCAGGACAGGGCGCCAATCTATCGCTGGACAGTGGGCACACACTCACACAGACATACACACTCTATATAGGGCAATTTGGAGAACTCAATTGACTTGATCCATGTTTTTGGACTGTGGGAGGAAACCGGAGAACCCGGAGGAAACCCACGCGGACACAGGGAGAACATGGAAACTCCACCCAGATGGGGATTCGAACCGGGAATCCCTAGCGCTGAGAGGTGAACGTGCTAACCACTAAGCCACCGTGCCGCCCGCCATGGCATTTCAAATGACCAAATAGTGATGAAAGAAAGTTAAATAATTAACATATTAACTTTTTTACTTTTATTTAAGTAATATTACATAGCAGAAACTACTGTGAATATCAGCATAGCTATGTGAACCATTGCCAGGCAAAGCAAAGTTTGTGTTGGGGGGGTGGGGGGTAAATTTAAATGGAAATAGAGGACTGATGTTAAGTCATGTGACAAGAGCGGTGCTTTTTGGTTTCCTCTCACAGTCCAAAACCATGGATCCAGGGTAAATTGACTGCTCATAATTGCTCAGCGATAGATTGGCGCCCTGTCCTGTGTGTATCTGCTTAGTGACTGAAACGTTCTCCCCTGGATGGGTATGGGGAAACCCCCCCCCCCCCAACCCTAGAAGCATATTAGTAATATGCAACACAATAGCATATTACTGCTTGAACTTAGAAATAAAATGTGGTATAGGAACCACTCTTAGTAATTTTGATTAGTAAAAGCTCAATGTGTGTCAAAAAATGCAATTTTGCTAAAACTAGTATTTCTTTTTATTAAGTTCAAATTAATTTGTTTTGATGCAAGGTTTCATTTATATCATTTGTATAAATAGGTTATGACCATTAATTCCCCAAGCTACATTTTTTACCTAATTTGCTCATCTTAAGTGAGGGTTACAGTAATTGCAGAGCTGAGCATTTCTACATCCTCCATGATCACACAGCCCACTTACTCTATCTTTATCTGTTCATGTACTGTTACAGTCCTCAAGTGGATTAATATTGACAAATCTAAGACATGTTCAGGGTAGCATTGATAATTTCAGAGCTTTGCCCTCTGTCCTTGCGCAAGACTGCTTCTGACATTTTATCTCTATTTATTGATGTGTCCAACAAAATGGCACATAAGTGATGTATCACCACAATATTTTTGTAATGGACTGAGTCTGTATATTAAAACAGAAGCTGCTGATGTAATCTGATCTGATCTAATCTGGTCATTGCTCAGGTAAAGAAGCGTGCTCACAAGTGTTGGGATGTGTGTATTCAGCTGAGTAAAAGCACGCCGACCGTTAGCAAGGCTTTCCTCCATACGTGTGTCTGTTCTCTGGGATGCATGTTTAATGAGAGGCTTTTTGGTGGACCCCTCAGAGGAGTTAATTAAACTGAGAGAGGCTGAAGCTGATGAGCCACAACACTTTGACCTTGAGGCCTCACTCCCCCAGTGCGTGTGCAATTACACCTGCATAATCAGCGCTGTGAACAGTGGCTACAGCCACCTCCTTCTCATCCCCATTCTTGTCCATTCGCTCCTTTTCCTACTTCTTTTTTGCCATCTCACAGTCAACACCTACCGTGCTGCCATTGCCATGCAAGTAACATAGAGTGCATCAATGGACCACCACAGTGTGTTATAATGAAGGATCGCATCTTCTCAGCATGACAATTATATTATTCCTTGGTGGTGGGTAGTAGCACCAGCGGTCCCTAATCTAAGTGGGAGACTTGTCTCTGTTTGGCATCAGGGGGCATGAAAATGATCTCTCTATCAAACCAGCTTGCTCGTCACTGCCAAGCCAGAGATTTGCTAGCCTTTCCATTGGCTACAATGGCTGCCAGGACCACAGCTGACTTTTATCTGTTTCCACACACAGTGTACCAGGTTTTATCTCTCTGGCTTTTTTTATGGTCCACACAAACATGTCTTGTGCACTGCAGTATTTGGTAGCTAAGTCTATTTACTAGGTCCAATTAGTGCAAAATAATTCCATCTTTGCGCAATATTTGTTTTGCACAATGCTGCCATTATTGCACTTTGTAATATTTGCACAATTCTATTATTTGCACTTCTGGTTGATGCAAACGGCATTTCATTGTTTTGTACTTGTATAGAGCAGTGACGAAAAAGTATAATTATGCAATTAAAAGTAGGATACTAAAGGTGTGGTAGCTCAGTGATTAAGGTGTTGGTGATGAAGCTGAAGGTTGTGGGTTCAAATTTCTGGTCCACTGAAATCACCAATGTGGGTCTTTGAGCAAGACCGTTAACCCTTATTGCTCCAGTATGTATATGCTGTTGTGATCTCAACCGAGTTGAAATTCCTCTAAATCGCTTTGTATAAGTGTCTGCTAAATGACCAAATGTAATGTAATATAAATAATATTATCCTGCTACAAATCAGCATGATGGAGAATCTTCTGTATTGCATGTTTAGTTTACATATTTTTTTCAATTTAGTGATGTGGTTACAATTTTCTTACTACATGCTTACTACACCATGTATGTGACAGGTGTCTAAATCACACATGGCCATGTGGCCATGTGGCAATAATATTATTTAAAATACACAAATTAATTAATTAATTTATTTATTATTTCCCGCCATGCAGTTCCAGGGTAGAGCGTTTTAGGCACTGGGCGGATAAACCCAGGACATGGCGTCAATCTATCACTGGGCACACTCACTCACACAGACACACACACAAACACACATTATATGGGGCAATTTAGAGCATTCAATTTACCTTCAGTCCATGTTGTTGGCTTGTGGTAGAAACCATTGTTGAGGAAACCGGAGAACCCAGAAAAAACCCACATGGACACGGGGAGAACATACAACCCAGATTGGGATTCAAACCACCTCCGCCACCCATTGAAAGCCACCGTGCCACCCATTGAAAATACAAATACACCCACTTTTTTATTAATACACAAATATACACAAAATTATTATTAAATTTTTTAATAAACTGAAGTGAAGGCAATCTTTTGCATGAAACTCACTACCTCCCCATGCTCGCTGGGATCACAGATAAGCCCAGAAGCAAGAGCAAATCATGGAATAGCTTCACACTTGTGTGCTTGATGTCTATGACTGAACATGACCCTTGGGTGATTTCATCTTCAGCTGCCCTCTCTTGCCTTCTCCAGCCACCCATGCCTGGGTGCTTAGTAAAGCTGTCTTACACAGCAGCTCCAGCCAGACTTAAATAAAGAGAGAATGAGGCAAAAATGTTTTGAGAGAATGGAATGCCACAGTAGATAAGCATCACAAGCTGCTCCATATTTATTATGTGCAACAATTTGACTTACAGAGAATTTAGATTAATAATGCCAAGCCGCAGGAAGTAATTTTCTTTGCAGAAAGTGATTTACATGCAGTGATGCCCGAAGAAAAGCCTATGCAGGATCTTTTGTGGTGTCAGCTAAAAATAATGACATTTAAAGGAGGGTCCAAGGTTAATGGGTCCTCCTCCCACTTTTGAACTTTACACCATTCTCATGTTCTGAATGTAGGAGCAGATTGCTTGCAATGCCATGCTTTCAGAGAGCCGCAACGCAGACATGATTTTAAGGGGATCGCAGTTTTAAAAATTGTGCCCTTATAAGTTTCTATCCCACTCTCCTTTTTTGATTTAGCTGAATGTCATTTTTGAAGCCTTATCTTTGCTTTGCAAATCTGTGTACTCTGTAAAATACAAACAGTCAGAAGCTATTTTTTACTGTGTTCTCGTATTTCTGTGAGTATTGGCCTGCTGTGGTTTGGGAAGTGTTACTTATACTTCTGCTGCTGGGTGAGTCCACCTCAGCCCTACAGGGCTAAAGGTGTTCTGATAAAGTGAGCTCTCCAGAAACCCCTTGCCGAGAGAAGAAGGTCCGGCTCGGCAGATGAATGTTTTTTTTATGATTGCCTCTTCCCTCTGTCATGCGTTTACTTTTAACGAGCCTGGCTCCCTGGCCAGTCAGCACGAGTGTTATTGATAAATGATTAACAGTGCAGAAGGTGCGAGGAGTTGGATTGGGCCTTCCTCCATCGAGCAGGAGTGCTACTGAATATTTCATTGACACACAGATGTGCTGCTGTCTGTATAACTGCTCTTGGCTTCCCAGCCTTGCTCGGATGAAGCGCTGTGAATTCCCAGCTACTCTCTTAGTCTGTAATGCTCTGGCTTTACAGCTAATCAACGTCATGTACCTTTATGTGTTTTGGTGGGTTATACAGAAAACCCACACCGTATTTGCTGACATACAGTTCTAGTTTGGACACTTTACATGTTGTATTTGCTTAGATGTGTCAGTGAAAGCATTTCCATATGCATTTCAATGATTCAACAAATACATAAGCAAAAAGTTCACTATCAAATTATTTCACAACTTTCTATTATTTCTTATTAATACGGTTTCTATTGGGAGCACTGTATGGCTGTATTGCTCCTATTAAGACAATATTTGCTTTTATCCTTCTGATTCAAATGTGTTTGCCTGTCCTTCCATGTGGTTTTGTTATTTAATATCTTTTATTTCATTATCTTCCGCTTAATCCACTACTAGGCTCGCAGGGGGGCTCCCCATGCCATCCAGGGGAGAACATTTTAGGCGCTGGGCAGATACACCAAGGACAGTGCGCCAATCCAAAGCTGGGCATGCACTCAGGCACACAAACACTATACAGGGGCAATTTTGTTAGGGCAGTTTAGAGCAACCATGTTTTGGACTGTGGGAAGAAACTGGAGAACATGGAGAAAGCCCATGTTAACACTAGGAGAGTCTTTGCTTAGTCTTTACTGAGTTTAGAAAAAGATATATGCTTATATATTAGAATATATTATATTTTATAATATTTATTTTGCACTACTTTGGCAAACACTTGACCTTAAAATTGTCATAGAAATAAAATTGAATTTTGAAATGCTAATGCTTCTTGCAAATTTTTTATGTTTTATGTTACATTTTAGACATTATTCTTCTCTATATAATTAACTGTATAATTTTTTGTGTTCTAGTGCACAAAGATTTTCTTAAAAGTGTGTTTGGTGAATTAGGTGTGAAAGAACTCGACTGTCCCAAACACAACACTAATCCACAACCCAACTAAATACCTTTGGGTTTAACTAAAACAGAGATTGTAAGCCAGGCCCTCGCATCCATCAATACTATCTTGCCTAACAAATGTTCCAGTGAAATAATGGACAATGGACAACACACAAATATTAGATGTTATAACTGCAACGTGAGAACTAAATTTGATTCCTATACTCCTGCAGGTGTAATGCGAAGTTGTAGGTACTGTTATCCATACAGTGCAGCTTTAGTCACAATTTCCTAACATTTTCAACATTGGTTAGTTATTGAAAAAATGGATTTCTTTAATAATTTTAGTAAAACTTTAAACTAATCAAACACAATCACATTAGTCATTTCACTTATCTTAAAGATGTCAGACTCACTGACAAAGTGGCGTATCGCTCAACTGTGATATATAGCATTCTATTAAGATTGAGAAGCAGGGCTTGTTAGGATTATAGTCATGTAGGTCTACAGTTAATTTTCCTATGAAATCTCATCAGGTTGACAGTGGATTTAAAATGTACTTGTAATTCATCTTAAAGACATTTAGCCTGGCTTAGGTGGTACTATTTGTCTGTGTAACACTGCCATCTCCTGTTTGGGAGCCCAGACCCGTCAGTGAACTGTATACAAACATTGTGACTGGTCCACCACAGATCAAAGCCTCCTCCTTTAATCCTCTCTATTCAGCACAGAGAATGTCACAGAGACAATTATTTAAACACTGCTAAATTTGCATCAATTGTTATCACTTGTTTTTGGTTTTGTTTATTTTTGGATGACAGCTTAATTGTGGAACCTCACTGAGAGTGTTTGATAGAATTAAAGGAACAAAAGAGTAAAGGATGACAGTCAGTCTGCAAACACAAGTGTTTTATAAAAAGTAAATCAGCTGGGCTAATAGAAATGTTCTGTTTGATTCTTAGCATCTGGGAATAAAATATCTGTGTGGTTATTTGTCATTGTGCTCTCTCTCTCTCTCTCTCTCTCTCTCTCTCTCCTTTTCCCACTATATCTGTATATTTATAGAAATGATGTTTAAATCTATTGACAATTAAAAAATCAACAAAACTGCCAATCTAAGCAGTGATCTATTTTATTCATCACAATGTGAGTTTAGATAAAATCTATTGCTGGTCACACACAGATACACTTACAAACACACACTATATGGGGCAATTTAGAGCACTCAGTTTACCTTAAATCCAAGTTTTTGAATTGTGTAAGTGAAACCACTAAGCCACAGTGTTGCCCCAGAGAATACGTAATGCTACTTAATATCATCATAGCAGACACCACATTCTGTGATTCTTCTTTCCAGTTTTATGTGTCCGTTGTATTTATGCGGTCTTGATATTCTTGTCTAATAACTGCACATTTTTTTCTTTGCCCCTCACAAACCCCCCTCCCCACTCTATGTGTACTTCATGGCTCATTTAAGTATAAATAGGTTTGTTTACATTAGGCACATCATTGATTGCTCTTTGGTACAGTACAGTATAAGGCCAGTAAATACTACCGCAAGGCTGAACTTAATTGTTTTGCTGTGAACATAAGCAAATGCAAATAGCTTATTGTGCTCACAGCGGTTCAGTTCACACATTCTTCTATAAATCCTACTGCTCCAACAAATTTACAAGCCAAGCAGGCCATGCGCTAATGAAACATAGTGATGAATTATGTGGAATGTGTTGCCTAATAATTTCTTCTGTTTATGGTATCATCATTGTTAGCTCCATGTTTGGGGGGAAGTGAAGCAGAAATAGGAGTCTGTGATCACAGTAAACCAGTGTGATCGGATAAAGTTATACTGCTTCAGAGACGAGACAAGGAGACAAAAGATTAACACCATATGGAGCAAGAAGATAGCAGGAGCAGGAGGGCAGAGGCAAGATTCACACAGAGAAACTGAGGAAAGGAAAGTGAAAGGATGAGAAGCTATAAACAAGAAATAGAAACTGGTTGGGACAGCAACAGATGAAACAAAAGCAGGCAAAGTGAGACACATAGAGAAAGAGAGAAAAGCTGCAACCAGCTGCATTAAAAGAGGAGGAGGAGGAGAAGGAGGAGAATAACGGTAAGAGGTGAGGTACTGGCAATGATAAATGGTTCATGGCTCATCAGAGTAAGCCGGGTTGTTTTGTAAAGATTAAATTTTAATACAGCTCTTTGACTCGCCACCACTAGCAAATAATCACCACCCAACCAAACCAAGTATCATTTTGCCCTAGAATGAAGTGACTATGAGAGTGTGTCCTTGAACACAAGTCCTGCAGATGATGAATATTACATTACAGGGGAGAGAGTAGCAGCAATAGTTGAATTTATACCATTAATTTAAAAGCAGTTTCCGTACTCACTTTAGGTCAGATTATTCACACTTTATATGTAATAATAAAAATCAGGAAGCAGTTAGATTTTGTTTATGCTCAACAAGGTGGAGTCAACAAAAACCTCTTTCACTCTGTAAAGGAGGACAATATACAAGCTTTGTCCTTTTTCTTCATTACAAAATGACCATTAAACTGCACCATATTTTATATATAAGACATAAAAATCAATGCCTATGTTATATTCTGAAGTACATTAAACTTAGCAATTTCCTTAACCATGTATGCACTTTTTGCATACCAGTAAGCAAATAATTGTAAGTTTAGCTCTCTATCTTTAGCTTCAGAGAAGGCCCTGATGGCACGCCACTGTCTAATTCAGGTTGGGATCTCAGAAACTTTGCATTTTTCACTTTTTTTCTGTGGTACTTTTCTTTTTATCATGCTTTATATTGCATTACAGAAAAATAAAAAGGATAAATAGAAATAACAAAATACACTAATTCACAATATTCCCCTCTCCAAACCCTCAGTATACCAGCCATTGTATTACATACATGAATATTCACTAAATGTCAGGTACACATATAAAACAATAAAAAAAATAACTAAATGACATGCATGAATACATGTAAACATACATTTATACATGTAAACATGTATAATAAAAAGTAAACATTAAAGAATTTTTTTTTTAAATAAAAATAAATAAATAAATAAATAAATATATATAATACAAAATATTAAATAATAATACACTGTTTACATCCAGCGCTAGGGATTCCTGTTCCTGTTCTCCCCATGTTCGCATGGGTTTCCTCTGGGTTCTCCAGTTTCCTGCCACAGTCTAAGTACATGGATCACGGTCAATTGAATTCCCCAAATTGCCCCATATAGAGTGTGAATCTGCCCAGCGCCCGAGACGTTGTCCCCTGGACGGGCATGGGGAGCCCCCTGCAACCCTAATATAGTGTAAAGCGGAAGATAATGAATGAATGAATGAGTTTGAAAGTCTGACCTTAGTTAATTCATATTTAAAGATTCTAACAGGGAAGTCGAAGGGGATAATGGAAATCCAAATTTAAGGATACAAAATTTTAACAACAAAAAAAGTTGTAAATATTTATAAAAATGTAATACAGGAATATTATATGACTGTATAAACTGTTCAAAGGAGACAAAATTACTATAAATGTAAATGTATAAATGTACTATAAATGCCCTTTCTGGCCCAAATAACAAAAGGCATCATCTATTGATGATGGGGGAACATATGATTGTTTGCAATTGGAGCAGGTCATTGTAATTTTAAAGGATTTTTTCTTGTCTTTGAGTAAACCAGCACATGAGTTCCATCTTTAGACTTTTTTAATATATTTTAGTAATAAAGACTATCTTTGTACTCAGAGCAGCTGATTTGATGTTCTCCATTTTAAGTCCAATTTCTTGAGCCTTGTTGGTTGTCATACTTTTCATGTATCTTGGCACTGAAGTCGCAGTAATACAACATATTAACAGGTCTTGTTAATTTCTTTCTGTACTTTAATGCAGACCATTTTAATTGCTTCTTTATTTACCTGACATTATTGGAAAGTAAAACCTGTATTATTGTAATTTTGTCTGCATCATGTCCTGATTTTGTCTGCATGTGATAAGCGAAGCTTCTTCATTACTTCTTTCTTGATCATATTCATTATTAGTAGTTGCAATATTCTTCTGACTGAATGTGGTTATTGCCCCTTTAGTCCCCTATTTCTTAGAATCTAAATGTCTAGACAGTTTTTTTTCATATTCACTGCTATGTTTTTACATTGTTTTCTATTCCAAATTATGTTTTTGCAGTCGCGATGTTAAATGTGATTTCAATTGCACATGATTTACATTTTACCTCATTGTTAAGGGTAAGATGAAGTCCTTTCAGTCTGATGAACCATGCTTTTTGCAAATTCATATAGTAATCTTGTTAGGGTGTAATAGTGATTAATCATTACCTTCATACAGTACACATACTTGGATAAGTGTCTTTACCATTGTCACTTTTGTGATCATCCACTGCTGACATTATCCAATATTGCAGGTGCCTGCTGTAGGTGGTAGGTTAAGTCTGGCACCTCTGTTAAGCCCTGGGAGGCTGAAATAGAAGTTAATAATTCCCACCAGCATTTATTTTTTGTTTCACTAATATGTGTTAGCCTCCTTATCCAGACATGCCATGAAAATATATATGCTTTAATGAGAATGTAAGTTGGTAAGCATGTGACCTGGGCAGGATCATTGATGAGAAAATGGGAAAAGTAGATTGTATGTAGGTTTATGCGGAGGAGGGTTTGACAGATGTTCAATAACAGCTCTGTTCAATACGTTGGTTTTATATATGGGATGCAAACCCTTTGAAAAAAAGAAAGTTTTAGTTTGAACTTTAATACTTTGCATAAGTATTAACATCCATCCTTATTTGGCTGCACAGTGGTGCAGCAGTTAACACTTCCACCCTACAGCAAAAAAAGTCCTAGGTTCAATTCTCGGTTAAGGCAAACAAAGGTTCTGTGTGGAGTCGGCATATCCTCTCTGTGCCTGAGTGGGGTTTTTTTCCAGGTAATCTGCGTTCCTCCAAAGACAAGTGTAACCACTGGAATTAAAATTAATCCAGTATTGTGCTGCCTCAACATTAAATTCTTAAATAAACAAAAAATAATTGAACACTTCCTTTATGCATTCCAGTCATGTATTTTGGTTATTACAATCTGGAACTGAAGAAAAAAAATAATTTCTAATAATCTATGATTACATAAGCATCCATGCTGCTGCCAAAACATCGCCTGTAGTTCTGATGCAACCAATTACCATCAATTACCATCTCTACCACTACCAATTCTCATTACTCAAAAATTACACGTCATTACTCAATCCTTACACGATAAATACAAGTTGTCCATTAGGTACCAAAGTAACAAAGTGCACAAACATGATAATGGTCTAATCAGAGAATATAAGTGAATTAATATAAAAATATAATTCTGTAATGGACTACTAAATTCATTATTAAGACAACATGTTACAACCTTGTCTCACCTTTGTCAAAACCACCCATCTAATGTAGTTGATTGATTAAGTAGGATAATAATTAGAGAAGCAACCAAGTGGTCGAATGTAAAGACTATAAAAACATGGAGAAAATTTTAATTTTAACTATAGCTCCAGGGATAGATTGGTACCCTGTCCTGGGTGTATCTATCCAGTGCCCGAAACATTGTTCCCTGCCCAATTCCCAACATATGTTAGCTTAGTCACTGACACTGAACAAAACTGATTGGCTTAGGGTGCCCGTTCCAGTTTTTTTCAAAGGTGTTTGATGTGATTTGATATTCATTGCTCTGTGTGGGCTAGATAATTTCAATCTCCCACAATAATAACTTTTTCAAACTTGCTTTTACAACTGCGACACAGTGATAATGAAAGAGAAAAGGGCCTTCCCTAAACACAAAGCATATCCATAATTTTCCAAAATATGTGGATGTTTTTTATATAACTTGTAGCATTGGGACTAAATTAAAAATGTTATGATTAAGAATTGGGCTGCATGGTTGCTTAGTGGTTAGCATGGTGGCCTCCCAGCACTGGGTATTCCAGGTTCGAGTTTACATGTTCTCTCTTATTATTGTGTTTGTGTGTGTGGCTGTGTAAGTGAGTGGGATAGATTGGCACCCTGTCATAGGTGTATCTGCCCAGCGTCGAAACATTCTCCTCTGAATGGGCATGGAGAACCCCTGACCCCCACCCTGCACTACCCTAGTAGAGGATTAGACAGAAGCTAATGAATGAATGATTAATAATTGTGTTTTTATTAGTTAAATGAGAACTGTAGAAGTGTAATGCACATGTAACTTTTTTTTGAGTTGCAGTATGGTTTAGTCTATACATCAAGATGCTATTCACTGGAATGGCCATCATACCCTCCCTACTTTCCCTATATCTCTACCACCCTAGTGGCCAAAAATGGCACTAAAATAGATAGATTTTGTCTGTTGCCAAGGTTACTACATTGACAACATGACATGGCCATTCATTCTCAGTACTGTATCTCTGTGGCCTTCTGTGAGCACATGGCAGCTAATCTTGGCCCTCAATCTGCCTGCCTGCCTGTCATGATGGGGGCTGAACTGAGCAGAGTGTGGAAATGAGGCGGAAGAGACAGACCTGTCCAGCTCATTGAGAGGAATCCTCTCTCTTCTCTGGCCACTCACTGATATTATGGCAAAGTTTGAGATGCTGTGTGTCCTGAAATTGGAGCAGTTTCTATATTGAGAGCTGTATACACTAGTCAGAAAAAATGCTGGGTGAAAAACAATAAAATTGGAGTCAGAATAAAAGTGTTATTGAATATATGCCATCATGATTGACACCTCTTTCGGTTTGCCATGTGCATAGAAGAAATATATTATTACAGCTGCTCTTATACCAATGGACTGAAATAGTGTAACCTTTAATTAAAAGTGAGTGTTTCAAGGACCAAGCAGGATTTAAAACCAGTGGCATGATTGTAGGGCAGCGCAGTGGCGTTGTGGTCAGCATGTCCGCCATTTAGCGCTGGGGATCCAGGTTCGAAATGCAATCCGGTTGGAGTTAGGCATACATTAACCCTGTTAACTAGCTTTGAAAATTAAAGTTCCAGAAAGAAATATGAATGTTTGATGTGTGATCTTTTGCCCACCGATAGATTGGCGCCCTGTCCTGGGTATATCTGCATAGCTCCTGAAACATCTCCTCTTGATGCATATGGGAAATTAATGAATGTATGATCTTTATGCTGCCCAGGGGTTGTTTGGTGCCCTGTCCTGGGTGTATCTGTCTAATCCCCCCTCCCTCACGACCCTAATAGAGGATTAAGCAGAAGATAATGGATGGATGGATGGATGGATGGATGGATGATCTTTATGCATAATTAGGTCTGCGTCCGAAATTTAATTTCTTTTTGAGGTTTTAAAGACCAACACTAAGTTATACATTGTACAAATTATTTTCTCTTTACAAAACCCTGACAGTATGTGTCACATGGGGAAAATCTGTATTTGGTACTGTTCTTGCATTTTACCACCTCTCAAACACATGCCCATAAATTGAAACTGCTTGTTTTAAAAATAATTGGAAACATGGCTTTCATTATTAAATCATGTGCTTTTAACTATTATCTGTGTGTGTTTACTGTAAAGCCACAAAATTAATTTTAACAGCCTCTAAATATGTAAAACATTGCTTTATAACCAGTCTGTCATGCCTAACCTTTGTTTGTTTTCGTGACAGATGCCATTTCAACATGTTCACAAACTCATTTTCACTCAATTGCTCCCAGAAGCTTTCCTGGAGAGATTTAGCAAATATACTGTGAACATAATGAGCAGGAGTAGGGGGTGGGGAAAGAGATAAAGAAGATGGAGAAATGCCAGGAACTGCACAAATATATAGTTTTATTTCAGGTAATAGTAGAGTTCATTTAAGAAAAAGGATTAAATTTGCTTAAAGTATCAGCATGTTATTAGCCAACAGCATACATAGTTTTCAGTGTTGTATTAGCTTCTGATTAGCAGTTTGTTTACAAATAAGTTCCCATTATAAGTCATCATTACATCTGAAAAGTATCTGATTGTTTTTTCCAACTACAGTGTGTGGTGTGTTTTTATGTGTTATACCAATATGCAATCTTAAAGTCACAGGGCCCAAATTAAGAAACAAAACTTCCAATTAAAATGCTTATCACAGGCATTTGTTCCTTCTCGTTTTAAGTGAGCATTTCCTCATTCTAATGTCTGGAAAGAATGCAGCAGATATTCAAATTAGTTACTTTGTTATTGGTGATAGCGAATTAATTGTATCCTCTTGAGCAGTGAATATCACATTCATCTTGTTCCTACTGTACACCAGTGTCTGGTATCATTCCTTAATTTATGCATTAATTAATTTAGCTACTGTGATGAATGTCTTGAATTAGATAAGAGTAACTCATCCTCTCTGTGATGCACAATGGTGCACTTCACATGCTCTCCAAGGCCTTTTCAGGCTAGTAAAGATTGTTTAATGTCTTGGCCTTTTATGACTGGGAATGTCCCAACTTAATCAGGCGAAGGTGTCCATGTTATATTTTATTAACGGCTTCAATGACTTGCAATACAAACCGAAAAAAAACATCTACTTCACCATTTTGTTCTTTCTTCTCTGCCTTCTTTTTCTTTTTTATTTCAAATTATGCTTGTCGCTTTTTTGGTGACAGGGGTTATTTTGCACCATTTAGTGTTAAGCATGTCTTATTACTGGCAGGCTTCGGAAGCACATGGCCTGGATTTGTCATAATTAAAGCAGGGCTTGGCTTGGCATCAGAGAAGGATGCAATAAAAATGCCAGTTTGTTTAGGATAAACTCACATGCCCATGGGGCTTGAGAGACCTCCTTGCACTAAACCTAGTTGCCAGAACATATGAAAGGATAAAGTGGCTGTATTAAATCTGTTGACTTGAAGATCCTCTCGAAGGCACCTCAGTATTGCATTTGTTGACTGCCTCAGCCCCACCAGCTTCTCAGAGCAGTATTGAATTAGACAGTGCACCCCCCTCCCACCCCACTGCACTAGTTAAGTAGTATTGAATCGGCGTGTAGCTGCACAGTTCTAATGTTTTTAGACTCTATTAAATTTATCATTTGAGCGTACATAGTTTTGGGAAAAGTGTTAAACTCTGAGTTCATGGCTTTGCTTTAAGAAATGCTGGATTGCTTTGAAATATACCTGGCACTCAGATTTGGCTGGAGATTTTCAGTTAGTCTATGAAATGAAAGCCATTCAGGGTAATCTGTGGACCATAAAACTGTGTTAGATTTTCATCTTTGTGTTTATAAGAAGGTTGAAGAGGGTCTATACACTGGGCAAATGTCTGGAAAATATCTAAATCACATAGAAACACTCTATGCATGAAAACTGCATTCAAAACATTTTTAAAAGGGCATAAACAAATGAAAATGCCTCTGGATGTGCGTCCATACAGACCTATGCTTGAACCCAGACTTCATATCAGTATGACTAAATATCTGTGTTTCAGCAGTACATTTGGATTTATAGCTGCAGGTTAATGGTGGGCCTAATAAATAAAAACATCAGTGTGACTGTGGGCAGCTCCAGTGGATAGCTGTAATGCAGTCAGTCCGGCGTGTGCTCAGTGTCGGGCTGGAGGGGCGGCAGCGGATGGCAGGCCTGATGAATGGCTGGCATGCTGCATTCTGACAGAGACGAATGTGAGGACTCGGTCCTACCGGAGGCACCCAGTCCCCAATGAATGGGCTGAAAGAAGATCACATGTCCGGATGCCTTTTTCCAATCAGAGCCACACTAGGAAGACTAAAAGCAGTGGCGGCAGTTGGAAGTAAAGTGGCTTGTCTGTAACATTTTCTAGACATCCTCTTTCTGAAGTGCCCTCTAGCTGACTCTGACACACTGTTTGTGAGCTCAGGGACAGTCAAGGAGGCAGAATTGCTCTGGATAACCATCAGCTCACCAGATGTGTTCTTTTAGGATTTCACTTAGCATCTGGACAGCTTAGGTGCTCAGAGAAGAACTTTCAGGCACTAGATAGACAGTCTTTATTTTTCCAGCACTATTGAACAAGGTATTTGCGTCCATCAGAGTTGTCATGGTATCATCTCATTTAAACCTTACATTTAATTTTTCAAACATTGTAGTTCTCATACTAGACTAGATAGATTTAAAATGCATGCTCTGGAAAGGTATTTTAAAATAAAAATAAAAAAAATTAATAAAAAAATACATGAATCCAGTCAATGGGAAAGGAAGGTGATTAAAAGGCTATCTGTGTTAACAGGGATATTGGTTTTCAATGAGCCTCTCATGGTAACATCTCACTGGCATTCCTGCTTCTGACTCAACTGAGCCGTGACTGGTCTATTAATAGACTATTGATGAATATTGATTACAAGCTCGCGAACACATGAAGAAACAATGAGCAGAAAGCAGGCTTTTCCTTTTACAGCAATTGCATACCATTATGGCCTTAAAAGATTGCCCGATTTCTCCTTCATAGTAATCTGGGAGAGCGTCGGGCAAATGCACACACTTCTGATCATTTGCAGCATGGTTAGAGACACTTCTTTATCTTCTTAACAAGAACGATTTGAAAACAATCCATCATTAAAGCAATACGGATGGCAGTAGCATATGCTTTTAGATTGGTCCTGGATATAATAGATTTTGCCAACAAGGCCAGTATATGTGCAGCCCCACCCTTAAACAGAAGTAATGAATTAGAAGTGGATAGAGACCTGGGGAAACATGTTATATTAATAGCTCTTTTTATGGTCAATCTCAGCAGTGGTGTCTGTTGACTTATGCTGGGTTTAACATAATGAATGGAAAAGCGTGTTGCTCTCCTGCCTCCAAGATAGCAAAAAAAGAAATAAATAATTAAAAGCTAAATAATAAATGAGGGATGCTGGGGTGCAATCAAGGAGAGAAAGTACTATAGTTCTTTACCAGAGAAAAATCAAGCGTACGCTGTAATGAGTCTGCTAATGGGGGTGTGACTTTGTGGCCAGCTGAGCTGAGCTCAGCATGTACACTGGATAAATGTCCATTCTGACGTAGCTAAATCCTGTGTGATTTAATTAATGATATGTATCAGAACGCAAGCAGGTGCATCTAACGTTTAAAGCCACAAGTATAAATTTAGAATTTGTTTAGGTGAGTTTTTATTAACTTCTTCTTCTAGAAGAACTTTTTCTTGTCAACTGGTTAAATATAGAAAGCATCAAAGACTAATTTGTAGTTAAAGAATTTAATTACTGGAATTCTATTTACATGGTTAAATCATTTTAACCAGATTTTACAACAGTTCTTTCTGTCTCTTTTTCCCCCATAATAAACAATAGTTACTCTTGGAATGATTTAATATTTCTGCTGCCGTCATAAATGAAGGCGACCATTTGTTTTCTTTCCGGTGTTTTTACAGCAGTTGTTGAGAATGGTAATGAGCTGGGCTGGTGACGAGGAGTCCGTAGGGTATGAGAATCTGCATATCAAAGAGGTCTCTCTAAAGCCAGTGTATGTGGAAAATGTTTAACACGGCTCCCACCTCTCTAGTTCACTGTGAAACGCAGTGTGGGATGCTCTGCCCCAGCAACATGAGCCAGACGTGTTTGCTGTGCAGAGCTCTCAGCGGTATTGTGTCTGAGATCATCAGTGTTCATCTGGTTCAGTTTGCGAATGATTTACATCTAGCATTCAATGCTAAATGAAACTTGGGCCCAGATTTCTAAAGAGCCAGAGATAAATAGCGTAGATTGAATGATATGATGGATGACTAGTGTGTCAAACAAATGCCGTTTTGCTGGGATTTTGCACTTTCTTCTTGCCTCATCTATTCTGTCTATTGTACACAAATTTGCACAGAGGCATCACTATTTGACGATTAACTCTGATCTTTTCCATTTGCTTTATAGGATGCCTAAAATTAAAGAGGTCAGATTTATTGTATGCATGTGGGTGCTTGGGAAAACCCACCAGCAGACTTGAGTCAACCCTGCAAATCTTTTTGATTGCATCACGGTGTTATTGTTTGCCTCTATTTGAGCCTATAAATGGTACTGTTGCTATAAGTAAGCCCGTCTCTCCAGATGGAGCTGTCTCATGAAAATTTCAAGCTTTTTTTTGTGGTGCTAAAAGGAGGCTGTAATGGAGAGATAAAAAGCTTGAACATTGGCTTTACTCTCACTCACACAGATGGGTAGTGAGCTGAGGGAATCTCGCATGAAGTGCTTGGACCAGCTTGACATGCTGGAGGAAATGGGACTGAACGGAGACGTGTACGAAAAGTTAATCACTGTGCTAATGTTGCACTTCATCATCATTTTTTCCTGCTATTGCTGTACCGGGTACCACTTGACCATTTCAGTGCTCTGCTATCCAGCCCAAATGGTGCTTTTACTTTCAATTACATAGCCAACACTAAAACTCAACAGCATTGTTTTATTTGGTTAAATCTGTGACCCAAAATTATTTAAATAAATATTTTATGCTTTTAGTTAGTTGGTGTTAGTTAGTTTGAAATAAATAAAATATAGTTTAGCTGTGTTGATTAATCTATGGATTCATTTTGTGAATCTCATCATAAGGAACTTAAAGCTATACATTCGATCCTGCTATCTACATACCATTTATTAGCTTATTTTACTCTATAATTATCTTAAAACATTTATATAATAGGGGGGCACGGTGGCTTAGTGGTTAGCACGTTCGCCTCTCAGCACTAGGGATTCCCGGTTCGAATCCCCATCTGGGTGGAGTTTCCATGTTCTCCCCATGTCCGCGTGGGTTTCCTCCGGGTTCTCCGGTTTCCTCCCATAGTCCAAAAACATGGATCAAGTCAATTGAGTTCTCCAAATTCCCCCATATAGAGTGTGTCTGTGTAAGTGAGTGTGTGTCCAGCGATAGATTGACGCCCTGTCCTGGGTGTATCTGCCCAGCGCCCGAAACATTCTCCCCTGGATGGGCATGGGGAACCCCCCTGTGACCCTAATATAGGATAAAGCGCAAGATAATGGATGGATGGATTTATATAATATAAAAATTTGGTGGCATGGTGTGTTAGTGGTTAGCACATTTGCCTCTCAGTGCTGGGGATCCAGGTTTGAATCCCACTCTGGGTTGAGTGTCCATGTTCTCCCCGTGTCCGTGAGGGTTTACCCCCCTGACCATAATAGAGGATTAAGCAGAATATAATGAATGAATGAGTATATAGTATTATATGAGTGTATGTATATATATATATATATATATATATATATATATATATATATATATATATATATATATATATATATATATATATTATATGAGTATAGTATTTAATAACCATAAATTCACCGGTTTTTCAGAAATAAATTTTAAAGTTTTAAATAAGTTTTTAAAAATATAATAATATTATACTTTATATATTAATTTAATAATATTAAGTTATAATAAAATGATGATAAACAGATTGTTTCAAAGATGGGCAGCACATAGTGTTAAAATTTGTGAGGACTGTTCTCCCGCTCTCAAATGAGATTTTTCTCTGGACAGATGGTGTTTGAACACTGTTCTCATACATAGCCCTTGGAGGGCATGTGTGTCTATGCATTTGAATGCTTTTTGATAGATCTGAACTTGCTATGCTGTATCTGTGTAGGATGTGGAACAGATCTGTGGGTGAAGTTAGCATGTTGTACCTTTAGGCTCTTGTTCTTTAGACAGTTACAAACAGGTTCCAACAGTGAAGGCTGCTGCCATGCATGGGTGGTTGTGGAGACAGCTTTAAGAAATATGAATCCATCCAGTGTGGCTATAACTCAGCTACATTTCACACCTTTGTGCCAACTCAGCTCCCTCATTCAACCAACATCAATCATAACCCAGTTTCAGTAGTTATGTGATTATTCAGGAGCTCATGTAAACAGTATGTGATGTATTGTGAAATTTGAGGAATTAAAAAAATAATCTGATAAAGCCTTGTATGTTTAATTCCAATAAATTATTTGTTGCTTGTAAACATAAGCAAATACATTAAAAAATAATTATACCTCTTTATAAAATGAGCCATTTGTTCAGCTGTTGACAATAATGCACACTGCTTCACATTTGTATCATTGGGCCATATGATACAAATATATATGATGAGCCATTCGTATCATTGGGCCATGAAAATAGTTTTTAAATAATAAACAAGGGAAATAATAATTGGCAACTGATGTCAATCATCTTTGCATCATACTGCATCCTAATTTGACCAAATGAAGATGCTGGAGCATCATTCTTGAATGCACCAAAGAACAAAAACAAAAAGGCTGCATAACAAGCTGTTCCAGCTCACATGAAAATAAATGTGCAAATGTGGATGAACATTATTTTAAATCATGTACCATTATTGGAAATACAGATTAATATAAACAGAGAGGGGGGCCACAGTCACATAGTGGTTAGCATTTTCACCTTTCAGTGCTGGGGATTCAGGTTTGAATCCCATTCTGGGTGGAGTTTCCATGTTCTCCCTGTGTCCATGTGGGATTTTTCTGGGTTCTCCTGTTTACAAAAACATGGATTTAAGGTAAATTGATTGCTTTAAATTGCCCCATATAATGTGTATTTGTATGTGAGTGAGTGTGCAATAGATTGGCATCCTGTCCTGGGTGTATCTGCTCAGTGACCGAAATGCTCTTCCCTGGATGGGGACCCTAGTAGATTTTGTTTCAAATTTGTTTCATTTTGTTTCACTTTTTTTTTATTATAGTATATTTTTAACACACTCGAGGTTGTACATTACATCCTTTAAACAAATACATCAAATATATCCTTTAAACAAATACGAAAAACAACACTTTGTTACTCTTCTGGCGCAATGACCCCTCTCACCCGTGATACATTCACAACTATTGCATGTCCTTCTCATTATTGCTGTTATTTAACAGGATTATGACACATACACATTATACATTGAAAATTCGTATGGCATTCTAAAACCATTCTAAACCAATAAAAATGAATATAGACTTAGACACTGTTTTGCATATATAACAGCTTGCACTTTTCTTTCCACAATATTCTGGAGTGTGTCTGTGAAAATCTTTGACAATTTGTCCAAAAGTGCTTTTGAAAGGTCACTCGCTGATGTTGGATGAGAGGGACATGGTCACAGTTTTTGTTCTAGTTCATTCCCTAAATTGTTCATTGAAACTGAAAACAGGGCTCTGTGTGGGTCAGTCAGGTTTTTAAATGCCACATTTATTCAGGGATGTTTGCACTTTAATACAAACATAATTATTCCTAAACATTTGGGTTCATATTGGTGACTATCAGGTACCTACCAATCCAGCGCAAGCTCTCTGCCTTATGATTTATTCTTAGTACTTGAAAAAAAAGGCTGCTTTTTGAAAGATCATACTGAAATCGTTATTATCAAAGTAGACGGTTACAGTGAGCATGTTAAAGTGACAAAATGACTGATGTGCAGATGTGAAGATCTTTGAGAAAAACGACTTGACTCTGTAAGGCAGTGACAAGTGACACCAGAGCGACTCCCTCTTGGTTCCACACCACTGCCTTGTTATGGTTATAATTAATTGAAAAATGGAGTTCAAGTTGGAAATTTTTTTTTTGCATGTCTCAATTTGCCTCCACCAGTTCACTCTTTTAACATGCCAAACAATTTACTGTTACAATTGGATTTCAATAATTTGATGCTCCTTTTATTAGTATTTGTGGTGAGTAAAAGGTGAGTAAAAATGGGGGGAAAATAATCACAATGAGCCTGGAATGAAGAAGGGAAAAGAATTGTCAGAGAATATGAAAAACAAAATTATGTAAAAATATAATAATAATAATAATAATAATAATAATAATAATAATAATAAGGCATGGTGGAGTAGTGGTCAGCACGTACACCTCTCAGTGTTGGGGAAGTTTTAATCCAGATCTGGTTGGAGTTTCCATGTTCTTGGACTTTGTGTTTTGGTCTTGAACTAAGTACTAGATTTAAGAGTCACTCAAATAAATTTTGCATGCCTAGTAATTTATTACATAACACTCCAGTGTCTAAATATGTAGGGGTTTGTAAGATGCAGGTTGCTTGTGAGATGCAGCCTAAGATATACAGAATAGATATACTTTCTACTTTAAGCAACCTTAGTAAACAAAAAAAGGATTTATACATTCATATATACTTATATATTTGTATCTTATATGCTGTATTCAGTTTTCATGTTTCTACTAGCTTGTGTAATATAGAACAGCTGTTGGTTACCCTAAATTTCCCTTTGGGATCAATAAAGTGTGTGTGTGTGTGTGTGTGTGTGTGTGTGTGTGTGTGTGTGTGTGTGTGTGTGTGTGTCTGTGTCTGTCTGTCTGTCTGTCTGTCTATAACTTAATCTTATCAAATGACATCTCACGTGACTGTTATACAGACACAAAACAGGATGCAACCCCACAAATCCAAACCTTCAGCAGTGATGCACGCAAACTTATCCAAACCACCTGTTCACCAAATAAGACATTAAAAAAGTGTCTTATTAGCATCTTCTTGATTTTAAATAAACAGCAGTTCAAAACTAACAGAGAGATGTGGTACAGCATTTTCTTCTACTTTTTTTTTTTTTTTAACTCTCCTCAAAGCTTATCATCTAGTCATAGCTAGAAGGAAATCACAGATTACCACGGTGCCTGGGGTTCAAAATTTATTTTAAGCCTCAGAGCGAATGTGACATGGTGTATCAAAGTAGCATCACCCACCTGATTAAGATCAGCGATTTCAAAGCTGTTACTGAAGATTAAATAAAAACATGGCATGTGTCAATAGCTTTGTTGTTGTTTGCTTTGGAGAGCACAAAATAAAAAAAAAAAATTATTTTTGTATTTCTTATGACATAATATGTGCCCCAAATACCAAAATTGGTGAAAGAAGGTGTCTCCTCATCACTGCTCTCTCTTGTTTGTGTTATTTGTCTCAGAATGACCTTTGATTTCACACTGCATTGACTTTAGCCTGTTACAGACAAGAACCTATTTTGCTGACAGCAGAAGAAACGTTATCTGTTAAATAAGTAATTCCCAAATGCTCAGTGAGTTTGCCAGCAGCAAAACATTGGGATTGCTGAAAAGGCAGGAACAGAAACATAGAAGGAAAAAAAAAATAGCCGTCGCAACATTTTCTGCTTCTGTGTTCAATTTCGCCTGAATGTAGATAGCAAGGGTTGTTTATATTTATAGCACACTTCAATTTAAAAGAAAAATACTAAAACATGGCTCGTTTCTCTGATGTTATAGGCACTTATCTAGCCTCCTGCAAATTTAGAGCAATTAACATGTTTAAGCAATTGAACAATTATTAGAAATATGTAAACAGTACACATTATCCTCCAGTTTCCACAGACCTCATAGACTCATTTATAATTACTAGTGGTGTTTCAACTTTTTAGATTCCCTACAACAAACTACATGTTTATTTACCAATGTCATAGCAGGACAATTAAAATAAATCATATCTGAAAATTGAATTGCATAATAAGAGAAAAACATTAATTGCTCAAATATTGATCTTTGATGTATCAGGTGACTTATTACTGATTCTCACTTATGTCTCATATAAAGCTCAACTTTGTCACATATGTTTTGCTCAGGAGAAAGACTATGAGAGAAAGATAAGACATAATGCCACAGGATTTATGATTTATATGTTTAAAGATTTATATATTACAAAAGTACTAACTTGAGTACAGAGTACAGGGTCAGCCTTGATACAGCATCCCCTTAAGCATTAAAGGTTTAGGGCCTTGCTCAAGAGACAACATTGGTAATTAGAGTGGCCTTGAGATTTAAATCCCCAACCTTCAGATTGATAGCCAAACACACTGACCTCTGAGCTACCACACCCTTGTGTTAGAGGTTTAGCACCTAAGAAGTAATTTACTGTATTATGCCTTAAACAGTTATTAGTATTTGAATGAAAAATGGTTCAGTTAATATTGAGACACTTGTCTTAAATTGTTTTCCAAATCTGAGCACAATGTAACACTTTTTTGAGATCGCTTCCAAAACTCGAAAGGATACAGCATGTGCTTTTACGGAACTCTTTATTTCAGATTGATTTTCCTTTTCTCAGGGTACATCTGCAATGCAAAAATGAGATTACAGAAGGAATCAGTTAATATTATTTACATATTGTAAAATAGGTCATGTTTAGCACTGCCATTGTACCATTGTAGCTAGCAAGTTGGATGAATTTTTCATTGTAATGCAAGTTGTAATGCATTGAATAAAGAAATATATTTACAAAAACATATTTACAGTAAGGACGGCATGGTGGCTTAGTGGTTAGCACGTTTGCCTCTCAGCACTAGGGATTCCCGGTTCGAATCTCCATCTGGGTGGAGTTTCTATGTTCTCCTCGTGTCCGCGTGGGTTTCCTCCGGGTTCCCCGGTTTCCTCCCACAGTCCAAAAACATGGATCAAGTCCATTGAGTTCTCCAAATTGCCCCATATAGTGTGTGTGTGTGTCCATGTTTTTGGACTGTGGGAACCCAGAGGAAACCCATGCAGACACGGGGAGAACATGGAAACTCCACCCAGATGGGGATTCGAATCTGTAACCCCAGCACTAAGAGGCAAACGTGCTAACCACTAAGCCATTGTGCCGTCCATCTATATTATTTAACATTCTGAGTTTTCATCTACATTATATAGCATTGTCATCCATACTACATAGACAGTGATGAGTTAACTGTTGTCAGAATCAAACATTACTAAATGTAAATTTATTATTGTTGCTTAAATTTTATGATTAAATAATGTCTTTGTCTCAGAAGAATTAATTTCTTGTGTGATATGGCAGATAAAAGCAATTAAATGTACATGGCTTTATTTAGGATTTATTGTGGTTTTTAAATGAGTCAGTTCTTACAGCTGCTTGAACCAATAAAATTTTTTTTTTTTTTTTTCATTCATTATCTTCCGCTCCAATAAATAGTTCTTTATTAAAATCCTTGTACTGATGTGTGGTGACAATGGGAGTATGTGTGTCAGGAGTGCTGGTCGCTTAGTTCACTAAATTGTTTTAGTTATGGTTAATTCCTGCTTCCTGCATTTTCTGCATCACATGTTCATTAGTTTTGTATAAACAACACCCTTTTCATTCACGTGTCAGATATTCATTAATAGATTAATTCATATTAAATGTTACGTCTTGTCATCGTTGTTCTATGTTTGAGTTGCGATCAGCCGATCAGCCGATGGTTTGAACGGAGGTGTGGTTCAACAGTTGTCTTTAATGCAGAAGACACCGGGTAAAAACAGCCACAGACATGGCACGACGTGAACATAACATAATCGATGTTCCAACACTAAAATAAAGGATGGAAGGGCTTTTAAGCATGTAAGGGAAGGTCACATGACAAGACACACAGCTGCACTTATAATAAATAATAATATCAGGAGCAAATAGGGGCGCTGATTTCCAGTTAAGCAGTGCTGGTAATACTACCACCAACCGGCTTTTGCAGTTTTTATTGAAATTATCTTCACTCACCCAATCCCCCCCCCCCCCTTGAGTTCCTCCATACTTCGGCGACCCATCATATCTATATGAGTGGTAATAAACTTTTACTGTAGTTTATAAGACCTAGATCTTTAATATATCATCCTGGATTATTTTTAATGTGTAATGAAAATTATGTAGGATTTGACAAGTATTATATTATTAATTTACTTTTAAGTGATTATTACCATTTTATTATGGTAACCGGAGACGAGAGTTCACAAGCTCAGGAATACCTTTATTAACCCTGTATCTAAAACAGTTTTGGCTGGTGGAAATTCTGTGTTTACACGGTTCCTACAGCTTGTTGCCAGATCTCGCTTGCGAGGCAGCATTTGATGTTCCACTTTATAAAGGACGCACACACTCATTAGGCAGAGCCACGTCAGGTGCAGTAATTATTCATAATCAAAATCTTCACTGCCGGCTTCGCCTTCTCACCCAGCACCACCCCACTCCCGTCACGGTGATATTTTATACAATTTTAGTTATTTTTATAAAATATGGCAGATACACTATATGGGGCAATTTAGAGCAGCCAATTTACCTTAAAAATATTTTTTGGGCTGTGGGAAGAAAATGGAAAACCCGGTAAAAACCACTATATCACTATGCCGCCCAAAAATAAAATCATTAAACTAATACATTGATGGACTGTGCACATTTTATACCATGTCCTCACTGAAAAGATTCTTTAAGTTCTTTTTTTCTGGACTAAAAAATCAGTGTGAAAAATCAAGGTAAAAATTTTAAAATGAATTGTGTTTTAAAATAAAAAAAATCATGTGGACATAGTACTTAACATCTAAGGTACAGTAATTGTGAGACAAATAACCTTAAATAACTTTATCTATTGGATTAATGGCAATTATTTATTAATTACATTAAATATAACAAAGAAGATGGGCAGTACAGCGACTTAGTGGTTAACACGTTCTCCTCTTAACACTGGGGATCCAGGTTTAAATCCCAATCTGGGTGATGTTTCCGCGTTCTCCCCGTGTCCTTGTGGGTTTCCTCTGGGTTTTTCCGGTTTTCTCCCACAGTCCAAAAACATGGATTCAGGGTAAATAATGAAATGCTCTAAATTGCCTTATATAGTGAGGTTTTGTGTGTGTCTGTATGAATGAGTGTGCCCGGTGATAGATTGGCTCTCTCTCGTAGGTGTATGCCCAACGCCCAAAATGTTTTACCCTGGATGGGCATGGGGAACCCCACTGCGACCCTGCGAGGATTATGCGGAAGATAATGAATAAATAACAAATAATTGCAAAAAAATTGCAGTTTAAGACTTAGTTGATTCCTTTTGCTATTTCTTTCTTTAATTATTTTTTTAGTTTGCTACCAGTCAGTCTAGTTTACAATAATGCTGTAAGGTCTCAGAACAGCTTCATAGTTTTTCTAAGCTTTTACATAAGTCTTTTCAAATTCTGGACATTTAGGCAAGATTACTTATCTGGCAAAATAACAAACTATAAAAAATAACAAATTTTTGGACCTAAATCATGTCATATTATAGGTGGATTGTTTTTTTTACAACAAGATATTGTCACAAGACACAGATATAATTCGTATCTAATAAAATTTGTGCTCTTATTAAGGTAGAAAAGCACTAAAGTTTTATTGTAAGAAGGAAAACAAGAGTTTTATTCACAAATATTATTTACACAAAAAGGTAAATTCTGTTTGATATTTAGATTTTTTTCAAAAATCAAGGCATACACTGAGGCTGTATCTGTCAGTGGCATACTTTGATAAGCGGGATTGATATTCTAGCAGTTGGCACTCTTGAGTTTTTGCCTGACTGCCAGAGCTGCCTCTGGTACCTGATGCATAGCCATGAATTGTATTACACAGTGACAGCTGCTCAGTCACAAATTCTTCTTTGCAATTTTAATTATTTATTTAAATGATTTGACAAATATTATACTTTACTGGTTAAAACCAATCAAGAGCGGCACGGTGGCTTAGTGGTTAGCACATTCGCCTCTCAGTGCTGGGGATTCAGGTTTGAATCCAATCTGGTTGAAGTTTCTATGTTCACCCCGTGTCAGAGTGGGTTTTCTCCGGTTTCCTCCTACAGTCAAAAAACATGGATTCAAGGTAAACTGAGTGCTCAAAATTGCCCCTTATAGTTTGTGTTTGTGTATCTGTGTGAGTGAGTGAGTGTCCAGTTATAGATTGACACCTTGTCCTGGGTGTATCTGCCAAGCACCTGAAACACCCTAGGTAGGCATAGGAACCCCCCCCCCCCACACACACACACACACACCCGACCCAAGTAGAGAATTAAGTGGAAGATAATGAATGGATAAATAAATGAATACATAATAATGATAATGAATGAATAAATAAAACTAATCAAATAAAGAGAAAAGTTTTAAATTATGTTTATTTGGAGGATTGCTTTTTGACACATTGATGCTAAGTGGGCCATGACATGGTCTGTCAGAAATATTTTGCTGGTTAAAATCTTGTAAAGGATAAATATTTGGAGAAGGATAACCTAAACTACTTATGTACCTGTAACAAACTTTCTGATATGGGCAGTGAGGACACTGGAGACAGTTACGTGCAAAACAAAAAATTGTTTTTGTTGCTACAAATACAGCCACTTGTCAGTGGTTGTGCTCTATACAGATCATGCTTTGCAGCCAGACACTGCAAACACAGATTTTCAGCACCCTGCTCAGCCACATTTCAGTGCCATACTTTCTGTTGTCTCGCTTGCTCGATCTCTCTCTCCTTCCTCAATTTCTCTTTCTTTCTATAGAAAGTCTCTGTCTCTCTCATTATTACCCTCTTGCACAGACACAATTAACCAAAATCACAACAGCTAGGTTAATTACATCTCTTATTTCACCAGCTTCACCTCCCATTCATGATCCGACTTCCAATCGATGACAACATTGTCTCAATACACTACCTATAAATAGTTACAACCTTGATTTTGACATTATGTGTATCAAACAAGAACAAAAAACCTTTTAGACATAATTTCATAATTTCACAATTTCAAGGATAAAATATTTTCCCAGCATTGATACCACCCTTCTATGAGTCAGTTTTGGGGTCTTGTGTGGTGCAGCCAATTCAATACATTGAATCAGTTGATAACACCTTTCATTCATGTTTAATGAAGTAAGTAACATGTCCGGAACAGGCTAAACAATAAAGCTACAATAGCACATCTAAGCTCATAAAACCGAAGGTCATCAGTCTCCATGGTTCTCTGTTGTCTGGACAGAGGGAGAAAAGCAGAATGCATCTAATGTTTAGCACAAAGCTAGATATCAGAGAATTCATGGGTTCAGACAGAGATCAAATTGAAACAAGGGATATTATCAGATATGAGTAATGCTTCATGTCTCTGTAAGCTGAGTGCCAAGGAGAAATGACACTGCAGCACCACAGCCCCTCGACAGTTAAACTGTGAGACAATATCCTGGCGAAGATTCAAAAGGTAAATGCCGGCAAGGAGAGCTTTTGCTGGATTTGACTCAATCTTAGTGTGACCTTCAGACTAAGAGTTTCACTTTATTGTAATCTCAGCACAAAGAACCAACAGTGAGAAGTGGGAGTAGGCCGGCTAAAACCTAAACAAAGACTGATGCTTGTAACTGCAATTTTTATATAATTAAAAAACTAAATATATATAGGGCGGCACGGTGGCTTAGTGGTTAGCACGTTCGCCTCTCAGTGCTAGGGATTCCCGGTTCGAATCCCCATCTGGGTGGAGTCTCCATGTTCTCCCCGTGTCTGCGTGGGTTTCCACCGGGTTCTCCGGTTTCCTCCCATAGTCCAAAAACATGGATCAAGTCAATTAAATTCTCAAAATTGCCCCATATAGAGTGTGTCTGTGTGAGTGAGTGTGTGCCCAGCGATGGATTGGCGCCCTGTCATGGGTCTATCTGCCCAGCGCCCGAGACGTTCTCCCCTGGATGGGCATGGGGAACCCCACCGCGACCCCAATAGAGGATAAAAGCGGGAGATAATGAATGAATGAATATATACAGTATATATAGTGGTTAGTGGTTAGCACGTTCGCCTCTCAGCACTAAGGATTCCCTGTTCGAATCCCCATCTGGGTGGAGTTTCCAAGTTCTGGGTGGAGTTCTAAAAATTGCCCCATATAAAGTGTGTGTGTGTGTGTGTGTGTGTGTGTGTGTGTGTGTGTGTGTGTGTGTGCGTGTGTGTGATTGGCGCCCTGTCCTGGGTGTATATGCCCAGCGCCCAAAACGTTCTCTCCTCGATGGGCATGAGGAACCCCCCCGCGACCCTAATATATATGATAAAGCAGAAGATAATGAATGAATGAATGAATGAATGATTCTTGTAATGAAATAAAACAACCCTGTATCTGAACCAGCCAGGCAGAATATAGTCGTATGCAAAAATTTGGAAATATGTATGTATATATTTTCTACAAATATTTACCAACTAGTTGTTTTATGAATTTACGGTTATGGTTAACATGAAACAGCAAGAGTGTAAAAACTATGAGACAAGAATCACTGGAAGTGCATTATGGGGCAAAAATTGTCTTCCCCCTAGAACAGTCCCACTAAGGTGTAGGGATTAACACCCGCCAGATCTCTGGGCACCTGCTATTTCAGAATAAACATCATAAGAGAAAGTAGTTAATGCCTCCAAGATGTTTGACAAGATCTTTGATGGTACGGATTGCAGACACTGGTGGCTATATATGTTGGCATGCATATGTCAGGTGCCATACCTGCACACAGACAATTAATAGAATGAATTCTATGTCAGGTGTGTCTATCCTAAAAGCGTCCAATTGACCAAAATGCTACCACAGTCTCTAATCACACATATTTATAGGAAATGTGGTGTTCAACATGTCTTTTAATGCTTATAATCTGTCAATCCTGTCTGCATGATTTACTTCTGCACACTTCTTTAATGTATAGACTGATTACAGATGATCTATGATCTGGATCTGCTAGCATAAGTGTGATCAGAAGCTAATTAAATCAGTCAGACAACCTACGAAATTAGTCTGACTCAGTTTGTGATTAGATCTCTGGCAGGTGTAAATTCTGAAGTGTTAGGAAGCTCCAGGTTGGGAGAAATGATCACAACCCCTTTTTTTCCTAGCTTTTTATTTTCATTAATCCACCTTGATGCCAAGTTAGCTACACACATTTCCCTATCCTGCTATTGTCTTTTATGTGTTCGTGTGACTTATAAATGATCTTATTTCATTCATTCATTATCTTCCGCTTAATCCTCTACTAGGGTCGCGGGCGGGTTCCCCATGCCCATCCAGGGGAGAACATTTTTGGCACAGGGTGACAATCTATTGACAGGGTGCCAATCTATTACTGGGCACACTCACTCACACAGACACACACACAAACACATACTATATGGGGAAATCTAGAGCATTCAATTTACCTTGAATCCATATTTTTGGACTGTGGGAGGAAACCGGAGAACCTGGAGAAAACATGCAGACACAGGGAGAACATAGAAACTCCAGATTGGGATTTGAACCTGGATCCCTAGAGCTGAGAGGCGAAAATGCTAACCACTAAGCCACCGTGCCGCCGATTTAAAATCTTGTTTGGTTACATTTAACTTTTGACAGGTTAAGTGGGTTATAACAATGGATTCATGACGGTGATGTCACTAACAAGTTTCAGCCTGATAATGTGTTCATGTACTTATAATGTTTGTACTTTTAATAAAAAGCTGCAACGATACTAATTTACACGTTCAAGTTTTTATTTATTTTTTATTTTTTATTTTTTTTACTATAGTTGTACATTGTGGGGTACTGAATTTAACCCTTACGTAGTTACATATTTAATGTTGTTTATAGAAAACATTTAATAGGTTATTTTCTATGTGTAGTAGTCAGAAAGGCCATATTGTTGTCTCTGTCACATGGGTTTGGTGCAGTAGCTGGATCGCCTCATTACATGTGTTTTATAATGTTTCTGTTTAGTCTGGTTACGTGCAAGTTGTGTTGTTTATTGTGTGTGGTTATGTTTATGCGTATGTGTGTGTTTGTAACATGTTGGTGGTGAATCACCAGTCTGGGGAAATGTGTCGTCCTTATGTTATTCCTTCCCGAGTAGCCATGTAAGTTGAGTTTTACTCTATTCATGTTCTTTCATATTATATTTTTCATAAAGTCATAAAGTCTTTAAAAATAGTAATTTTGGTGTCAATTATCAGCAAGTTCCAAAATGCTACTACTTCTACTTACACCTAGTCTAAAAAAGGTAAAGTGTGTGCCTAGCTTTAACCAAATTTTTAAGAGTGCCAATAATGAACTTAGATTAATAATCAACAAATGTTTTGGCGCCGATGGACAGGTTGGCACCATGCCCACCAATTGAGGGTTTCCTGGCATGCATCGGAGGAGGGCTTATAAGCAGGGATACAGGTGCATCGGTGTTCGTGAATGGAAGAACAATCTATTTATTTTCTACACTGTACTAAGAACTGATTTACATCTTCAAAATAATAAAACTTAATTACACAACATACATAATGCAGATGGCACAAACAATTTAATAAGAAAAACACGTAACACATTGTACAGATGGCCTGCATTTCTCTTTTGTTGCATTGTTTTTTCTCATTTTGTTGTTTACAATAGCATGCACAAAACATTAACCATAAGTATGACCAGCAGGTCAGTCAAGCTGCAACACAATTTTACAGCAAGCTCTCGGGGTTTACGCAAGCACAGTTATTTGGTTTCACACAAGAGCAGTCAATGACCTTTGAATGTTAGAATTCACAAGATAATTCCAGCATTAATTGATTCTGAGACTAGAAATAAACAAGCATGGCGGCTGGACAAAGGCAGAGGCAGGCCCGAGTGGCAGGGTTTGGGGACAGAGTAGAGGTCAGTAAAATAGTTTTTTTTTTTTTTTTGATACAGGATATTCAGCATAGCAAGCACAAGGCTTTGGAACCACTTTTGTCTCTCCTCCAATCTATCACCCATCAGCCCACGGGGACTCTCTTCAATGAGGCTCAATGACAGTGAGATTCACATCTCACTCTGGCTCATCATCCCCCAAAACGAGCCTGTCTCACAGAGATTAGAACTAGGCTTGGGCTCCAGACAGGTCTTATTGCTGAATTAGACCCACTGTTTAAGTAATTGGCAGTTTGAAGAGGTAATTCAGAAAGAAAAGAGAATGGATTTTTACTATTCTTTCCAAATGAAGACATATAGCTTCGTCTTTCACATTCTTAATGTAACAGAAACTGCTGTAAAAAAGTTAAAAAAAAAAAAAAAAATACAAAAAATGGCCTTTCCTTTCAGCTGTCTACTTCTCAATTCAATGGGCACTAAAAGAAGCATATAAATTACCCTTATGAATAAAATATATTCAGTTATGGAGAAATAATACACATTTTAGTATTTCTGTAAACCGTGCATGTGGTAAAAAAAACTGAATGAGATTTTAATATATAGAAATATTGGATGTAAACAATGAAGTATAATTCTAGCCATTGTAATGATGATGATGACAACAAGTATGGGTACACTGCAGAAGAACACTGCAGGACACTCAGTAGTGAACCTGACTGCTCACTGTGGAGCAACAGAGGGGCAGACAGTTACAAATTATACTGTAAGTTGCAGCATGTGGAAATAGAGCATCCAATCTTCCTGATTGAGAATCAAAATTGAGGATCTGTATGGATGTCATCACAGTGCTGGACTGGCCAGCCAACTTGCCAGACCTAAAAGCCCATCAAGAATCTATGGGTTATTTTCAAGAGGAAAGTGAGCGGCACCAGACCCAACAATAAAGAATACTCCATACACTGTGCATTAGCTTATGATGGTATGGGCATCAAACTAGGTTTTGGTGCTTCTGGTGGCAATGGGCAGAGGCCAGGTCCTGCTGAATGGATCTCCATACAGATCCTCAGCAGACCTTGGGTTTAAGAAAGCAGAGTTTACCAAAACCTGCATCGGACATTGCACCCCAAATCATGACTGACTGTGGTTATTACATTGTGGAGCTCAAGCAGTTTTGATTCTGTTCCTCATCTCTACTGTTTAGTAACTCTATATAGATCACCCATGCTATAGGCACAGATACTTTTCATCGGTAACAGTAACATGACAGTTTCTTAAACAATACCACTTTTATAGGGGCTCGGTGTTCAAATTATTTATTTAGCACTTTTTACAATAGTGCATTGTCACATAGCAGCTATACAGTGTCGTAAGCCTTTAAACCCTCAAAGAGCAAGTTGACTCATCACTGACAAGAAAAAACTCCCTGTTATGTTGTTATTTTAAGGAAGAAACCTTGGGAGGACCAATGCTCAGTGAGGAACTCATCCTCCTTGAGTGGCTGGGGAGATGGTCATGCAAATCCAGCTGTAGTTTCCACCCTCTGCCTTTAGATATACATTTAACTGCTGATCGTTAAAAAGTTTATTTCCTGTAAATTATTTGGACAACATAATTAGTGTTTTATGCCATGTTCATATGCTTTCTTCAAAAACCATGAGCCATCTAATACTTGAGGTGGATGTACAGTATCTAGGGTGTGTGTGTATGTTAGCTTAATTGTTAGCATGTTAACCTTCATTGCTCCAGTGGTGCTGTAACAAACCCTGTGTTTTGACACTGATACTTGTAAGTCGGTTTGTATAAAAGCATCTGCTAAATGACTAAATGTAAATGTGAACAATTGGCATTATTGCCTTACCTTATGTGTATGATGTGTATTGGGCAGCACGGTGGCTTAGTGGTTAGCACGTTCGCCTCTCAGAGCTGAGGATTCCCGGTTCGAATCCCCATCTGGGTGGAGTTTCCATGTTCTCCCCGTGTCTGCGTGGGTTTCCACTGGGTTCTCCGGTTTCCTCCCACAGTCCAAAAACATGGATCAAGTCAACTGAATTCTCAAAATTGCCCCATATAGAGTGTGTCTGTGTGAGGGAGTGTGTGCCCAGTGATGGATTGGCGCCCTGTCCTTGGTCTATCTGCCCAGAGCCTGAGACGTTCTCCCCTGGATGGGCATGGGGAACCCCACCGCGACCCTAATGGAGGATAAAGTGGGAGATAATGAATGAATGAATGAATGATGTGTATTTGATGAGGTCAAGCTGGGTGTTTTCAATCTAATAATATATTTTGCTGCAACTACCTTGAACCTATCATATGTACATGTTCCAGGATTCTTGCAAAAACAAGTTTATTATGGTTTATTATGGTTAAATGTTATCATATATAATGCAGTGATTCTGAATGTCAAAGAACATCTAACATGCTGCTAGATAGATACTGTAATCAAATGACCATGCATTAACATATAGGAAATTTACCTTTTTAATTATTCAGCTTTCCTTTCAAGTCTTGCCTTTGAAACAATTGTGTCGGTTGGAGTTTATGTACCTGATTTATAGACTTGGGAAGATATTGCATGCCAAGCCAAGTGGAAATCACCAGTTACAAAAGCTACTTGTGAGCAATTCTATATTGATTTCATGTTAATCAAATATATAAGCCCATTTGGGGTAAGTCCACCTGGCCAATGGTTTGGTAAAACGAATATGAGGCAAACATGACTTTAAATGCAGATGGCAAACTGCCTGGATTTCATAAACGAAAAAAATAGTCCCTTTAGCTCAAGAATTCCATTGGCATAAAAGTGTTCCCACTGTCCCACAAAACAGCAAGTGTGGCACATTGGGGTGCTTTCTGTTTAGTTGGCAGGATGATGGCTAAAACCTTTGGCATGAGGTGAAACTTTAAGCATCATGGGCATTAAACATGAAAAAAGTAAGGGCTGTAAAGTGGAACCCATAGTGAGTGCAGGCCTTTGCTCCTTTAATCATTGCTTCCCTGAGACTTTCAGTGTAAGGATTAATGACAGGACGGTAGAAAGGATGGCATTTTAACCCTGTTTAGGGACCTATAGACCAGCAGCATGCCATGCCAGCAGATGCCAGCTGCAGCTGTCATGAGGCAGGGAGCTTTTGTTGTCTCTGCTCTGTCAGCCTTCTCTCCCATGTCTGTTCTGAAAATCTTGCATAATACCATATATTTTATGATTAAGCCTTTGTAACCTGCAATATCAAATGTTAATTTATTACTAGTATGTACTTTAAGTTATTTAATTTAAGGTATGTGATTAAGGTGCTAAGAACTAAAATCAAATCAGTTGAATGTCTTAAAATTCCAACCTGATGAACATTTCATAATTGAACATCAGCATCCGTTCACTTTATATTATTCATTCATTATCTCCCGCTTTATCCTCTATTAGGGTCGCGGTGGGGTTCCCCATGCCCATCCAGGGGAGAACATCTCGGGCGCTGGGCAGATACACCCAGGACAGGGCGACAATCCATCGCTGGGCACACACTCACTCACACAGCCACACTCTATATGGGGCAATTTTGAGAATTCAATTGACTTGATCCATGTTTTTGGACTGTGGGAGGAAACCGGAGAACCCGGAGGAAACCCACACAGACACGGGGAGAACATGGAAACTCCACCCAGATGGGGATTCGAACCGGGAATCCCTAGTGCTGAGAGGCGAACGTGCTAACCACTAAGCCACCGTGCCGCCCTTTATATTAACTAATTTTAAATTAAACATACAATTTAACCACAAAGATAGGTTATTCGTCTGCTTTCAGCATTTTGGAAAGCACAGTAACGTCTGTTTTTAATGAGCCATGCTCTGGGCACGTGGCTTTGTGGCTTATCCTGAAGCCCTTGACCTTTACAGATCCTCCTGCCTGCTCTGAAAACCATGACATATCTCTGTTTCTTTCTATTTCTCTCTCTCTTTCTCTCTCTCACTCTCCCGCTTTCTCACTCTCTCACATACACACACACACACGTTCTCATTTATCCTCTCACCTCTCTGTCCTCCCACATACATTCTCACTGTCCCTCTCTGAGATTTCTCTCTTATGCCTAATTGCATTCCTATTTGCCCTGAGGGATGCCTGGATAGTGTAGTCCTCTCCCATGTCCCCTCTCAAATCCATTTGCACCCTCTGCCAGCCAGGTCGTTTTCATGGGCAGCCCTGGAGGAAATATCGGGTGACCTCACTTTACAGCAAAATCAAGGAATCCTGGGGAGCACAGTCAGATGTTAGACACCCCCCCTAAATCCATCTGCCCCTCCCTACTGGACTTACTGCCTTCAAGTACAGGACAAGGTCAAAATCATATACAGCATTATAGCATGCACATTCCACGAATTCAAATATTGAATTCTTCCATGTGCTGGGTTACTCCCAAAACAATATGATTCATAAACAGTTCACAGGCATGCTGTTTAAGAGCAAATCTTTCTGTCATTAAAAGCATGAAAATGGTTTTTAGTGCAGCACTCATTTTGGAGCAGCGAGACTCACTGAGACTCATCTGAGAGAATGAAGTGAATTACAGTGTGGGCTGAAAGAATGAGGTTGACATATGAAACTGCATCCTGTGAATGATGAACACATTTGATCATTTTTAAATGTCAATTTTAAGTAATTTTTTTTCAAACTGTTTGGATATTTAAATGAAATTATCCAAAATTGCTGCATCAGACATTTCCTGACATTAGTATTCAAATAGAGTCTGTTTCTTTCAAAGCTTCAACCCAGCATTTTTGTGCATGTTGCACAGAATGTTTATTGGTTCGGTGAGTCATTATCAATGTGTTTACAGACTGGTGCCCTGCTTCTTGCAACTGTAATTCCAAAAAGACATCTATTCCTTTTTCTAAAGGGGCAACAGGATATACTTAATGTGCCTCTGTCAAAAGTCACTACAAACGGACACATTAATTTAAAATGCCATGTCTAGCACATGTCTCTATGGGAATCCAGCCACATTTCAGCTGCCAATAGTGAGAATTTGTGCATAATGTGAAGGATTTGAGTGGCTATGTGTTCAATCAGCAGCACATTGTTGAAGGGTGTAACGAAGGTCTGCCTATCAAAAGCCCTCATTTTAGCATCTGGTAAATGACATGTCCGATAGGACACCCCAGGCTTGGAAGAAGGGCAAGGGAAGAAAGAAAAATACTATATGTGGGCTAAATCTCCTTGCGGAGGTGGCATCATTTGGCATTTTAAGTGTATTTTAAATAGGTACAGGCTGCATGCCACTCAGTGTTTTTTAGATATAGTCCCGATTCATGGATTTTACATCCTAACTTTACAAACTACAACGATCTAATATCTACTGCAGTACTGAAAAAATGGCAGCTTATTATGTGAAAACACTTAAAGAGCTTAATATGAAATCATTCCTTTTTTAAGAAGGTAATGTACAGTACATCCTTAGAATTAATGTCTGCCCTGCATGAATACAATTTATTCCTAATGGGTATGATTATATAGGTATTACTCGGGATGCTTAATATTTCACTAAATTAATAGGGGAAAAAAGCCTTTTAGAATTTGATGCATTTAATCTGGTGTTGCTTCACTTAGTCAGGTTGAGACAAGTGGTTGGCTAAAATCCCAAATGTTTTAAATAATTAGTAAATGATGTACATTCGTACATCAACATATTTCAGAGGACAATGACAAGATTTTAAAGCTCAAATTGTGAAAGAGTGGTTTAGCAAGCATGAGGAATCATTTGCACACAAGCATTTATGAATCATTTTTATAAACAGAATCTTGACCTTTTGAATGACTTGAAGAGTCAGTCCTGGACGAGATTGAGTGGATCAATTTTTCAGTCATCAATAGAAGATACTGGGCAAAAAAATCATCAATTTTAAAAAGGAAATACATGTTTGGACAAGCTGAAATCCATTTCATTATTATTTAGTACATATTGGCAGCACAATGGTGCTGGGGATCCAGGATCCAGGTTCGAATCCCAATCTGGATAGAGTTTCCATGTTCTCCCCATGTCTGTGTGCATTTCCTCTGGGTTCTCCATTTCCTAAGCATACATCTGTGTACATAAACATTCGACAAATTACTTTTATAAATTTTTATTTCCACAAATAAATGAACGCTGTCCATTCAACATTTCGAATATTTTGTCTCCTCCCCACTCTCATTATAACTCCTGACAAACTTTTTTCTGTTGCACCTGTTTAATAGCACCACATCTGTTTTTGTTTGTTTTCTTGCCGTAAGGTTATTGCACCTTTATGGTTGGTAAGGGGGTTGGAATAATCCTCGACATCTGTTCAGAGCAGGGGTAAGCAAGGTAGAGAGTGGTGGGGCTGTGCTTGGCTTTTTTTTTCCTGGACAAGGATTTTTTCACTTATCTCCCAGCACTGAGGTCAACATGCTGATTTTTAATGCTAGTGCTTTAGAAAGCAAGGGGGTCTCTAATGGAATTCAAGGTCACAGAGGGAGCATTGCCCCCGGCTACTTCCTTCACTTACTACACAGAAATTACTCTTCAATCCCACCATTAGTGGTGTTTAAAAGTGCAATTCTACAACTTAAGCATTTGAAAAATATGTGCATACTTTTTAGCCAAATTAATACACAAACCTCTACTATAACACATTGTTACACTATTCAGTTACAGTACATTTACATATTAGTTCAAAAAAGAATTTATACTACAGTAAAGCATTTTTAACTTAAACTCTAAACCACATTTTGTAATTATTTTGAACAACAATTTTGATACCGGGCGGCACGGTGGCTTAGTGGTTAGCACGTTCGCCTCTCAGCGCTAGGGATTCCCGGTTCGAATCCCCATCTGGGTGGAGTTTCCATGTTCTCCCCGTGTCCGCGTGGGTTTCCTCCGGGTTCTCCGGTTTCCTTCCACAGTCCAAAAACATGGATCAAGTCAATTTAATTCTCCAAATTGCCCCATATAGAGTGTGTGTCTCTGTGAGTGAGTGTGTGCCCAGCGATGGATTGGCGCCCTGTCCTGGATGTATCTGCCCAGCGCCCGAAACGTTCTCCCCTGGATGGGCATGGGGAAACCCACCGCGACCCTACTAGAGGATAAAGTGGGAGATAATGAATGAATGAATGAATTTTGATACCCACATAGATACCTGTCAAAATCAAGTGACTGGATTATAACTACAGCCTAAAACCAATTATTCAGTGTAGCAATTATTCAGTGTGTTGATTGGGTAAAAAAGTTTTTCAGAAGCTTCCAGTAGCTAGTAAACTAAAATTATTAGATGCCATTGTGTGTCTTTGAGCAAGAACCTTGACTCTCATTGCTCCAGGGGTAATCATCTCTGTGTTCTGATCCTAATAATCATGTTGGGATAAATCGTCTGCTAAATGACCAAATGTAGCTTAAAATCTAATTTTGCATTTGAACAGAAAATAGAAAGAATTTTATTTTATTTTTATTCTATTGAACAAAGACAACATGGAATCATTTTTACTATTGGTTGTTTTAGAAAAACATTGTTGTGCATTGTCTTTATTATTATCACTTCTATATTTCCTACATGAGTGTACACTTAAAAGGTGTCTTTTTGTTCTGCTTTAGAAAACCACATTGAATTTTTGTAAGCAGTAATTGGTATGTACAGCAGACAGCAGTAGATAGAGCCTAGCTTTAAAACACTCACCTCTAATATATTGTATAAGTGTTAAAGTCAGACATAATATATTCACAGCTTCTCGCCATATCATTATGCTCCCATTCCTCATTATGTCGTTCCTATGAGATAGCCATTTCATGGATTAATCTCTCCCTTTAGCAATGATAGAAATAGGAACAGTATGAATTGGTGTCCTGGCATCTCTCATTATGCACCTGCAGGCCAACATTTTGGTCTTTTTGAAATAAAACATGCAGTTGTTTATTCAGTTGTCAGATCATCTCCATTAATGCAAAATGATGCCAATGTCAACCACCTTGACATGGTGAACAAAACTTTTAATAAAAAAGCAATGTGCAACATTATGTAAATTAGTCAATACAGGGTAAAATGGTGACCAATCAGAGAGCTGGCATGTTTATTTTTTTAGTTATCACAGGCTAGGCAAGAAGAAGGAAAGAATTTCAACTAATGTCAGCTATTACATTGTACAAAACACAGGAATTAGAAATATACAAATATGCAAAATATACAGCAACATGTACATAATATGTTTTACTGGCACCCAATACTGGCACCATTACCGCCAGTGTCAATGCAAGGAAAAAAAAAATCTGTGATGTTTAAAAGATTAAGCTAAATTGGTATTGTTTATGATATTTTATTATTAGATCAGTAAGCATACATTATAGTGAGCTTATATGCAGCAATTTCATTAAATTTTATTTAGATTTTTTTGATTATTTGAATAAATTAATTCAATCATTCATTATCTTCTTTCTTCATTATCATTAGGCACACTCACTCACACAAACACAGAGAATATGGGGCAATTTAGACCATTCAATTTACCTTGAATCCATGTTTTTGGCCTGTGGGAGGAAACGGGAGAACCCAGAGGAAACCCACACGGACACGGGGAGAACAAGAAAACTCCACCCAGTTTGGGATTTGAACCTGGATCCCCAGCACTGAGAGGCAAATGTGATAACCACTAAGCCACCGTGCTGCCTATTTGAATAAATTGCTCTGTGAGAGTACTGCCACTATATTCAACATGTCTTTTTTGCATTTGACTGACAACAATCACCAGATACACTTCTGCATGAAGTAATCAGAACAGAATGAACTTTTCCCCTTGTTCTGTCAGCTTCAGTCAGTTATAGTCTGTCATAGTTGGCAGGTGCAATTTGATTCAGGCATGATTGGTTTGTGATCACTGTTAAATATTTGTAAATTAATATTAATATATTACATTATGGGCGGCATGGTGGCTTAGTGGTTAGCACGTTCGCCTCTCAACGCTAGGGATTCTAGCGTTGATCTGGCTGGAGTTTCCATGTTCTCCCCGTGTCCGCGTGGGTTTCCTCCGGGTTCTCCGGTTTCCTCCCACAGTCCAAAAACATGGATCAAGTCAATTGAGTTCTCCAAATTGCCCCATATAGAATGTGCCTGTTTGAGTGAGTGTGTGCCCAGCGATGGATTGGCGCCCTGTCCTGGGTGTATCTACCCAGCGCTCGAAACGTTCTCCCCTGGATGGGCATGGGGAACTTCACCGCGACCCTAATATAGGATAAAAGCGGAAGATAATGAATGAATGAATGAATGAATATTACATTATAATATATATTAATATATATTACATTTACAGTGTAGAACAGGGGTGCTCAATACATCGATACGTCGAGGGGTGTCAGGTAGATCATGATGGAGGTTTGAAAAAAAAAAAGCGTTTATCACATATCAGCGCTTTTTTTTTACAGAACAGTATTGGAAGCGCTTATACACACACGCGCACACATTCAAACACAATGCGATTTATTCTGAATATGAAAATTCATTTACAGTGGGGGGGGGTGTGAATATTTTTTTACAATGTCAAACTGAAAATGTATTTGCTTTTATTAATGTTCATGTTCTGTTTGGGGGCGGCACAGTGGCTTAGTGGTTAGCATGTTCTCCTCTCAGCGCTAGGGATTCCCAGTTCGAATCCCAATGTGGGTGGAGTTTCCATGTTCTTTCCGTGTCCGCGTGGGTTTCCTCCGCGTTCTCCAGTTTCTTCCCACAGTCCAAAAACATGGATCAAGGTCAATTGAATTCTCCAAATTGCCCCATATAGAGTGTGTTTGTGTGTGTGAGTGTGCCCAGTGATAGATTGGCGCCCTGTCCTGGGTGTATCTGCCCAGCGCCAAAAATGTTCTCCCCTGGATGGGCATGGGGAAACCCCCATGAATTATCAAACCTCATTGTCCAAACCTGCCTTTTATTTATTTATTTATTATTATTATTATTATTATTATTATTATTATTATTGTTGTTGTTGTTATATATTTTTTTATATATTTAATACTATATTCCAGTAATAAATTCTTACATTTCAGGCTCCTTTTTACTATTGTCAGGACTCACTTTGTGGGAAAGTTCAGTTAAGATCCATGGCTCCATCAGACCCCTTTCACAAGGCACGTTGCGATGATCATTGCTATCTTACATCCCACCAACAGTCTATTTTCAAATTCTTGTGAATATAATCTTGTGATATTTATGGTAGTCTCGAAATGAGGTGTGTTTAAGTAAATGTTTGGCATATTGCTATTTTGACCACGGAAAACACAAGTGCACAACTGACTGAAAACAACCTAGCCAACCTATGAACACTGACTGAGTACACCGCACCATTGAAAAAGCAATCCACCAAGGTCAGACCACACCTTGCTTCTAATGGGATTGGCAAGTAAAAAGCTTAAATTTATTGCACATTATGCCCAAAACACACCCAATATTTATAAAGAGAATTAGAAAATATCTTTTTCACTTTTTGAGCCCCACAAGAGGTATGTTATGTATTGTAACTATAGCAAAGGCACACTGACCTTAAACAAGCTGTGTGCTGTGTTCGGTTGACAGCTTGCCTAAAGATCGCTAAAATAGTACCTCTAGTGTTCTTCATATCCCATTTCCTTTTCCACACAAAGTCATGGTTTGCAAATGGAATCAAGGCTTTTTTTTTTAGAAGAGTTTAATCAAAGATGGTTTTCTAGGACTTTTCTCGGTTTTCTGCTAATGCAGTAATTGCGGACTCTGTGTCTCTGTTTTGTCATTTCATGTTCCTGTACTTTATTCTTTGAATGGTACTTCACTTCATGAAGTCCTTCTTGTTTCTACTATTCCTCCTTAATTTATGCAAGGGATAAAAATGTATGAGTGTCAATGTGCATCTACATCTTTCTGCATTTTCTCTCTTGTTTTGCAGGAAATTGCAGCTTACTTGATAACATTTGAAAAGCATGATGAATGGTTAACAACATCCCCTAAAACAAGGTAAGGAATATATTTTACTTAGTAGTGACATGAGCATTACTTCTGGAGACCAATAGGGTTGGAATTTTAATCATCACATTTCATGTTCCAAATGAGGCTATTAGCTAGAGTTTCTTCTAATCACCCACTTGAGATTTTCACTCATCTTAAAAGTTAGGTGTTTGATACTGGGGTTCATTCGTGGTACTTTTCTAAAGCCATACCCATTTTCAACTGCTGACAGGTAATGATGGAATATTAATGTGAACTAATAACTCTAAACAGCCTATTAGTGGAAGTTTCTGCATTTAGCTTCACTCTGATCTCCTTTGTTAACACCACGCTAATGCGTTCATGTCTAGCAAATGAACTTCTTGTTAATAAATGAATGTGTGAGTTGTCTAGGTTTTTACAGATGAGGAAACAAAGTCTGACCAGTCAATTCACATCTAAGAATTAATGATGCAAGATATTCCGCATAATACTGCAATTTTTTTTAATCGGTTTAAATAAAAGGGAAAACAAGCCAGTGGTGCTTCAAGGGTTATGTGTACTGTATATTACTTAAAAAGCTGATTTAATATAATTTGGTTAAATGGCTAGTTTTTTGTTATTTCTTTTTCTCTATCCGTCTATTTTATGGATTCAATAAAATCTAATGAAAATTATTAGTGTTCTATATTTCCATAGTCCAGTGTGGCAAGATGTGTGTGTGGGGGTTGGGGTGGGGGGGGGGGGGCATAGAGATAGCTTTCAAATACCATACATTACCAGAAGTCACAGCTTTTCAGGTGTTTCTGTGCTTCAGCTCATGTGCTGCTTACAAGTGCTGGTAGCTTACACGCATGTTGTTACTTCTTGATTTGCTAGTATGATTGTAATGGTGTGTGTGTGTGTGTGTGTGTGTGTGTGTGTGTGTGTGTGTGTGTGTGTGTGTGTGTGTGTGTGTGTGTGCGCGTGTGCGCGTGCGCACGTGTGAGTATGCGTGAATGTGGATCATGAGTAGATCGTTAAATGATGTCTATATAGATTAAATAAATATACAAATTGTGTTAATATCTATAAGACATAACTTATAAAACAAGTCTTAACCATTATTTCTGTGTATACACATACTGTGTGTATATATTTTCTTTATTTCTATTTAGTCTGTTTAGACACGTTACATATCATCCAAGGATATTTAGTAGGAGTAAACATCCATCCATCCATTATCTTCTGCTTAATCCTTTACTAGGGTGTGTGTGTGTGTGTGTGGGGGGGGGGGGGTGTTGGCTTCCAGAGGAAAATGTTTTGGGCGCTATGCAGATATACCCAGGACAACAGGGCGCCAATCAATCGCCAGGCACGAACTCACTTAGTCACTCACACACACACATACTGAATATATAGGGGCAATAATATATTCTGTACCTAGAATAATAAAAAAAAAACTAGGTAATGACTGTTTTCATTATTTTTTCAAATTTCCCATTTACATAACAATACCAGCCCTGTGTGGACTAACAATGTAAATTATATAATAGTAAAAAGGTATAGACAGTTTACTAAATAGTTTACTTTCTAGACAATTTGAAATTTTCTAACCCTAAACCCCAATAAATTATTTCTCAATACATTTTCTTGTTAATGATTTATAATATTTACATATGATGTATTGTACTTTACATATTCGTGATTTACATTGGTGCTTGTTATGATGTCTATTTTCAGTAATTTAAAGGCAACAGAATAACAGTGTAACTCCAAACAATACCTTTAAACTGGAGGATTATTAAACAAGGATTACTTACCTTATCTCTATCCTAGCTGGCCACTAAAACGCATAGAATTCATGTAGAGGAGCTTTCTTTCCTTTTCTACTGATATTTCTGAGGAGCTTCTGTTATGTTTATTTTCTTACTTACCATAATAAAAAGAGACATCACCAGGGTCACTGTGAATATTGGTTACATATAAGCATACACCAGCTCCATTACAGAAAATAACACAAAAGGGAGTTTACGGTGATGACATTTTTTTGTCTTGTATTATTTCTATGTATTTTCTGGGCTTCTACTTATCAGTGTTGTATTTATGATGTGCCTGCTACTTTCCTCAGCCTTACTCTTTTGGTTCTTCTAAGGTTATGTTGTAGGACACTCCAGCTCCTCTTTTCTTTTCTGTGAGGAATTTCTTTCTCATTTTCTCAGTCCCAGTTAGCAGCTGCTGATCTACCACTGTTAGACAGCACTGGGCATATCTGTCTCTGTGCCAGACTCTGAGCACCACTCACTCGCTTGCATCCTCTTCTCCTCATGGCACACTGCAAGAGCAGCCTGCCACAGATTAAAAATGATCTAACCAGGAATCTCACTTTCTTTCCTTTACTCAGTATACTGATCTTATATCTATGTCATATCTTATATAACTATTTGTTTCTCTCTGCTCATTTTAACAAATCTTATAAATGTGCAAATGGACTAAACAACCTACAAGTCATTGCTAATTTTCTCTGTCCCTCTATGCTTGTAATGCACATTAATAACGTGCAGGCAAATATAATGTGACAATTATAAGACATTTCCCTGTATAATTGGAGGAATTCAGGCAAAGATTAGCCTTTGGGTTTTTAAAATACCAAGAAAAATGTTAAATCAAGTCTGTTTCTATTTACATATTTGTACAATTTATGACACAGACCTGAAAGTACAGAAAATATTCTATGATTTAAGTCAAGCCAAGTAGAGGCTTTTGAAAATGCTAATGCTAGGATAGCTGCATAATTGCCAAGCTGAAATGAATACCAATCAGTGTCTGTGGTGATATGAACGTGTGCAAGGATACAAAAACAATAATATTTGGACAATTAAAAAAAAAAAATTTTTCCTAGTCTAGCGACATAATGGCATAGTGGTTAGCATATTTGCTTCTCAGTGCTGGGAATTCAGGTTTAAATCCCAAAATGGGTTGAGTTTTCATGTTCTCCATGTGTCCACGTGGGTTTCCTCTGGGTTCTCCGGTGTACTCCCACAGTCCAAAAACATGGATTTAAGGTAAATTGAATGCTCTAAATTGCCCCATATAGAGTGTGTATGTGTGTGTCTGTGTAAGTGAGCGTGCCCAGCGATAGATTGGCACCCTGTCCTGAATGTATCTGCACAGCACCCAAAACATTCTCTCCTGGTTGGGTATGGGGAAGCCCACCGTGTCCGTAATAGAGGATTAAGCGGATGATAATGAATGAATGAATGAATGAATGAATGTCTAGTTGACATGTTTCATTGCATTCTATTTAATATAAATAGGCTGTGAATATTTATTAAAATAAAAAAAAAATCACTCATGTTTTTTTTTATTATTTTGTTTTTGGGTTTTTTGAAATTGGAGTTTAAATGAATCCCCATTGCTGAGAGGCAAACATGCTAACAATTAAGTTCAACATAGTATCAATACTGTATAGCTGCTCTCTACACTCACTGCTGGAACAGCATGCTTCAGCTAATTCAGGTTGTACTTGCCAAAGGCCAAAAAAATTCTAAAACTCTGGCCATACACTCTAATTTACACTGGCAGCATCCACTGTTTTATTACCATTAGAAGGAGCATTCTGCATTGTGTAATAAAAGCCAGGATGCAAACGGATTACTGATTTAAAGACACGGCCAGCTGGTATGGAGTTGACTGTGTATAAAGGAATATTTGGACAAGGCACTTATCAGCATTCACATAATACATTGTATACAGTTATTCAATAAGTTTTAAAACATGCTGACAATCTACAGTTCAGAAAAATGCATCATTATTTATTTTTGTAATTGTACTTTTTCTAACTCTGTAAATTAACAAGCACCTGAATATAGGTACAAAAGCCTTTATTTATTCCATGTCTTTAAATATATTTTGGTACCCACATTAAGTAGCTTTATTACCTAATAAGCACAGGTTTACGCACAAATAAAAACAGATATTTTCTGCATATATTCTACTACCAGATGCCAAAAGTGTGAGAAGTCTGGTTTTAAATTTGCTAATTTCACTTCTACGTTTTAATGAAGCCATCTGTGTATAGACTGCAGAAGGAAATAATCAACAAGGACATCTTTATCCATAGTTTTATCCATCCAAAGTTAAGGCTTACTCTCTATATCTCAAATGTAGAATGTAATCTTAATTCTTTAATTTAATAATTTATTGATTATGACAAACAAATAGGGTTGCACGGTGGTTTAGTGATTAGCACGTTTACGCCACTCAGCACTGGGGATTCAGGTTCATATCCCAATCTGGGTGGAGTTTCCATGTTCTCCCTGTGTCCGCATGGGTTTCCTCTGGCTTCTCCAGTTTACTCACAGTCCATAAACATAGATTTAAGGTAAATTTAGTGCTTTAAAATTGCCCCATATAGTGTGTGTTTGTGTGTGTGTGTCTGTGTGAGTGACTGTGTGCCTGATTGGAGCACTGCCAGCACCCAAAACGTTCTTCCCTGGATGGGCATGTGGAACCCCACCGTGACCCTAGTGGAGAATTCAATGGAAGATAATGAATGAATGACAAAGAAATAGACAAATGATGTTTAGTAATTTGAATTATACTTGCAACATACTTAAAGCGTTGTGACAGATGCATGTTTACAACTCGGTCACATCACCTTTTTTTAGAACTATACATCATTTGGAAATTGACACTCATTATTGCAGTTGCGCACATGTCCATTTTGTGCCAATTTTTTGAATTTGGCTTCTTTTTCACAATCATTCATTTATTTTTCGGGCGCTGGGCAGATACACCCAGGACATGGCACCAATCTATCGCTAGGCACACAATTACTCACACACACACACACACACACACACCCACACACACACACACAAACACACTCAAACGCACTCTATATGGCCAATTCAGAGCATTCAATTTACCTTGAATCCATGTTTTCGGACTGTGGGAGGAAACCAGAGAACCTGCAGGAACCCTAGGCGCACAGACAGAGACCATGGAAACTACACCCATATCGTAATTAGATCCTGGATCACCAGCGCTAAGTGGCGAACGTGCTAACTACTATGCCACCGTGCCGCCTATCTTTAAAGTTTTTATATTGTGTTCATCTTTTTTGTTTTTTGATAAAAAAGTGTCATGTTGATATTAAGCAGCACCGGCTGCTCAAGGAGGATGAGTCCCCCACTGAGCCTTGGTCCTCCCAAGGTTTCTTCCTAAAAAAAACAACAAAACAGGGATTTTTTTCTTGTCGCTGTCGCTTCGGCTTGCCTTTGGGGGGTTTAAAGGCTTGCAACACTGTAAAGTTGCTTTGTGTCAATGTACTGTTGTAAAAAGCGCTATATAAATAAATTACTTGAACGTGAACTTGTTTAACTATTAGCCATCTAGCCTACCTCCTAAGACAAAGTGAGATCAAGAGAGAGAGAGAGAGGGAGAGAGATGTTGAGGCTATGGTTTTGGGGTATACTGAGCACTCTGCTCCCTGTTGAGCTGGCTGCTGCCTTATATTGAAACTATCAAACAATAAGTGCCTTCCCTCTGAGGACCTGCAATGACACTGGAGTCAGCAACCCCCGTCTCCCATTTCTCTCGTTCTCTTTCTTTTTCTCGCTCATGTTCTATGCCCACCTTTTTCACAGCAGTCTCACAACATAACTCCCAGCTGAGCATTCGCAGAGACACAGCTTTTATTAAAACCTACTGCAGCACTACAGTCCAGAAGAAAGGATCATGACAGCACATACAAAACACCCATAATGCTACTTGATGAACAACGTGCCTATGTGTACAAATGTATATATAAGTACTGCTGACGATGTTATTTCAGTGTGTTTGTGTGTCTTTGAAAAATTATGTAAGTAGTTACGGATGATCTCTGACTATTCAGCAAATTTTATATTAAACTGTGTTCACCACAGTAACATGAAGTCTATAATGCAACATGCAACAGTATGCCGGTGGCAGGATGTAAATATAAAACACACCTTTCAACCCCCTCCCGCACTTCTTTTACATTGGTTATTCCACCCTCATGCACTCACTTACAGAGACTGCCGCATGCTTTCTCCAGGTGTTGCCAGTTTGTTCCACCTCATCCCTTAAATGCCAGTTTCACTCTCTTTGGGCTTCTGCCATGGGCAGCTGTGGATTTATTGGAATTAGTATCAACAATCTCTGAATAATAATTGCTTAGCTGCATTTCTGTAGTGCCCTCTAAAGATAACAGGTTACAGGTTTTACATAAAGGGTAGCCTTATTGTGGTAACCTTTTTTAATAATAAAAGAAAAAAATCAAATCAACTTAAAATTACCAACTGATTGCTACATTTACATTTGGTCATTTAGCAAATCATTTTATCCAAATAACACAACACAAGTCAGTAGTTACGGAAAAAACAGCTACACTGAAGTTTATTAAACCTGATTATTATCTGTTCCTGCCTTTTATTATTATTTTTATTTATATATATATATATATATGGCGGCACGGTGGCTTAGTGGTTAGCACGTTCGCCTCTCAGCGCTAGGGATTCCCGGTTCGAATCCCCATCTGGGTGGAGTTTCCATGTTCTCCCCATGTCTGCGTGGGTTTCCTCCGGGTTCTCCGGTTTCCTCCCACAGTCCAAAAACATGGATCAAGTCAATTTAATTCTCCAAAAATTGCCCCATATAGAGTGTGTGTGTGTGTGTGTGTGTGTGTGTGTAAGTGGGTGCCCAGCGATGGATTGGCGCCCTGTCCTGGGTGTATCTGCCCAGCGCCCGAGACATTCTCCCCTGGATGGGCATGGGGAACCCTACCGCGACTCTAATAGAGGATAAAGCCGGAGATAATGAATGAATGAGGATATATATATATATATTGTGGAAAAGATGTGTTTGATGCTGACTTGACTTAGTGACTTACAGATAGGGTTGGGAAGATTGTTCCACTATTTTGCAGTGGTGAACGCTACAGAGTGAGAGTTAGCTCCACGGTGAGGTGGAATCACTAGGCGACATTCATCAATAGAGCAAAGTGCACGGGTTGAAGTGTATTTTGGAAATATAGGTTGAAGGTATGAGGGGGCAAATCCAGAAATTGTCCTGTAGGCCAGAGTCAGTACCTTGTACTAAATGCAAGCAGCAGCTACAGGGAGCCAATAGAGAGAGATGAGTAGTGGAGTGACATGAGTTTGCTTGGGCTGGGACACAAGTTGAGCTGTTACTAAAGTCATAAAGGTTGAAAATCTAAACCTTGTACGTTTACACCAGATGCATAAAATATATTTAATATCCATCTATTCCTCCATTATGTTTCGCTTTATCGTCTACTAGGGTCCCATCCAGGGGAGAACGTTTCAGGTGCTGGGCAGATACAACCAGGACAGGGCGCCAATCTATTGCTGGGTACACACTTACTCACACAGGCACACACACACAAACACAAACTATATGGGGTAATTTTGAGAATTCAATTGACCTTGATCCATGTTTTTTGACTGTGGGAGGAAAGCGGAGAACCCAGAGGAAACCCACATGGACACGGGGAGAACATGGAAACTCCACCCAGATTGGGATTCGAACAAGGAATCCCTAGCACTGAGAGGCGAAGCTGATAACTACTAAGCCACCGTGCCACCTATATTTAATATAAATATAAATAAATGTATGTATTTCAGTTCAAATAAATGTTTGCAGGTTGTCAATAACATCTTTCTCATTTAAGTCTTGTTCTATTTAAATAATACATGGTCTAGAGGGAGTGACATAGTGTTATAAGCTGGCTTAGTGGTTAGCACGTTCACCTCTCAACACTGGGTATCCAAGTTTGAATCCTAATTTGGGTGGAGTTTCCATGTTCTCCCTGTGTCCGTGTGGGTTTCCTCCAGGTTCTCCGCTTTCCTCCCACATTCCAAAAACATGGATCAAGGTAAATTGAATGCTCTAAATTGCCCCATATAGTGTGTAATTGTGTGTGTGTCTGTGTGAGTGACTGTGCCCAACGATAGCTTGACGCTCTGTGTGTCTCTGTGTGTAGACGATCTCTCTAGCACCCGAAAGTCCCCTGGACGGGTAGATCTAGTAGAGGATTAAGATAATGAATGAATGAATGAATAGTCTAGATGCTTGGGGAAGATGCTTTGCCTCTGTTTCTATGTGTTATTGCCCATGTCAATATGAAAAAGTCTACAAAGGAGTTCAAATAGTAGTGTAACATAATATAAATACTGTGAATTTTATATTTAGTTTATTGACTATAGAAAATCCATTGTTCCTCTTCATGAACAATAACCCTGTCAGAATGGCTAGCAAATGAACTAAACCAAACACCAATAAATAACCAAATTTGATGAATGGACAGTTCTAACCTTGTTTTTTTCACTTATTTGGAATGTACCCAGATCCCTGGTATAGCCACTATTGATTTACCTGTACTAACAGGACACATTGGCCTAAAGGAGCTGCCTAATCCAGAGCTTGACCAAGAGCTCCCTACTGGCAAAGCACACGAGGGGAACACACGGTGGGGGTAGGGGGGTATTGTTCGGAACTGGCGAAAGTAAGTGGATGAAAAATGGTTTTGAAGAGGAGAATGAAGGTGATGGAGTGAGAGAAAGTTGTATAATGAAAACATGTCGATAAGAAAAAAAAAGCTAGGTGAATAAAATGGAGATGCACTGAGTTATGATAGATGTGGTTAAGGAAGGAGGAGGGCTTCTGATGCAGAAGGAAGTGAAGAAAAGAGGCAGAGATAGAATGATGTGAGAAAAATGAAAAACAGCAAGGAGGATAGTGGCAAAGCTCACAGAACAATAAAGACAAGTGATAGATTAAAATAGTCTTGTTCTTTTAAAGCTTGGCGAGGAAATAGATTAAGTCTAAATATTAACTAAAGGCTGGCAGCTTGATGCAGAGCCTCAGCTACATTTTAGGTATTATTCTAAGTCACCCTATCACGTAATAACAAACTGCTTCACTTTGTTAAGTTTGCTATACCCTGTGAAGCTATAGGGAGTCATGAGTAGGTTATAACTTGTCCAGGCTTTCGATATTTCAAATGCTGGCAGCCAGTGAGAAGTTTTCAGACCCCAGCTATTTTGTTTACCGCTGGGCCTCAAGTTCTAAGGTTAATGCAGGCACAATTAGAAGAGCATGAAACGGTGTGTACGCAAAAGGGGGAGGCTGGAATCAGCCGAGGCTGCCTGCCTGAGGGGATGGCTGAATAAATAGGCAGCGAAGGGAAGCTGAAGTCAAGCAGGTGTTCAAGGAGAAAGTGTTAGCCAAGCGGGCTGAAATGTGGAGAAGTGCTGCCACTGCAGTGTGATAATAAAGACTTAATTCAATTAGGCCTTCTGCACTACTGCACACAGAACTGGCTTTCTTTCAGCTCAGCCTGTGAGAGGGGTATGAAAGGTATTGATCTCTCTATCGCTCCTACACGTACAAATACACCCATCTTGCTATGTCCTAAATATTGTGGTGTCACTTAGCCAAAATCAACAAACTGTGTCAAGAATAGACAGCTTTTTGGTGCACATTTCTTGATTCACAATATGGAAAAGACAGCTGGAGGTCGGACACGTTGACAATTTTTTTTTTCCATTAAAGATATAATGATTAATTGCTGCGATTTAAACTTTGTATTGCATTGCATATGATTGATTAATGTTTTAGTGTCAGTAGACATAGGCATAGAAGACACAATCGTTATGGGTGGGAAATATGGACAACATGTGAAATACAGAGAGTTTTTAAATAAGAAATTAGTTCTGGCCCTTATATCTGATTGGCTGATCCGTCCAGCCGTGACACTATAAAAAAAAAAAAAAGCACACTTTACATTCGTAATGTTCTGTCAATAGAAAGTAGCTTTGGGTAAAAGCATCTGCTAAATGACTGATATATGCGTGATATACAATACATTGCTTTAAATCAGAATTTTGTGGCGTTACATAGCATACACATGCTTTTGGGGCACCATGCATGGTTTTGGGGGCACCATGTTTTGATGCCAATGCGGGTGTATGCCAGAGGGTTTTCCAGCATGCATTCGGGGATGGGGATTAGAGCGGGGTCGTGGTTTGCATCAAGGAGTTGAATGAAAGGAGTGTCTTTCATGTTTTATTATCACAATTAACCGTTGAATTGCGAAAATGGATTCCCGACTTCATCTGGGTTCTTTTACTATGCCTCAAAAAAATATTTGTTTTGCCATTGTGGTTGACATAAATATATACTTTAATTAAAATTGAAATACAAATATAATATGTAAATATGGAATAAACAACAATAAATACAGCAGTGGCAATGTGCAAATATGCTGCGAATATCAGGGAGAGTACAATTAATAAAAAGGTAAAATGTACCTTTGTAAGTATACTGATTAACATATAAAGTGAGCCATTTTCCGATGAGCACTAAACATGTATCTCGTTACTCAGCAATCAATGTTCATCAAACTAGATTATGTAATTGAAGAACTTTATTAATAATTTAATTTTAAATGAACATATTTAAAAAATTAAACCTTGGGATTTCTTTTCTTTTCTTTTTTTTTTTTTTTAGGATTTTATAACCATTTTATAAAAGTATTAAGGCACTCAAGGTTGTATGTTATTGTGACTAAATCACAGGAAAGCAGTGTAACAGTCATCTGCTTAGATTTGCCTAACAACACCTCTTTAGTAACATTATTTACAATAATGCACACCCTCCTCATGACTATTGCTAAAATATTTTTGTTGTTTGGTTGTGTTGTACTTTTGACTGAAGTGGTTAGCATCTTCACCTCTCAGCACTGGGGTTTCCAGGTTCAAATCCCAAACTGAGTGGAGTTTCTATGTCCTCTCCATGTCCACCTGGGTTTCCTTCCACAGTTAAAATATAGGGAATCAAGGTAGATTGAATGCTCTAAAATTGTCCCATGTAGCGTGTGTCTGTGTGAGTGTGGGTGTCCAGGAATAGATTGGCACCCTATCCTGGGTGTATCTGCCCAGCGCCAAAAACATTCTCCCCTCTCCCCCTCTCTCCCCCCATGATCCTAATATAGGATGAAATGGAAGAAAATGAATGAATGAATTAATTAATTAATTAATTAATGTGCTATACAGCCATTGCCTCTATCAGATTTTCTAAAGAGTTAAATTCAGTTAAATAATTGAAATGGAAATTGCTCACAACAGAAATTTTTTTATTTGTATTCAGGATGTGTTAATGTTCTAACATGTCTACAATACATGTTACTTGAACAGGTGCCTCCAAATTCTGCATAAGATACAATATCTGTTGGTCTTCCACCATGGTCACTAACCTTGTCTGCTTTTCCTTTAAGTATGCCGTATTTATGCAGATATCCCTATTTTCGGCAAGTTGTGACCTGCAAAGCTGCAGGTGGTCGTCCTGTTGGCATATGGCAAGATGTGCCCTGTTTGCTCTCTCTATAATTCCGTTTGTATAATGCAGGAAGGTGGAGAAAGATTCAGTCTGGCTGGCTGTATCTGTGTTAGGGGAAAGGCAGAGAAACAGGCCTTCTGCCTGGCTAGTAGGCAGAACCCATAAGGCCCACTTTCTCTCTCCTGGTGCTAAAAAGCTTGGCACAAATTCCTGTTTTACTCAAACACAGAGGACATACAGCCAGAGCATGGGGTGCATTCTGTGTTATGTAAAAAGAATGAGAGAAAAATAGGGCCTGGTTGTTTTCCAAAGAGCTTCGTGAGTCAGCGGTAGCTCTCTATGCACTCATCCATACGCATACACACTCAGGCTTGTGCGCTCCCTGTTCCTGTATGCCGTCTGTGGACCTCCAGCTGAGAAGAGAGACACAGGAAGAACACAATGTGCTTGTTTGTGTGTGTGTGTGTGTGTGTCTACAGAGTAAGTGGGTTCACGAAAAGAGGAAAATCACCATACCCTTCAAAAGACTTTTTTCAAGTTTGATATAAACTTGATTTCCTCTTGAGTTCTTTGTCACATTTAAGTGATGAGTACAAAACATTTTATTTATTTTATTTTTTAAGTTGAGTCTTTAAAGTTTCCTTGCTCAGTTTGGAATGAAATTTTATACACAACATTGTGTTTATCATGTGCATCATGTCACCACCATTTCATTCTGAGATTAGTTTTATTCTCTGCATTTAATGAAAGCGTAGTGTTATGTTGAAAATTCAGTCAGGACAGCAGAGTTTATCAAAATAAGTTTAATGTTTAATTTTATTTTTAAAATACAGACAAAAACAGGTTGTAATTGATTACTATGATTTTCGTTTATTCATTCATTCATTCATTCATTCATTCATTATCTTCTGCTTAATCCTACTAGGGTCACGGGGGGTTCCTGATGCCCATCCAGGGGAGAACGTTTCGAGTACAGGGCAGATACACCCAGGACATTGTGCCAGTCTATCACTGAGCACACTCACTCACACAGACAAACACACACTATATATGGGACGATTTATTCATTCATTATCTTCCGCTTTATCCTCTATTAGGGTTGCGGTGGGGTTCCCCATGCTCATCCAGGGGAGAACGTTTCGGGTGCTGGGCAGATACACCCAGGACAGGGTGCCAATCCATCGCTGGGCACACACTCACTCAGACACACTTTATATGGGGCAATTTGAAGAACTCAATTGACTTGATCCATGTTTTTGGACTGTGGAAGGAAACCGAAGAACCGGAGGAAACCCACAGGGACACGGGGAGAACATGGAAACTCCACCCAGATGGGGATTCGAACCGGGAATCCCTAGTGCTGAGAGGCCAACGTGCTAACCACTAAGCCACCGTGCCGCCCAGGGACGATTTAGAGAATTCAATTTACCTTAAATCCATGTTTTTGGACTTTTGGAGGAAACCGGAGAACCCGGAGGAAACCCATGCAGACACAGGGAGAACATGGAAACTATACCCCAGCGCAGAGAGGCGAAGTGATAACCACTATGCTATGATTCTGTTTGTGGTAAATGAAAAACGTACAATGATCTTTACGAAGATAAACTTGTGCTACAATCTGCAGCTGTTATTTGTCATTGATGTACTGACTGTTCTTCCGATATATCTGGAACATGCTTAACCAGATTTGCTTAAAAAGTAATTATACTAAAAAATTTCCAACAGTTGCCAAATTAGCCTTAATTCTCTGTGATTATTTTTATTTTGGGAGGTGATTAAAGGAAAAACCTTTCAACAGTCCATCACACTGCGGATGCATTCAGCTACCCAGGGACAATTCTTTTATTACCTATTCACCTGACTTTCGCATCATTAAAATGTGGAAGGAGACTGGAATGCTGTGGGTAACTTACATCATTTATCTCGAGATAAAGTGAATCACTGAGATTTTGTTTCACTAATTTGCATAAAATTGTGAACTTCTTAATGCCATCATCATTTATCTCTTCACCTCTTCATCCTAATGGTGTGCTTACTGCTTTGTTGCTCCAATAAAGCAGTTATTCAATGTAAATATAAAAACATCATAACTTCTATGAATTAACATTTAATTGGTGATTTGTAAAGATGGCTGTGTCCTTTAGATACAAGTTTGTAAATGGGATGTAGAGCTGAGAAAACAAGAGAGGTAAGTGAGGGTGTATTAGCAATGGTTAGGGTGTTGGGATATTAATCAGAAGGTTCTGGATTCAAATCCCAGGTCCACTGAAGTTAGCAATGTGGGTCCTTAAGCAAGGTTCGCTGTATCAACTCTGTGTTCTGATCCCAACCAATTTCAGATATTTGTAAATCGCTTTGGATAAATTTGGTAATTGCCTTTACTGCTGTGTGCTTTGTTAGTTTTGGGTCTGTGTGTCTGTGCAGAAAATAAGAGGAATGTTTTGAGCAAAAGAGAGACGCCTTAAATTAAGTTTAGTGGCAGAGAAGGCCAGTTTTTCATCACGTGCCTGTTATCAGCAACCTGTTGTCTGTACTAATGACTTTGTTACAGATGGGTACAATGAAGAATTGGTTTTGGTTTTAAAGAGCATAAAATATTGGTGATATCTTTTAGTTTATAAATTCAGAAAATAATCTTTAAAGTAATTTGTTGTATAATTAGTGTGATTGCCGTAAATGGTTATTTTTATAATTCCACCATTTTTTTCTCCCTTTCATCTCCTGCAATTTTCAAGCTATTGACATGGCAGGACATGTCTGGCTCATCGGTGAGATGAGTGCTTGTATAAAGCTAAGTAATCGGTCGAAACATTCCAGAGATATTCCTGTTTTTGTTTAAGATAGTTTGTGATATCAGTAGTGTTCAAATTCTAAACTATCCTGACTATTGATGTGACCATGGTTTATAGACACCCTATTAACTGGCCACACTTTTCACCTCTTTCCCTGTATTGCTTTGATATATGTATGCACTGTGTCTCAGTTCAAGCTGCAATCACACTCACATTTTCTTCGGGTTTATTTCCTCTTTAGTTTATTACTGTAATTGACCAAATAGAATGTTATACACTTTACAGACAAAAATATTGGGACATACCTCTTAATCAGTGAACTGTCATTCATAACCATGCAAAAATCATATAAAATCATAACCATGCATACTGAACAGCTCCACATTTGTGAAAATAGTTTGGGAAAGGCCCTTCTTCGTGATTGATGTGGAAAAAAAACATTACCTCATCAAATGCCTTTGAGATGAAGCAGAACGGATATTGCAAGCCAGGCCATCTCATCTAGCATCAGAGTTTAACCTTATAGATTCCCACACATATGCTCCAAGATCGTATAGAAACAATTTCCTATAAACTGAAAGCTTTTATAGCTGCAAAACAGGGGATCTGTTGAGAATGTACTCTTGTTAAATCAATTGTAGATATCGATTTAGAACTGAAAACTCTCAGCACTGGAGATCTAAGTTCAAATGTGTTTTCGTGTTCCCCCCAATGTCCTTTTGTTCTCCAGGTTATCAGGTTTCCTTCCAAATTCCAAAAACATGAATTCAAGGTAAATTGGCTGCTGTAAATATATAGTGTGTAATCCTTGACATTTGTTTTTTGTCATTTCAAATATTAACGTTTGTGTATTCTCATAATAAATACAGCACAATAAAGCCATTTCACTAAACTTAGCTTGGCTGGAATGGCAGGTTTTTCATGATGGATCAGAAGTAAAACACACTTAAGAAATGCTGACCTAAGCTGTATGACTGAACTGTACTATGGATCCGGAGAGAAAACACAAAGCCATGTACAATACATGGTACCATTAAACCACCACTAGTTGTGTAGGGTCCTTTGTCCCTAAAGTCATATGCTGAAGTCAAGACTTACTTGTATACACTGTCAGACTGAAGCTGACATGACCAGAGAAAAACATTGAATGATTATTACCCTGCATTAGTAATTTTAAACGTCATTTAAAAATACAAAACTACTTCTTTCCATTACATAGTGTGGGAAAGAAAAAAAAAAAAAAAAAATATATATATATATATATATATATATATATATATATATATATATATATATATATATATATATATATATATATACACATATATATATATATATATGCGCCCTGTTTTGGGTGTATCTGCCCAGCGCCTGAAACACTATCCCTGGGTGGGCATTATGGAGCTCCCTTCTCGCCATGGAAGATGATGAGATGAGATGAGCTTGCAAAACAGTGTGCAGCCCATTTAGAGGATTTGTATCAGTGTAGTTCAATGTAATGCATCTCACTTTAAGTGAAAATATTCAATCATTAAAACAGCCATACTCTATTCTGTATACAATGTGAGGGAGCATTCCGAGTGAGTTTAAATTAAGTTGTGGGGGACAGACGCATGATGTGCAGGTTTAAAGTAGTAGTGTGTCATCCTGCGACTCAGGGAGATGTATTAATGTTATAGCGAGATGATGAGGTTAAAATGGACATAAAGAATTTCAATTATTTACAGGTGATGTGCCCGTTGAATTGGCAATGAAGTGCCTCGTAAATTACCATACCCCTGTAATTGAGAGGAAATAATGAAATAACAGTGACACAAGCAGCGGGAACTGCTGTTCAGCAATTCTCATTTGACTTGGCGATTTCAGAAGGATGCACTTAAACTGACATTGTGGGGTGCAGGGTGGGTGGTTGGGAGGCTTGAAATTACTCTGCAGAATGTAAGTTCCCCGAATTCTCTAACTGTGAGGCACAATGAAATGCTCTTAGGCCATTCGGAACGTGAAAAACCTCTTCTTAAAAATACTTGCTGTGTCTATATTTAATCATCTACTGCACCGCTGTGTTATGCTGCTGTTTTCAGTATTCACTAGACTGGTCAGCAAAGAAGAAAAATGTGAAAGAAAACTATAAGTCTGTGGCTGAATGCCTAAAAATTCGATTGGTACTTAGCTGCAAAATTGATTGTTAGAACCATTATCTGTGTGTTTTGGGAAATGCATATAGTGGATAATATTTACAACGGTCCTGGGTCCTTTCTGTATGTTTTTTCTGTGTCTGTTCAGTTTTCTCAGAGAAACATCAGTTAGGAGTCTTAGAACCTTAATGAATGTATATACTAATAATTTTGAGGTGGTCAAAGTAGTTAAACATTGATTTATTTAATCACTTAGACTAGTTTATTAAGTAACTTCTTTATTAAGTGACTTCTTATCTTTTTTTCTGTGTAATAATTTACCTGCATGGTGACAATGCCAATTTTCTGCCACTTTATTTGTACATTTTTATATTGAAATAAAATATCTCTACATTAATATTGAAATTATGGCAATATGTCATTCGGCCAAGGTTCTTACAGGAAATACTGTCTTTTGAACTGTTTAAAGGCATGTAGGGTTGAATTGTGATCCACTTCCATTCCTGATAACACAAAATACAATAACACAAAAGTGAAAACATTTCCAATTTTTTTTTTCTTGTTTAACCGTCTTTACATTTTGAACTTTTGATTTTGCCTCAAGGTTTTCTGTTATTTGGAGCGCAAAATGATTGTGTTTTAATCTTTTTGCTTTTTTCCTTTTTATATATTCTTTGAATATATTGTATATGGCAAACCCTACAATTGTATGATAAGTAAGAACAGTCCACTTAACTGTTTTTGCCATCTAAAGCTTTTGAGTTCCATCGATGCATCCCATCGTAACATTGCAAGTCAAAAACTCTAACCAAAATAAAAGTACTGTTAGATAACTTGTTTTCCTAGTATGTCTTTCCTCACAGATCTCCTGTTTAGCTGAATTAAAGTTTTTACACACCCATCCTCACGAGAATGTTTCGGGCTCTGTGCACCCAGGACAGGGCACCAAGGGGCACACTCATTTACACAAACACACGGGACGCAGGGAGACCATGGGAACTCCACCCACATTGGGATTCAAACCTGGATCCCCAGCACTGAGAGGCGAATGTGCTAACAACTACGCTACCGTGCCACCCCAAATGATATTAATATTAATAATACTATACTTGATCATTTATTAAGTAAGACCCAATATTTACATATATCTGTTGAAAGACATATGGGAGCCTTTTGGAACAGGTTTGAATGAACAGCCTCCATAGTGACCTATCAAAAACAGTACAATAAAAAAATAAGGCAGTGTTTGATCGTTCTGCAGTGCTGCCCACAGTTTTTAAAGATTATGTTGAACAGCCAAAATGTTTTGTGCTCAGATATTTTTTTTGGCTAAGATGAAAAGAACAGTTTTTTAACAAAGGAAAAGAATAAGACCATTATCCAGTCTGTTCAGCCCTGTAGTGGTAGAATCATGGTTTGGGTCTGTTTTTCTAAAACAAAATTAATAATAAACTGGTATTCTGCAATGTTATCTAGTCCAGTTTCAGTTTTAAAAATGAACATTGATAAGCAACTGGGTACAGGCTTATTGCTCGTCAGAAAATGGCTCACTGCTTATATTGATCTGTATATTTCCATTAATGGTACATGACTTAAAGTAATGTATCACCATGTTTACACATTTCATGCATTGATCTGAATGTAAAACAGTGAGAGGTGTGCATTATTGTCAATAATGTCACGGCTAGACAAAAGGCTCAGTCAATCAGATTTAATGACCAGAACTTCCCGTTTTATTAATATATTTTTTATACAGAGCAATGGGCCTATAAAATAAAGAAAATTAATATATTGGGGTGACTGCCGATTTAATTTAGTAAAATGGAGAAATGGCCTATATATTGATTTGTTATTCTTTCATTCATTATCTCTTGCTTAATTCTCTACTAAGGTCACGGGGGTGGGGGGGGGGTCTCCATGCCCATCTAGGGAGAACGTTTTGGGTGCTGATCAGATACAACCAGGAAAGGGCGTCAATCTATCGCTGGGCACACACTCACTCACTATATGGGTTAAATTATTCTTACAAATTTGACCAAAACAACAGTTCAAATTTCTGAGCACTATATTAAGCACTACTTTCAAGTTACTTTTGTTCTATCAGTCATATCAAAGACAGAAACATTTTGGTATTGTGTTTAACAAACATGTCATCCACATACTGTGCTTAAAAATGTCTAGATCAGAGTTCTTTAGAAGCATGTGTATAATATGTATAGTTGGAATTTTAAAGTTGATATTCAACTGCAAGTGAAACCATATAATAATCCCCAGGCCATGGTCTTGTCTGCACATGTTAAAGAGAAGTTGACTTCAGATACAAGTCACTTGTCTTTCTCGATCAGTGTGAGGCTCATCTCAAAAAAGATCAATACTTTGACTTTGGATCGTCTTTCAAAATAGTCTTTTAGGCATTCTGAGCTCAAAGTTTGTTTGATCTCCAGATTTGCTCTCATCAGCTGTTCAGTGTTCTGCCCACAGTGCTGATCCCAGATGGAGTGGAGGATGTTCTCTCCCGAGGATGCCGACCCACACTGACTCTCACACCTCATAGCGGAGGTGCTGCCGTTGTGGCACTAAACCAATTCCATCTCATATGTTCTTGCTGTTGCTTTATCAAATCTGGCTCACCTTAAGCTCTGTAAAAACCACACAATTCCATTAAAGAGCTTAATTAAGTATCTGTAATTCATTCATTGTAATTGAATCAGGGAATCGCGATTTGTGTATATATTCAGAACTGTGGCAGTAACAAGAAAGTCTGATTCAGCCTGAGGGTCAGGGTAGAATAGTTGGAAGGAAGAAAAGTAAACAAATTATTTAGTTTTGTTGTTAACAATATGCAACAAAAACCATAATCCAGGATCCAGGAGTTTCTGTAGACATATATATATATATATATATATATATATATATATATATATATATATATATATATATATATATATATAATATAAATTATTATTTTTTAATATAATTTTATTATATATATACATTTTTTTTTTTGTCTATATACAGAACACAGCCCCACCACACAGCAACTAAAGTTATGTTCAGCAAGATCCAATTACACTTGAAAAGACAAGAATTAGTAACGAAAGCGTCATTTTATTTTATATATTTTATATATTCATTTTATATTTGGATTTTATATTAGGAAATTAACTTCTTATTGCATCATCATGTATTTAACAAAATATAAATTATAAAAAATATGTGATTTAAAGTAATATTAAAGTGATATATATCACACATTTGTTCTTCTTTCGAACTCTCAGGGCACACTTCAACACACAGTAAACACACACACACACACACACACACACACACACACACACACACACACACACACACACACACACACACACACACACACACACACACACACACACACTTTCAATTTGTTTTCTCAACCTCATGAAGACTTTTGAAATATTCAGGGAAATGTTGCCAAACATGTTAAAGACAGACAGTTTTGATGCTTGTGCCCATGGGGAGCTGATCCCCACCACACAGTAGGGTTTGGTGTGCAAACAGGCCTTGGCTTATATCCCACTGGGTTATAAAAAAAGTACACACACATATACACATTTGTTTTTATGCATTGCAAAAACTTTTATAAATGTCCATTTATTTCATAGACTTTAACCATATATACTACTACCCTAACAATAAACATAACCTTTCCCCAACTATAAACTAACTTTAACTTAACTTTAACCAGCTCTATAAAAACTGCATGATTTACATCTTGGGGACCCACTTACATACCCCACAGTTACACAATGTTATATAAACCTCGTACACACATACAGACTACACATGCACACATTTAGATACAAAATTGTTACTTGCTTAAAATTAAATTCCATTCTAACTTATATTTAACCATCCTCTTTATATTTATCCAGCCTTATTGAACCATCAGCATGCCTACAGCTGAGACTGACAAATTCCTTCCTAAATTTTTTTTTTGAGAAGCCAGGCATTTTTTTGCTTTGGTTCTTACTTTATGTGAGTAAAAATTATTAATTATGTTCCATGCTTTGATTTCTTCCCTCTGTTAACATGATGTATTTCCCTGTGGTTTGTGAATGTGTTGGCAGTTTGAATTATTGCTGCAATAGAGGTGAGAAAGTTCCAGGGTAGTCTGGTCTGGTTGATAATTTGTGCAGGTTATCTTCAGCAACCAATGTCTTGTTAGAGACTTTGCTCCAGTGAGCAGCTGCACATGCAGGTCATGACTGACAGCCGACAGAGGATCAGACTTGCATGTCCTTTCTGCTGGGCTATTTCTGCTATTGTCTAAAGTAAAACTGCTGACTCTCTGTTGCTCTGTAATGTAATCTCATTAAGCCGATGCATTTTAATTAAATCTTATTGTGTGTCTTTCATTTTCTCTTAAAATATAAAGTGACTTTTAAATATATCAATATATTAACTGAGCATAATGTAGACATAAATTATTCAGATTTTTTTTTGTAATAAATATAGTTGTTGGAATGTTGTCATCTTGTTAGATACAGATCTAAAAGGCTTAAAAAATAATTAGAACTTAACATTTTGATATCAGCTCAGCTTTAAGCACTCTACAAACTTTAAGCCTTTACAAACACTTGGTCTTTTCAATGGTCTTTGTTTTTAAATTTTATTATTATTGCACTCGTCCAAACAAGCTCATACTGAACCAATATCTCTGATGCAGGCTTTTAGGCATTATCACACATTACTCATGTTTTTCCCTGTTTCCTTTTTTCTGTATGCTGTTGTATGGAAACTACAATAAATGTATCTAGTTTAACTGCTACCTGGTGTCTTTGCGCTTCATATTGACATGGTTTCGTAACATAAGAAAGTGTCATATCTATTATAATAGTTATTTTTCGATTGTCTCCAATTTTCTAATGTTTATTTGTTTTGTTGAAAAATGTATTAGTGGTTGAAGTTTATGCTCTACAGGTCTTTGATGACCAGGTAAACTAAATTGAATAGCTCCTGGTAAATGATCAGAATGATTTCTTATTTTACTTTCATAAAGGAAAATTAAGTACTTAGCCTTTTAAAATGCAATACCTCAAGTGATGAGGGCAAGGAGACTAACAACAAAAAGGTCCTGGTTTTCGATCCAAAGACGGCTGGTCTTTAAACTCTCTGTGTGGTGTTTGCATGTTCTTTCTGTGTCCATGAGTGCTTTTTTTTCTCTCTCAACTTTCAACACATTTAACTCAAATTAATTTAAAATACTTAGTGCATATACTTGAATGTCTTTGTCGGGGGGTCTTCTTTAGAGAACTGTCCACTGTATTTTCGATTATTTTGCAGTAATGACAAGATATTGGGACACAATGTATTCGGTATATTATTATGTTTAACGTAAAATATTACAGGTCAATTTGGCTAGTTTACAATTTTTGGTTGATTAATATACTGGTTACTTTTTTGTCATATAATTCTTTGACATTAGTTAGGGTCATGAACATGCATACAGAATAATAATTGTTTCATAACAATTTATTTATTTACCTGACTCTTTGCATGACAACATAATAAGAAGATATTCCTTTCAGTACTATTGCTACAGAGGCATGAAATCAACTGGCTTTACATTTTGGACATCCGTATACGTCAAAATTTGTGTAAATTGTTTCAGGAAGGCCTTTGTTTTAGCATTGCCATGCTTCATTGCACACCATTAGGTAAGTTTGGTAGAAAAATGGAACTGGCTTGCACAGAGACCTTAACCCGATCAAACGCCTTGGGGATAAAGTAGAACAAAGATAAACTGAGATAGTCTTTTATTCACCATCAGTGTCTGACCTCACAAACGCTATTCTGGATGATTGGGCAAAAAAATCTTAGAGATTCCAAAAAAAGGCTTTCTCCATAGAGAGGAATCTGTTATAGCTGCAAAGTAACCAACTTAAAACTTTTCATAAAGGCTTCTGTAGATGCATTGTGTATGTGTCTAATACCTTTTTTCTTTATTTTGCATGATAAATGGTCACTAATTGGACTATTGGTTTTTGGCTCAGCTCCTGATTATTTTATCTATCAGAGTACTGAAAATACAGTTCTGAAAATATAAAGGTACTTTCAGTGAAACGTTTGTCACTATTGCAAGGCTGCAGCAACAGCAAAAGAGCCCCATGTAAATGATTTGAACTTGCTAATATACTAATAATAAACTGGTACATTACAGAACATATCACTGCTTTGTAAGCAAAGCTTCCATCACAAAAATCACTAAAATCAATACCTAAAAATGTGGTTGCTATTACCAACTGAAACACTGGCTATTGTATTAGTTTCACTTGACGTTACATAGCCTGGCATTTTACCATCTCTAAATAATGCAGTTCCAAGTGTTTTATGTTATTCCAACCATTCAGGTGCTTCTTAGACTAAGAGGTGCTGAATTGTGTAAAAAACAATTGTGTTTTAACATTATTATTTCTGGCACTCCTCTGCTGGGGCATCTGGTATAAGGTAGAAGCCCAGCTGGAGGACCATGCAGGGTGTAGACAGACAGTTATCACTGGGAGTTTCAAAATAGAGAAGAGGGATGGATATCTGAAATAAAAAATAACTTCCTGAAATACAGATCAAGTTATGCTATTAAGCAGCTGGATGTGAGGAGATACAAGTCTGCTTTCTAGCATATATGCTTCCTGTAGCTCAAGCCTCTTATAATTTGAGGAGGCTGCCAGACTCTGTTTGAGAACCAGACATAAGCTTGGGTTTCATAATGCATATTTTAGTAAATAAAGCATAAAGCAAAGCACTGAGGGAATGGGAGTGATGAAGGAAATTGTGATAAAAAGGAAGAAAACAGCTTATTTCACACGTCTCTGTTTCATTTAGGCTTGTTTACACCTTTTTACTCAGATACAGACTCGTTGGCTGCCTTGGTCTCAGCAAACTGTTACTTTAGAAAAGTAATTAGTGAACTAATTAAGAAAGCTTTTGGGTTGTGCTGACAATTTTTAGTGGTTTGAAAATCCAGCCACAGTGTTGAACCGAGAGAGGTTTAGAGTAGTTAACTGTGGGTGCACAACTAATGTCCACTCTCCGGTGGGTAATTGATTTAGCATAACAAAGCTTGGGTTGACATTTATTCTTCACCCTGGCATTTGAATGCTGAAAATGTCCTTCTTCCATGTTAATGGTGTGAGACATTGGCCTAATATGTGTATTTGACGCTGTAGGAAGGGCTGCTGGAGGGACTGTACCATTTAAAGACACTAAGAGCACAGTCAGTAACTGACATTGCCAAAGGTCAGTTTTCAGCTAGCACGTTTGCACAGTAGGTAATGCTGTCTCATCAAAGCATTATGGTTCTGGTTTAATCCCTAGACAGGCAGTCAGAGTCCTTCATGTATATAATTTGCATGTTCTCCTTGTAAATGCCTCTATTTCCTTCAGGTTTCTGCCACTGTTCCAGTATGTGTATTTGAGGTGAACTTAAGTTAAGAAATTGCCTCTAGGAATAATTCTGCTGCCTGTATGTCTGCTATGTGACGGACTAATGGTCTGTTCAGGGAGTGTCCCTGCTTTTTCCCTATTGAGGCCTGGAATAGGTTTTAGCACCCTTGATGCAATACTAATTAGAATAAGTGAGAAATAAATTAAATAAGTAAGTAAAATAAGTTTTTGACTTGTCCTAGTTCATTTATATAAATCCAGTTGCCAACAATGTCCCTTAGTACTCAAGTAATTTATTAGCAAAAAGGTCCCAATCAATGTATTTTGTGCAATTTCGAATGACCAGAATGGAAATAAAGCTTCATGAGAAGACTACAGGATCAATGACCAATACTCTCTAAATCAGTTCGCAATCAAAATTCAAATGTAACATGGTCTTTTCCAGCGTCACAAGCTGATTGGAATCTTCTACTGCCAAGTTCTAACACTTTCCACTAAAAAGAAAAACATGAAGAATCCCACTGATACTAAAGCCCGTTAGCAGGACTACAAAACTTATTTTATTATGTCATAACATATTTTTTATTAAGTTACTTCTAAAGAGCTTTAAAATGCAATGGGTTAACTTACAACTGACAAACTTCAGTTTCAACAAATAACAGTTACAAGTAAAATGGAGACATTAGAGAAGCACGCCTGTGTCAGAGAGTGAAAAATCTTATTACTGCTTATTTCAAGATGATTTCTTGTTCAGATTCAGTGATCTAGAAATCAATGGAGTTATTAAGTACAATACATTTTTTTATTGCATTAAAATTGTTCATGAATTAAATTTGCTGTTTAACCTAAAGAAACATATTAATTGTTGAAGTCCCAGGAGACTTATTGTGAATCTTACTTATTATGTATTATGTATTTCGAAAATTACACCAAAATGAGACAGAAGGTATGTTTAAGGTTAAAGTTCTGGCACTTTCCACAAATTGAAAAATCCCACTGATGCTAAAGTACATTAAGAATATAAAAACGTTTTTTATTATCATTAACTTCTTTTTTCATTTAGTTACTCCGAAAGAGCTTTAGAAATGCATTCTAAAGGGTAAAAATCACCAAATAATAGCTTTAAATAAACTGTAACCATTAGAGATGCACACATGCCACAGGGTGGAAATGTCTCAGGAGAAATAGTATTACAACAAAATCAGATATGTTTAAGGTTAAAGGATTTCAAACCAATTTTTTTAAAATACTGCACAACTGCTGGTTTATACAAATAAATTGTTAAATCATATGCGCAAATGAAATGTTCAGGTATCATTGTAAATAAAGTTGAAGTAGAAAATATAGCATCAGGAATGAAACAGCTTTCATTTTCTGCTGAGTAATAGTTAAATGAATCATTATTTTGGCAAATCTGAGCACGAAGTGAGACTTTTCTAAAATCTGTACTAAGAGACAGGCTTGAGCAGCAGGAACTCTTCATCATTTCATTTGATCTACAGATAATTTAAGAAGACTTTTTTTTTTTTTTTCCTTTCTTCCAGATCTACCCAATCCTAATTTAGTGAGTACCTTTTAGGTTCATTAAGATAGTGTGTAAAAAAAAAAAAAAATAATATATATATATATATATATATATATATATATATATATATATATATATATATATATATATATGTGTGTGTGTGTGTGTGTGTGTGTGTGTGAGTACAATATAAAAGTAAAAAAAATCGCAAATCTTTTAATCAAGTGCAATGATTTTAAATTGATATGTATTTATTACAGAGTCAGAAGGGAGGGTTAATGAGGACCAACATTCCCTGGGCTCCGTGATTTTCCTTTTTCTTAATTTAATTTAAAGTTCCATGCAGGGTGGAAACTATTGGTTCGGCAGATTTAGCGCTATGTTAAACTTTATGTTGCTTGAAAGTGGTTTTCAAGTGCATTCGAAACTGAAATCGTCTGCCTGCAATTTATTTTATGGTCCCATTATCAGTGCAATATTTTTCCAGGATGCAGTTTCTACCATGTATACAGCAAGAAATCAGCTTGAGTAGGGATTTGACCTTCCCACTACTTTTTGGTCTTTACCTGAATTTTGATGTCACGCTAAATCACTTAAGTTGTGCTTTTTCGATGATCACAATCTTGTTTTTCTTTTAAAATTTTCATATATTTTTTTCCTGGATATTATGGTTCATCCTGGCTCAGTGTCCATCACTGTAATGGTAACTCATTTCAAGCAACTGATGATGGTTGAATTATTGTTTTGTCTTTTTAGACCAACCATTTTTATGTGTGCAAAGCTGTGAAGGATAAAAGCAAATAAAAAGGCATAAAAAATACTATAACACTACTAGCTCATGGTAAAGTATCATAGATCAATGTGAAAATGTGATGTCACTTGTGTGTGCATGTATATGTGTGTGTGTGTGTGTGTGTGTGTGTGTGTGTGTGTGTGTGTGTGTGTGTGTGTGTGTGTGTGTGTGTGTGTGTGTTGTGCGAGCATCCACTCTTTGCATGTTCTGCAGGTTTACTGCATACCAGGCCCTGCTCTATTAGTCCTAATCCCTTCACATAGTGTCGGACATCACTGGACTAGAGGGATGTAGTTAAAAATGAGAGTGCTGTGTCTGCTCTGTTCTTTATCCTGGGGAAGGGTTTCACTCAGTGCTGCCATAACTGAGTCTGTCTAAATCTGTGACTTTGCTTTTAGACTAATTCAGGCAAGGTAACAATATTAACTACTTAGAAAAAATAAATAAAGCTGGCTTGTTTTTTGATGTGTATGCATCATCTTCACCTACGTTTAAAATCATAAATTTGTTAATGACTTAAATTTCACCTCTAAGTAGTATCATGATATTAATTGTAACACAGGTTGAGTGGGGGGTTACAAGCCCAGGAATGGCTGGATTGCCAACAACGAATCATTTTCATGTAACACCGAGCAACACCAAGCTTTACAGCATCGCTTTTACATAAGCGTGCACACCGTATATTCAACATAGATTTAAATATACACTGCTGGCTAACAGTATGTTTCCTGCAGCTTGCTGCCAGTTCTCTCCACCCATGGCATGTTCCCAGTTATATCGTACATACACACTTATTAGGAGGAGCCGCGTTAGGTGCGATAATTATGCATAATCTAAATCTATGTCTTATTGCTTTTATGAATTTGTTTACAAACACACTATAATAAAAAAACAATGTTTGATTCAAAAATGCATTTATTGAAAGTAAAATCCCATGTAAACTGGACGTCTGTTATGATATCTAGTCCATTTTTTAAAATGAATGCTGATTTCGGAATAACTTGTTTCCGGTTTCTCTAACAATTCAAATACCATCTAGTGGCCAAATTACAAAACAAAGTTTATAAAATACATTGCGAAAATAATATATTGTATATCCATACCATTATTTGGTGTACCACCTCGTGCTACATTGCATACCACCAGTGCTAGGCATACCACAGTTAGAAAACCACTGGTCTAGAAACATTTTTTTTAAATTATACATTATGTGCAAACAAACACATTTTTAAAGCATCTACTATTTTTAAAGCATCCAATTAATTTTTGTCATTTAAATACATATGTTGCATATATCCACTTCGAATTCACATGTATTTCAATTCTGTACATTTGAATCAAATCTGTATTTTCTATTAGTATATGTGATGTGATGTTAACAATAAAAAAAGTATTTGGACAACTAAAATGAGTGCTTTTGTTACTGTCATTGCTATCATTTGGTATTTTTGTTTCAAGATTAATGCAAATGGATTTAGTCCATTTCTTTGTTCTGATTGAGCATCGTTCAGATAAAATTTTCTTTCAAGGCAATGTATTTTACTTTATTCCACAGTTGCTCTTCAAATTGCCGTTAATGATATTTCAGTCTCTGTACCTGTTTCACATTGTTTTGTCTGGTCATGCATGGTCATTTCCACTTGAGATGTATTGTATCATATGTGTACATTACATGCACACGTGTTTTCTGAATTCACAGTACTATTATCATTACTACTACTACTATCACAACTATTAACTTTTTTATTTTATGTGGCTGAAATTCATTCATTCATTCATTCATTCATTCATTATCTTTCACTTAATCATCTACTATGTTCCTCATGCCCATCCCGGGGAGAATGTTTTGGGCACCAGGAAGATACACAGGACAGGGCACCAATTTACACAAGGACAGGGCACCAATTTATCACTCGGCAAACACTCACACATACAGAGAGACTATATGGGGCAATTTAGAGCAGCCAATTTACCTTGAATCAATGTTTTTGGACAGTGGAAGGAAACCGGAGAACCTAGATGAAACCCACAAAGACACAGCAAGAGCATGGAACTCCACCCCAGATATGTGACCAATAGAATAACCAATTATGTAAATCATTTAAGTTAAAAGATTCCAGTTCCTCAATAGATACCATACTGAAACTTAATAAATTTGTAGTGTAAATGTATAATAATATAATTCAGTAATATAATGGAATATTTGTTACTGCCCCAAACAGAGGCCAACAAACTATAACAAGAAAAATGATTGAAAAAAAAAACTCAGGAAACCAACACACGAGGCAAACTGACGATTTGACTACAACAACGGGAACAGGCAGAGCCTACATATATAAAAAGGAACATGCATGCCAGGAAAACACAGCTGACAGTAATGACAAGAATGATTAACTAATTAACAGGGACTAATAAAATAATGAGCAAAACAATCACTAAACAGTATAAATATATAAATATTTAATTATATAAATATATAATTATTTTTAAACCTAACAATTACATATTATTACTAATTTATTTCATAAAAATACATATGTATTCAGTATGAGCAAAGTAATTAATTCCACTTAAAAGGCATTCACCTTTATTTGAGTTAAGTTGAATGCTCTAAATTGCCCCATATAGTTTGTGTGTGTGTGTGTGTCTGTTTGAGTGAGTGTACCCAGCGATAGATTGGCACATTTTCCTGGGTGCATCTGCCCAGTGCCTGAATCGTTCTCCCCTGGATGGGCATGGGAAACCCCCTCGCGACTGACCAGCGGATTAAGTGTAAGATAATGAATGAATAAATTAATGTTTCATGTGTTTGGCTTTGTTGAAATAAAATATACTTAAAGAATAATACGACCACCACCATATTTTACACATGGAACATATGGAGTTTGTATATTGTAATATTATACCAGAGCTGTAATTTGGTCGCAGCTGTCCAGAGAACATTTTTTCTATTTTCTGTTTTTTCTGTTTAATCCATAGCTTAAATCCATAAATTTTTAATTGCAGACAGGCAGCAATGTTCTTCAGTGAGATTTTTTGGCATGCAACCCTACCACACACACAACCTTGACATCTGATAGTAGAACATTAGCATTAAACTTTAAAACTGCTAATGTTCTAAGTTGCTTAAAAATGGAACTAGGCTTCTTTGTGACCTTACAGACTATTAACATCCTTTACTCTTGGAGCTATCTTTGTTGTTCGATCTTTTTAGAACGAAAATAGTGGTCTTTAATTTCTTCAATTTGTTCATCATTTATTCAAATATTCTAACAGTGGCTTTAACGCTTTAGAAGTAGGTGTGTAACCTTTTCCATTCTAATGAGTCCCAACTTCATTCTGAGGTTGGCAGACAAATCTTGCCATTAAAAACTAACATGCTGTGGAAATAAGACCTTGATAGGTTGCTGTTAAATAAAACATAGTACTTATTCAGAGTTGTTAAATGTCCCATTAACCTAACACCTGAGAATGATCTAACCTTGTATCATTAGACTTAAAGTAAGAAACAAATCTGTTGGTCATAATTTAATAAACTCTGTCCATGCCATTAATAGTAGTTGTGTAATGTCCCTTACAAGGGCAAGGGATTACCTTGATTCATTCAAACTTACACTTTTACTGGTGTGCACTGCTGGATAGTGGTGAAATAAAAATGCCAAGCATGCAGTTTCAGAGGTGCCACACACACAAAAAAAACAACTCCCCGGAGGGGGGCATGCACACAGCCTGTTACAGAAATTCTCCAGAACTTAATTTATACACACAAAGCTTGGTCATCTCATGGTGAATACAGAGAAGATAGAAGTCCCAGAGAAAGGGGTCTCCACCTTGAGTCTGAGACTGTCAAGAGCAATGGGCTCTCACCCGACTGTGAAATTAAACAACAAGGGATTCTACAATACACAGTAGCCATGGGAATTTTGCTTAGACAGAGGACAAGATTTTTTAGAGATTATGAATAAAAATGAGTACTTCACATTTGAAGCTGATCTGATAGCAGTGTGAATTCATTTATTTCTGTTTATTAACAAGTTTATAATATAATGACAAAAGCATAGGGACATTTGCACATGATACCGACAAAACATTAAATGAAATCCCATTTATGCTGGCCTCCCGTTTGCCGCTAGAAATGCTTCTATTCTTTCTTGCATTTCTTTTTTTCCTTCTACAAAACTTTTGGTGTGTTAGAATGTTTTGATGTCTGTTGAATTTTTTGCCCATTCATTTGTAATATCCTTGTTTATTCAAAAGATGTTCAGTGGAGCTGAGACGAGGGCTTTGTGTAGGCCAGTCAAGTTATTGGTTTTTGCTTTGTTGCTTTGTTTCCCAAAATGCATGGCTTGATGCCTGGTTTTAGTCACCTGTAGTGGTGAAACTAAATAAAACACCTGCATTCATTGATTAAGAGGTAGTCACCCCGGTCCACTTAAATATGGCTTTACTGTATTGTGTGTGTGTGTGTGTGTGTGTGTGTGTGTGTGTGTGTGTGTGTGTGTGTGTGTGTGTGTGTGTGTGTGTGTTTTAATCACAGAATATTTGCACCAACCTATAGACTTGTGTTCTCTGTAATGGACATTTGTTTTACATACCGGTACATAACGTTTAATACTTTTAAGTCACTCTATATACATCCTGGGCTTTCCAATGATATGAAATATGGTTAATATTGGTTTGGGTGCTGGGAACCTCCAATTTCTTTCTCTGTAATATGGCTGCCATAAGAACAAACAAATTTGTTATGACTCTACAAGAAAATTGGTTAATTTTCATATTTTAAGCTTGGCTCGTTTTTAATATAAAAATGGCCTTTTTGTCCACTTGAATGGACATGCTTAAAATAAAATTGGTTTTCAAAAAATCTTAATAGTAAGTTGTTTATTTTACTCTCAATTTACCTGTTTATATGGTGATATAATTACTTAAAAAGGAAGTGTTTAAGAGCCTATGAAGTGTTTATTAGTGTTTGGAAAAAGTAAATAAGAGATTAGAAAGGGTTAATAAAGCCTTAAATATATTAAATAATAAAATAAATATAACGCTGCTACTTCGTGTATTTTCACCTACCACGGGGAACCTAAACCCAGCAATAGGTGAGGTTTTGTCCATATATTGTACAATAATTTACAAAATACAGTAGGTATATCTACTTAATCTATTACTCTATAATGTGTAGAAATATGTTATAATTGAAAAAAAAAAGATGTAGTCATTATTGTCTGCGAATCATCAATAATGCAGCACTAGCCTGATCACTATTGGAACAATTGAAGCTGTCTACAAAGGCCACAGCCATTAGTCAATAAATTAAAAAGTAATTAGTTTCTGCCTCGGTAGCTCTATTTGAAGGGCTTTTCTCAGGTGTAATGAAAATTTATTGGGACTGTTGTTCCAGAAGAGAGTGCATAGAAGAGGATTTTGTAAGTGTGATTACAATACCGAATTTCCCCTGGCTGCTTTGAATTGTGGCTTATAGATGCTGCAATGTTGACACCCAAAATAAGCCATTATCCACTAAGAAGCCTGTCATGAAACCCTAATTAGAAGAGCCAGAGCACTATTTAGAGGTTTCACTATATCCGGCTTGCTTGGTTGCTTATTTAAACTTTGGGCAAAATTGATGCTTTCATTTTTATCTGCGCCTAATGACTTGCTGCTAAGTGAAGGCAGCTATTTTTATCAGGCACTGTTCCAGCCAAGTTCTGAGTGGGCGCCGGGAGCTGACAGAGAACGAATGGTTAGGAGTGGATGCCTTTGGAATTTCCATTTAAAATATTCAACTTTCAGTCCACTTCGAACCTATAATCTGTCTTAATCGAATGAATCGGTGATCCCACATTCTGCTGGCGGAGAACATTTACGGCCATGAATATCTGATCGCTAAGTATTTGTTTATGAGACATATTGAAGAGGCACATGAATTCACCCATCAGACAGGTGTTGGGCAGTAGCCAGCCTAATCACAGCTGTCTTTGTGCTCGCCTGATCCCGCTTCCTTTGTGTTCTGGTACTTTTGTGGTTGCTGAAAGAGGCAGCAGGTGTGAGCTGATAACATTAGAGCTTCTGTATGGAGGGACAGGGCTCTGTTGATGGGCTTCCCTATACGACCTGCCCAATCACTCATTTTTTGGTTTGTATATTGCCTTTCAATGTATAAGAAATAAGCTACAGCAGGCCTTTTTGTGCATATATAAGTTCAATGTTGGCTTTTATGCTACCGTATTTGTTTGCTGGTTTTGTCTTTTTCCACTCTTTTTCCATCAGCTATATCTAGAGAGCAGACATCTTAAATAGGTTTTAATAGAACCATACTTTGTGTAATAATAAACAAAAAATGTAGAAGTATGAGTGTTCATTCATTCATTCATTGTCTTCCGCTTTATCCTACTGTATATTAGGGTCGCGGTGGGGTTCCCCATGCCCATCCAGGGGAGAACGTGCTAACCACTAAGCCACCGTGCCGCCCGGTATGAATGTTACTTGAATAAAATGTATACATTATTACATACTTAAAATGAGCACATGTTGATACAGTGGTTACAGTGGTACTGGGATAGATTCCTGTAGGTATCTGTGTTTGAAGGGGTTTCATTCAAGATACTCCAGTTTTTCCTTTTGTCTTTAAACATGCTTGTATATAACCCTTAAATGAATCAATCAGTGAAGTACAGTATTGAACCACCTCTTTATATAAATCAGTATAAAACTTGATATTTACATAATTTAATCAAAAAGAGTACACAATAAAATATTATATATTATAAATAGGAACGGTGGCTTAGTGTTTAGCACATTCGCCTCTCAGCACTAGGGATTCCCGGTTTAAATCCCCATCTGGGTGGAGTTTCCATGTTCTCCCCGTGTCCGCGTGGGTTTCCACCGGGTTCTCTGGTTTCCTCCCACAGTCCAAAAACATGGATCAAGTCAATTGAGTTCTCCAAATTGCCCCATATTGATTATGTATGCGTGCGTGTCTGTGTGAGTGAGTGTGTGCCCAGCGATAGATTGGCGCCCTGTCCTGGGTGTATCTGCCCAGCGCCCGAAACTGGCATGGCTGGATGGGCATGGGGAACCCCACTGCGACTCTAATATAGGATAAAGCGGAAGATAATGAAAGAAAGAAAGATATATTATAAATAGAAAAAAATACTTATTGTGAGCAGCTTTCAAACATTTTGATCAACTGACAATCGTAAAATCTAAATACAAATAGAGATCAGAGATGAAAATAGGCTGTTGAGGTTAACAGATGAGTGGAGGAGCAAAGGAAAAAGAGAAACAGTAAAGATAAAAAAAAAAAAGAGAGATGGAGGAAGGATGAATTATTAAGAGGGGAAGGGTACAATGAGGCAGCTCAGTCTCGGCTGAGGACACAGGCAATTAAAATAAAATTAGCTGGACCTTGGCAAAGGCTACGGCAGGCAGTAAGGCCAGTGAAATGGGAAAGAAATAGAAAGAAAAAATAGAGCAGGGAGAGTGAGAAAGACAAAATCAGAGAGTGAGCAAAAGAGAGAAAGAGAAGGAGAGAAAGAGAGGGAGAAGCTCTGTGGTTATTAAAATTAAATGATTAGCCTGGTGTGAATGTAGCTGGAGCTCAGCGCAGCATGGTCACCTGTGCCCTAAAGGGAAAGTGAATTGTGTCTGATACTAATGAAAGCAGTCCCTGTCCTTACTCCCCACTCACCCTTACATCGAATCCAGTCTCTTGTTTTACATTCATCTTCATATATAGGTTTGCTCTTACTACATTTTTTTCCCTTTCCTTTTGTAACACATCATGAGATGATCTATGACTTTTTTTATTATGTTGTGTCTTGTTAGGCTTCTCTTGATTAAAAGATTCAAAGTAGCTTTACAGGCATGATTGTATATACAACAATATTGCCAAAGCATTACAACAAAGAAGAAAATAAAAAAATATCTACACTATATATATATATATATATATATATATATATATATATATATATATATATATATATATATATATATATATATATATATATATATATATATATATATATATATGTGTAGTATGATTGCTCCAATTCTGTGTTTGTTATATATGTAGTATATATGAGGGCGGTAGCTCAGTGGTTATGGTGTTGGGCTATTAATCTGAAGGTTGGGGGTTCAAATCCCATGTCCACTGAAGTTACCAATGTGGGTCCTTGAGCAAGATCCTTAACCCTCATTGCTCAAGGGATGTTGGTATTAACCCTGTGCTCACCTTGTAAGTTGCTTTGCAAGGAAAGATGGGGGACAACTTTGTCAGCAGCTGGTAAAGTCAGTTTCAGGAAGTGATCACATTTGTAATGAAATTGTTTGCATGTTGTCTATATAAAGGCGTCCGCTAAATGACCAAATGTAAATGTATGTAGTATGATTGTTCCAATTCTGTGTTTGGTAATTTGAGATCAGCTGATTAAATTTGTGTGCAAATTTGTCTCTAATTACTTTAAATTTTGGAGTGCCACTTCTCCACTCTCACAATGACCACAGTGTCAAGGGGCAACCAGGAATTTTCGTAGTTGCCCATCTCTACTGCCAGGCTGTGGTCACTGAGGAGGTACTTAATCATGATCCACCTCTGCTGTGGATCTCTGATGCACATGAGAACATTCTAATTTATTCTACTTTATAGTTTATAGTTCAGTTCTAGTTTATACTCCTTTTTTATTTTACAAAGGCATTCTACTCTACTGTGAGCCTGAATCAGAGAAGATAATCTCTCTCTCTCTCTCTCTCTCTCTCTCTCTCTCTCTCTCTCTCTCTCTCACTCGTTTGATTCTGTGGAATTCTGTGGAAAAAGCATGGCTCAACACTTTACTGCTCTCTTAAGACTTCTCATGTTGTAGAATCTTAGTGCACATGGCAGTTATTCACACATATCAATTGTAGGTGATTTTCTGTATGATTTAGTCGTGCTGTTGAATCAAACCTTACAGCAGTCATCCGTGAAGCTTAGCCCCTCTTTTTCAGTGATATCTTCTCACATCTCCACGACAGATGAAACAAAGTACTTCAAATGGCACTCAGCTTGTCTAGTTGTCTGCTGCTGGGCTCACCTGTCAAGCACACCAAATCCCCCTGTCTAATCTGTTGTTACTTCACATAGGCTCCTATATACTTCTCACCCTCACTGTCAAGGGCGATGACAAAAACACCCACAATCAAATATATTGAATGTTATTTTGGAGGTTTTATTTTCTACAATGCTGTGACTTTAAATAATCACCTGAAAATAGAAGAAGAATATCAAGCAAAATCACCATTACTTTCTCATAGATTAAAAATATATTTATAACAAATGTTTTATGTTTTTATCAGTAATTTTAAAATGAGTACAGCAAAAATTCATTCTAAGCACTTTATTAGTGACAGTTGTGGACATTTTTCTTTATCTGGCTCCGTCTCTGGTTGTTTCTATTAGAATACCCTGCTTACTTGCACAATACGATGTCTGCACATAATGGAGTTTTTACTTTGAACAAAGACGCCATGTAAGCTAATTCTGGTAGTAGAAAATCAAGTTCTAGGAAACATTCTGCATAAGCCCCTGCATGAGAGGCAGCAAGAATATTTCAGACACAGTGTTATTTAATGTCGTTGTATTTGCAAATAGGTACAATGCAAGGAAAGATGGGGGACAACTTTGTCAGCAGCTGGTAAAGTCAGTTCCAGGAAGTGATCACATTTGTAATGAAATTGTTTGCATGTTGTCTATATTATCAGTGTGTAAGTAGTGTGTACATTAACTGAAATCAGCTAAATTCCTATAGACTTTTCTTTTAATCTGGTTTACATCCACAATGACTTATTACATGGCATATTGCATATCTGTTTTTAAACAACAGATAAAATGAACCTGTCTCTCTCTATAAAAAAAAAAATTCCAAATTCAAAACAACAAAAGATTCCTTGACCCAAAAACCCCAAAAAAAAAGATTCCTTGACCCAAAGAAAGAAAATTCCTTTCTAAGATGACCAATTACAGTGAACCTTGTTGGGTTCAAATACTGGAAACAAAAATAATTCCATATTTTAAAATATTTAAAATTAATTAGACTTACATCTCATAGGCCAATTTCCCCTGTAAAAATGCTTTTAAATGAAGGGGGGTCAGATATGTGCTTATGCACAGGCAATTTAGTATCTCCAATTCACCTTCGAGCCTGTTATTGGATTCTTCCTGGAGGAAACTCACAAAGGTACAGAATGGACCTTTGTACATTTTACCCAGGACCTTGTTGTTGTAAGGTGAGCATGTTAACACTGTGTGTAGCCACCATCTATTTATACATGTCTATACATGTCAGTGCTAATAGTACAGATTGTTACTGCAATTTGCAATACCTTTAACTTGTCCAATATCGTGCAGCTGCTGGTTGCCCTAAAGTTTCCTTTGAGATCAATAAAGTGTCCTGTCTGTCTGTCTGCCTGAATGTCTTTCTGTCTGTCTGTCAGCCCCTCAATAAAAATATTATATACTTATAATATAACAGTGCATTGCACATATACCAAATATTTTATTTTATTTCATATCAGAGCTTGTATAGCAATGTTTGAAATAAATCATTTGACCTGTTCACTTTAAAACGATAAATGAAAGGACATTCAGCATATAAATGTAAAAAATGGAAAAGAAAATCATATCAAAAAAATTATTGATACTGTATTTTGACGCATTTCCTTTTCATTGTGGAAAGTGCCAATTTGCTGCATTAATGAGAAATGGTGTAGTCCGTTCTTCAGGGACCGATTGTAGCAGAACTAACAGCTCTCTGCTAAACACTTGTTTTGATAGAGTTCACGTAAAGGAATGCAAATGTCTCATCAATAATACAGAGAGGAGAGATACCTCCACTGGGCCCGCTCAAAGATGGCATGGAGAAAAGTTGCTGACTGTGACAGAAAATAGGCAGTATTGCTGTGCTGAGCATTAGCAATAACTGTGCTATGCTAACAGTATCAGGGTGAGCTCTCTGGAGACCCGGGAGGCAGATTGATAATCAGACTAATGGAGCAGCACGCCTAAGAGTGATACATGTAGTACAGTCTGCTCACCAAACAACCCAGAGGGGACAACTGCTTCCCATGGGTCCTGTTTCTGCAATCTCCAATTCTTTCACCCTTTTTTTCTAGCTTGCTCTTCCTTTCTTTGGTGCTCTCTCCATCTGCTTCTTGCTGCACTGCACAGATGAGCCACTTGTTGTAATATGTACTCTGGGTGTCTTCAGATGGTCAGGCATTTAGCTTGCATTTTAAAATTTTAGTTTAAATCTTTTTTTCAATAATTAAATGTGCAATGGTGGGTAAGTAACCATAGCATATTCTGGCAAAAGTACTATTACATTAAATTGAATGATACATATGTATTTTCCAATGACTGCTTGACTGATTGTAACATATGAAATGGTATTTATCTGACATAGTGTCCCTTTATTTAAATAAAAAATATTATTAGTTTTTATCATAACCTGGTAAATAAAACAAGTATCAAGATACCTACACATTACATCTTCACAAGCTTTTATAACATTCCATGTTACCAGTTATTTTCACTGGGGTTTGTGGATTTTTTTTGCCCATTCATCCATTCCTAGTTTATAATCTCTATTATAGTTCATCCAAAATGTGTTTAAGGCCAGGTCACTGTGCCTGTCACTGCAGTCTCATCCAGCAATGCCTTTATGGACCTAACTTTTTGCATTAGGGCACAGTTCTGCTTGAAAAAAAGCTGTTCATGCATATTGATCCAACAAAATGCATGGTTAGTGCTTGGTTTTATGCACCTGTGAGAATGAAACTGCATAAAACACCTGAAATCATGAATTACAAAGTGTGTCCCAGTACATTTTTCTATACAATAATTACTATGTCCATGAGGGGTCTTTAGCAACCCTTTATGGGCAGTCTTAGACATCCCACCGCTTATCTTTTTTTTTTTTTTATTTGTATTTTTTTTATGAGAGAGCAAGAAAAAGGGAGTGAGCTAGAGTGAGCGAGAGAAAAAGAGAGACTATGTCGAGTAGGCACAACTCAACCGGTAAATTAGAAAAAACATTTATTATGGATTATGTAGTATTATATGTAGTATTATGTAGTATCAATTTAACATCATTTGTACAAGTATTGAACATGGGTCAAAACGGCAGTCTTGTTTACTGACTGTTTGCAAATGTGCCCACTGTCGGCTTACATACTGTAAAAGACATAATGAGGTAAGTTTAACAAGGTACATAACACTTAACATAACACAAGCTTTTTAATTTAATGCCTGGACTTAAAAAAAGGCCAGGGTGATAGTGGCAAGAAAAATCAGTCCAACAGAGGCCAAGTGCATAACAAGCTCAGCTTGTTGATCGAGTCATTAAAGTCTTGTTAATGATCCTTCTGGTCCTCACTGATAATAATGGAGCACCAAGGTCATCCCTGTAGCAGAGTAAAAAACAATGAGGTTTGCAATAGTCTGAAACATGTTTAAAAAAAAGTAGTTGGCCATCATTATCAAGTAGCCAAAATTCAAGACAAAATTCTAAAATCAAAACAAAATTCAGAGCAATTTCACATGACACTCCTGCACCGCTGACTATAACAACAACATAACTGAAGTAGCAATTAAAAAACACTTCATTCAAGAGGTTGTGGCATGGTGGTTAGCACATTTGCCTTGAATCCCAATCTGGGTGGAGTTTCCATGTTCTCCACGTGGAATTTTTCTCCAGCTTCCACCTACTGTACAGTCCAAAATCATTGATTCAAGGTAAATTGAATGATCTAAATTGTGTGTGTTTGCTTGTTTGTTTCTGTCTCTCTCTCTCTCTCTCTCTCTCTCTCTCTCTTCTCTTAGTATATATATATATATATATATATTAATTCATTCATTCATCATCTTCCGCTTTATCCTATATTAGGGTTGTGGGGGGGTTCCCCATGCCCATCCAGGGGAGAATGTTTTGGGCGCTTGGCAGATACATAATGTAATATGTATATAATACTTTTATATACACACACACACACACACACACACACACACACAGTATATACAGTATATATATATATATATATATATATATATATATATATATATATATATATATATAATACTTTTGAGATAAATTAAATAATATAGTGTGTTTAAACTATAGACTGTCATTTGACTAATTAGGCATTTCATGGTCTTCCAAAAAATATTTTCCCTAGTGCATAGTTTTCTTTGTATGCAGCTGTGCCCTGCTTCCTGAAGGGTTTCTATGGTGCTTTTTTATGAGCTGCGCCCTCAGGGAGCACTCAAGCATGTAATCGGCTTCTTCTTGTGTCATCCACACAGAATAGGTGGAGATATCAACTTGTCTTTCGGAAAGAGTCAGTTGATCCAACTGAAAAAACATGCAGAATCAACAGGCAATCGTGCAGAGCAGTGTGAGAAAGGAAGAATCTTCTTGCTGTCCAGCAGAGGAAAGCAGGGTTTCTGATTAATTACAGACTTGTGAAATGATACACAACAGTTTCAGCAAGAAATTAGTACAAGCCAATAGATGCACATGCTTTGTTTAGTAAAAGTTGTTTCTCAACAGTTTTTTTCTTTTTTCTCACAGTTTTTTGATGATTTGTAAAACTGTTGAATAAAATTTTTTACGTTTATTCCCTTAGATATATGTGGTTAAATTATACAAAAACCTTTTTGTAAAGACCAATGTACCTTAAAATCTTTGTCCAGCATTCCCATCCCAGCATCTAGACAATACAACTCTAAACCCATCACACACATTCACAAATACGCATTCCTTTTTGCAGTAAACAGAGATGATGATGATGATGATGATGATGATTTCTATTTCGACAAGCCATGATTATCTTTAACACAGATCACGATCATAGCATACACTTGCATTACACTGGGTATTATTAACTAAATGTATTTCACAGTCTTTTAACAATTATATATATACTCTCTCTCTCTCTCTCTCTCTCTCTCTCTCTCTCTCTCTATATATATATATATATATATATATATATATATATATATATATATATATATACATTATTTATGGTGGCGCGGTGGCTTATTGATTAACACGTTCGCCTCTCAGCACTAGGGATTCTCGAGTCGAATCCCCATCTGGGTGGAGTTTCCATGTTCTCCCTGGGTCCTTGTGGGTTTCCTCCCACAGTCCAAAAACATGGATCAAGTGAATTGAGTTCTCCAAATTACTCCATATAGAGTGTGTACAGTATGTGTATGTATCTGTGTGTGTGAGTATGTGCTCAGTGATAGATTGGCGCCTTGTCCTGGGTGTATCTGCACAGCGCCCAAAACGTTCTCCCCTGGGGAGATATAGGATAAAGTGGAAGATTATGGATGGATGGATATATATATATATATATATATATATATATATAGAGAGAGAGAGAGAGAGAGAGAGAGAGAGAGAGAGAGAGAGAGAGAGAGAGAGAGAGAGAGAGAGTGAAGATTGTGGTTTCAAATTCCAGGTCCACAGAAGTTACCGTGGATGTGGGTTCTTGAGCAAGGCCCTTAACCCTCATTGTTCCATGGATGCTGTGGCCTACCATGTGCTTGTTTTGTGAGTTGATTTGGATAAAAGTGTCTGCTAAATGACCAATGTAAAATATTTTTTTGCACCATAATACAGTTATTGGACATATTCCGGGTTATGTTATTATAGTGTTGGTCAGGCTACTGCCCCATCTCATCGGTTGTCAGTCAGTTACCCCTCCTCCCCCCTAGAGAGAAGTTGTACAGTTTTATGGCATGAGGGACAAAAAAGTTTTTAAGTCTGTTGGTCCGGCATTTGGGAAGAAGCAGTCTGCCACTAATCAAACTCCTCTGGTCAGTGATGACGGTGTGCAGAGGGTGACTGGCTTCATCTATAATGTCCAGTAGTTTGTCCATAGTCCTTTTCTCTGCCACCATCTCCAGAGAGTTTGTCCTTTGTTCCCATCTTTGTGAAGGTTGGGTCTGGTATGTCCTGGTCTTGCCTGTGAGCCACCATCAGTGAATCAGCGAACGCACCTGTTGTTTGGACCAGATCATGCACCACCATCCTGACTTCTGCCTCAATTTGCTGCTGTTGGTCAATGTGCAGTGTCAGAGGTCATGGGTCTGCACATACTGCATGCTTGCAAGGAAATGGACAAGGCATTTTAGTGGTGAAGATTCAGTGCTGATATACTTTCATCACTTTGGGCTTTCAGCACCAGTGTGACAGTTCATAGAGTGAAGAAAAAGGACATGAGGGTTTGAATTCAAAAAAAGGATTACATTGCCACAAAATCAACTTCAACAGGTTCAGTGTTTCAACACACACACACACACACACACACACACACACACACACACACACACACACACACACACACACACACACACACACACAGACACTGACACACAGCATGGTCATCTCTCTCCCACTTGGGTGGTCGTTCTCCATTTTAATACTTCTTACTGCACACAGAAGGAAGAGATAATTTATCACATAAAGCAACAGCAGGTGTTTTCATTTCCATTTCCATTTCATCTGCTTTTCTGACTTTCTGCCTCTCATTCACAGACTCTGCACAGTCCTCATGCCTCGTGCTACATCTCTGTACCAATGACTATTGAACATTGAGCAGAGGTGTACAAAGTATTGTACAAGTTTGTACAAGCAACATACAGAGTATGTAAAAGCAACATACAGAGTTACACTATCTAGTTAAACATATCTTCAGATTGGTATGACAAGATAATATTTGCACCCTCTCTTAATTCTATTCTGGTAGCAAACAATCTGTTAAAATGTTAAAAAATACAAAACAGATTTAATATAAGTCTTAGTTATTGTTAAAATGTATAACTTTATATGAAGGTTGAGGTCAGAACCTCTCAATGTTTCCAGTTTTTAGTCATTCAGATGTAGATAAATGATATAGATGTGAACAGGCAGATGTGCTTAGGGTCATTATATATCAAAATTTGGTTTTAGGCTGCTGGACCTCACATTAGCAGTGATAATATTATTGTATAAAAGTGTTTACTGATTAAAATTCAGTTTCCCTTTTGTGATAGATGTTAACTTCAAGTCAGGATGTTTGAGGTGATATGTTTGAATTTTGCATTGTCAACCATCTGCACCGTGATCTCATTAGTTCATCTGTCCCAAAGTGCTGTAAATTGTTTAGAGACAATTTGCACAAATCCATATTTTAGGAATGAAGGCGCTTTTTTAGTGACATTTTCATAAAAGCCATACTTGCTCTGTATTATTCTGAATGTGCAGTCATGAGGAAAAATCCTTTATTTTGCACAAGCCTCTAAGTCACATGATGTAGCTTCATCTTTTTCTTTTTACCGTTTATTTTTGAATTAAACAGAGTAACATTGGGCTAAATTTGCTGACACAAATTATTTATTTATTTAACCTTAATTTAGCCATTGGGGGGAAAAAAGGTTACAAATAAGGAATAATGGCAAACAGCAAAAAATAAACACTATCAACAGAAATATTAAAATATAATAATTATTAGAATTTTAAATTGCAATAAATGTTTCCAATATAAATGTGTATTTTTGGTACAATATTCCACTACTAGAATGTTTTGCAGCTGCATTAAATGTTTTAATTTGGAAAAAAATATTATTTTAGTATTGCAAATTGTAGCATTGTCTTCTAACTATTACCAAACTACTGCTCAACAACAATTACTTCACAACAGCAATTACGTGCAACTTACTCCTAGATGACTCCTAGATTAGTAAAGTATCAAAAAAAAAGTCTTTCTATCTTTAAAACTGTCAACCATATGGGTAGTGTTAGAACTGTTTACATTTCTGCACTCATATTCTGACATAGTTTGATTCTTGAGCCTTTAACTTGATTTGCTTGGATTTTATGATGTGGCAACCTTTGTCAAGACAAAAAGGGAGTCTTCTAAATGCTGGTAATGTTGTTTGATTGTTTGTTTGTTTATTTTAGAGCACAGACTTAAAATTTGTTGTTAAGCTTGTTAAGATTAAAAAATCAAAGATCCATGGAATCACACAGTTAAGTTGATTAGAGTTGTTAATTAAATCGACAAGCACAATGGCAAGCACTGGATTGGTGTAAAGCATACTGCAATTTGACTCTGGGGCAGTGAAAAAGCATTCCTGTTGAATTGGACCTCTTCATCTGTAAGTCAAATAAACAATTCTGAATTTGATGAATGTAAGTAGAATATTCAACTATGGTAGTTTTGGGGGAATATTTTAATATTTTTTAATTTAAAGCTTCTAAGTTTCAATAAAATAAAGTCTTACTGTAGCGGTATAACAGTTTAGTTGTATAACAGGTCCACAGTGCACAAGCAAAGTTGTGTAAATTTGGTGTAAACAAATTTGACTCAACAAACTAAGCCCTGATCTCAACCCCAACAAATACCTTTGGAATGAACTGGAGCAAAGGTTGCAAACCAGACCATCTCATCCAATATTTGTGTCTGATATCCTAATTGCACTACTAAATGAATGGACAAAAAAAGGGATTTATAACGATGGAGTTGGCTCAATATTTTTTTCCATATACTCTGTGGAAGAATAATGTAAATCTCATGTCATTATCCATCCATCCATTATCTTCCGCTTTATCCTCTATTAGGGTTGCGGGGGGGATCCCATGCGCAAGAACGTCTCGGGTGCTGGGCAGGACAGGGCACACCCAGGACAGGGCGCCAATCTATCGCTGGGCACACACTCACTCACACAGACACACACAAAAACTCACTCTATAGGGGGGAAATTTGGAGAATTCAATTGACTTGTTCCATGTTTTTGGACTGTGGATGGAAACCGGAGAACTTGGAAGAAACCCACAAAGACACGGGGAGAGCATGGAAACTCCACCCAGATTATGATTTGAACCGGGAATCCCTAGGGCTGAGGGGCGAGCATGCTAACCACTAAGCCACCGTACTGCCCCTCATGTCATTATCTTCCACTTAATCCCCACTTCCACTTTTCCTTCTCTTTTCTTCATATATATATTTTTTCTCCCACAGTCCAAAAATATGGATTCAAGCTATATTGTGCCTATATAGTGTATGTGTGCCTGTGTGATTATATGTGCCCAGCCATAGATTGGTGACCTGTCTTGGGTGTCCGGGGATCTGCCCAGCGCTCGAAACATTCTCTTCTGTATGGGCAAGTAGAACCCCCTCCCACCAACTCTAGGCCGCTGTATAGGATTAAGCTGATAATAAGATGAAACTGGGTAACCATTCAATTAGTTGTGATCAAATATTGGTAGTTATATTGCAAAATATTTCTACTGAGAAAATCAATTAGGAATCATTTAGTGATTTTAATATGTAAAATGTGAAGCTATTTTCTGAATATATTCTTTTATAGTTCTACTGTTGGCAGTCATGCTCTTTGCTCATATCCCAGTCGACACATATCCACTGAGAGAAGGGAGATGTGAGAGAATGCGTTTCCTAAGATGTTTCACGTCTAAAAAAAAAAAAAAACAAGTTTAACAAACAAACTCTTTTTCACTCTTTTACGCTTCTCACTCTCTGATCACTCATCCTATTCTTGCTTACACTCTCAGTGGTGGCTGGAATGGATAGGCGGTGAAGTAATCTTGGTAAACATGCCAGAATTGAACCACAGCATCATAGGAGATCTAAGTGCTGAAAGGTTCTCTGTTCTGCCCTGCTGGATGGTCAAAGCGCAGCTCCAGGTGAAGCCTTAAGGCCCACAGGCAGAACAGACATTGAGGCAATATGCTAAAAACAGACTGAAGGGAACGGAGGGAACATAAAAAAAACAAAAAAGGGGTGATGAAATGTGTGCAGTATATGTAATGAGACATGATGGAAAGAGGCAGACTGAAAGTAAGCCAGCAAATCAAGTTTTGATGTGTTGGATTAGTTTTCTTTCAAATATTAAAGTTGTTAAGTTAAGAGGAAAAAGCACACTATTACACATTATGACATTAAGATTAGGACATTCTTACATAATGTTTAATAGTGTGCTTTTTCCTCTACACTTAACAACTTTAATTTCTTAAAGAAAACAAATCCAACACATCAAAACTTGGTTGGCACATTTAAAAACAAGTTTTTAAATCCAATAATAATTTGATCAATTGTGGAGATCTGTCACAGTATAAGGTGATGACCAGACAAAAGAATAACTTCATTTGGTTAAAACAGTTCTACAGTTTTATCAAAATCAGATTTATTTTTGCCAAGCATGTTATGCCCAAGGAATTTGATTTTGTAATGATGGTGTGTCTCTAGTAACATTACAGAACATTTACAATTTGCAAATTACAAATTACAATAGGGTGGCACGGTGGATTAGTGGTTACCATGTTCGCCTCTCAGCACTGGGGATTCCAGGTTCGAATCCCCATCTCGGTGGAGTTTCCATGTTCTTCCCGTGTCTGCGTGGGTTTCCTCCGGGTTCACCGGTTTCCTCCCACAGTCCAAAAACATGGATCAAGTCAATTGAGTTCTCCAAATTGCCCCATATAGAGAGTGTGTATGCATGTCTGTGTGAGTGAGTCTGTGTCCAGTGATAGATTGGCACCCTGTCCTTGCTGTATCTGAACAGCAGCTGCAACGTTCTCCTCTGGATGGACATGGGACGCCCCCCCCACGACCCTAGTAAAGGATTAAGTAGAAGATAATTAATGAATGAAAGAATGAAAATCATAATGTACTATACAATGTGCGTATGTGTAATTCATTCATTCATTATCTCCCACTTTATCCTCTATTAGGGTTGCGGTGGGGTTCCCCATGCCCATCCAGGGGAGAACGTCTCGGGTGCTGGGCAGATAACCCAGGACAGGGCGCCAATCCATCGCTGGGCACACACTCACTCACACAGACACGCACACTCTATATGGGCCAATTTTGAGAATTCAATTGACTTAATCCATGTTTTTGGACTGTGGGAGGAAACCGGAGAACCCAGAGGAAACCCACGCAGACACGGGGAGAACATAGAAACTCCGGGAACTCAGGGATTCGAACCGGGAATCCCTAGCGCTGAGAGGCGAACGTGCGAACCACTAAGCCACCGTGCCGCCCTCGTATGTATAATATACAGTAAAATATATATGATAAGGTTCAAAGCCCCTCTCTCTCTCTCTCTCTCTCTCTCTCTCTCTCTCTCTCTCTCTCTCTCTCTCTCTATATATATATATATATATATATATATATATATATATATATGAGTTCTCCAAATTGCCCCATATAGAGTGTGTCTGTGTGAGTGAGTGTGTGCCCAGCGATGATTTGGCGCCCTGTCCTTGATGTATCTGCCCAGCGCCCGAAACGTTCTCGCCTGGATGGGCATGGGGAATCCCCCCGCGACCCTTATATAGGATAAAGCGGAAGATAATAGATGGATATATATATATATATATATATATATATATATATATATATATATATATATATATATATATATATATGCTGTTTGAAAATGTAATGGTGTGAGGAACAAAACTGTTGGAGTGTCTGGTTGTTTCCTGGGAGGTTCTCAGGGAACTACGTACCTTTGATGCTTGAAGTGATGTAGGAACTAAAATATCAGATCTAAAGCCAATAACTGTGTTAACAGTGTTGAGCAGTTAACTAAGCTTGTGCTTCAGTTAAAGATGCTGCTACAGTTCAGGTTCAGTGCAACACAGTGCAGTAAGTCATTCTGCGATTGCCGTATAGAAAATATGGTGGCACTAATCCCTGCTTACTCCCTGCTGTTTGTGGGTGAGCGGTAGGCCTTGCACATGGTGCTTCGTAGTATCTGTGTTAATAGGTTGGGTCTGGCATGCCTACATTTTTACCAGCATATCGTGCCTCATAATATATATGAATTATAGCATAATAATTATAACTAATAATAAAACTAAATGGGCGGCACGGTGGCTTAGTGGTTAGCACGTTCGCCTCTCAGCACTAGGGATTCCCGGTTCGAATCCCCATCTGGGTGGAGTTTCAATGTTCTCCCTGTGTCTGCGTGGGTTTCCTCCGGGTTCTCCGGTTTCCTCCCACAGTCCAAAAACATGGATCAAGTCAATTGAGTTCTCCAAATTGCCCCATATAGAGTGTGTGTGCATGTCTGTGTGAGTGAGTGGGTGCCCAGCGATAGATTGGCGCCCTGTCCTGGGTGTTTCTGCCTAGCGCCCGAAACGTTCTCCCCTGGATAGGCATGGGGAGCCCCACCTTGACCCTAATATAGGATAAAGCGAAGATAATGAATGAATGAATGAATAAAACTAAACTGGACATAATGACCACTTGGTGAACATTGAAACCAGGAAGCCAAGTTAGCCAGGATATGTAGATTTATTAACAGCAAACAAACAAAATTCAAGAAGAAGAAATCTAAGAATAAAAAAGAAATAAATGAGGGAAACCTCAAAGTCGAATTCATGGATAAGGCCTAGTTTTGTATACCACAATTTATGCCTAAAAGGCTAAACAAAGTATTTATGACTAAGGCTTAATACTGAAAAAAAGAAGTGTTGTAAGACTAACACTAAAACGGGGTTAAATTTACTGAAGAAGGGGGGAACCAACAATCACTAACAAAATGAACAATAAAGTAATGGCTGGAAAGACGGGACATAAATAACTGAAGTTAAACCAGAAAAAAGCAGGCGAGATAATAGAGTCAGTGATATTAACAAACACCTACAGATAAAGAAACTATAAAGAAAGTGGTAACTTTCACTAAAGATTCTAAAAATTATGACAAGTATAAGCGCAAATGCTTTTAATGTGAGAATCAATTTCTATCATGGTTTAATTTTGTTTTGTTGTTGTTTGATTTTATTTTATTGTAATATTTGACTCTTGACACTTGTCGCAAAATGACCAAAGATTGTGTGGATAATTATCAGTGATTTCAATATTTTTAATTCTGGCTTGGTGTGTATTGTATTTATACCTCTTAATCTTAGTGTTACGAAGCCGCTGAAAATCAAAAAGGCCTGTAGGGGCCATTGTGCTTGTTGCCCCTTGGCATAGCAGGGCATTAAAGGTGTAGGAATCCTGTAGGTACTGACAGTTTAGTTCAAGTTGCCCCAGGGGAGAGGACATCCTGGGAGGGCAGATGGAGGCCATGTGGCTCTATAAATAGACAGGTGGGCTGCTGTCACCCAAGCCCAGCAAGCAGAAGGCTTCTTCCCCCATGGAGGTCACCTTCACACAACCATACACAGGTACAAGCCCTGAAAGACCTAGTGATGACATCCCTCTTGGTACTCTTCAACTCTAAGTCACAAATAATCAAAACCGACTGTAGGCTGCAAATCATGCTACTGGGCAGATACACCCAGGACAGGTTGCCAATTTATTAATGGGCACACACTCACTCAATTACTCACACAGACACACACACAAACACACGCTCTATGGGGCAATTTAAAGCATTCAATTTACCTTGAATCCATGATTTTGTACTGTGGGAGGAACCCAGAAGAAACCCAGGCGGACACGGGGAGAACATGACTCCAGATTGGGATTTGAACCTGGATTCCCAGTATTGAGAGGCGAACATACTCACCACTAAGCCACTGTGTCGCATATAGTGATTTAGATTTAGATAATGCCTTTATTAAACTGTTTCTGTCAGAATCTATTTGGACTAACAGGACCAATGACAGGTCATAGTACTACTGTAGATCAGTATATAAGTGTCAGAAATCCTAACAACCAGTGATTCTAAAATTGATTTCCCTTTGCTTTTGCCTTTTCTTTTTTTTTGCGACATTGCAACACATGCCAACCAAGTATTAAAGCAAACAATTGTGTCACTAAGAAGTAAACTAAGTAAATCTTAGAATGAAATAATATGTAAGGACATCAGTACAACTCAATTGTCCTACTAATAAAGGAAATAAATCTATCCCAACAAAACTATTCTCAGTTTTACTACCATCGACCACTGTGCCACACAAAGGCCCTCATAAAAGCAGTGACGGGAAAGTTTAATGATGGTCTTAAAGTGTTGAGGCCACTGCAGTGCTTCCCCATGACAATAAGGGTGCTGAAGTTTCTGTGCTTGCCCTCATTAGCCTCTTCTCTTCTTCTCAGTTTTTTCCCCTCTCTGTCTCTCTGTCTGTTTTACTTTCCTATGCTCTGTCTAGTCTCTTCTCTCTCCAGAGACAAATGAGTGACAGGTTTCCTACTTAAACTGTGCTTTGTGCCCTGCACACTATCAGAGGCAGAACGAAACAATATTCAAGATTGGCATTCATTCCATCGCATTTAAGTGGATGATGTACATAAATGTCATGCAACAATTTCATTTCAAGGTCTTCATTTTATTTTGGCACTTTTAAAGTGTTATTTTAACATTTAAGTATTACATCTATCTATCTATCTATCTATCTATCTATCTATCTATCTATCTATCTATCTATCTATCTATCTATCTATCTATCTATCTATCTACCTACCTACCTACCTACCTACCTACCTACCTACCTACCTACCTACCTACCTCCCTCCCTCCCTCCCTCCCTCCCTCCCTCCCTCTCTCCCTCCCTCTCTCTCTCTCTCTCTCTCTCTCTCTCTATCTCTATCTCTATCTCTATCTCTCTCTCTCTATATATATATATATATATATATTCATTCATTATCTTCCGTTTTATCCTTCATTAGGGTCGCGGGGGGTTTCCCCATGCCCATCCAGGGGAGAACGTTTTGGGCGCTGGGCAGATACACCCAGGACAGGACTCCAATCCATCGCTGGGCCCACACTCACATGCACACACACTCTATATGGGGTAATTTGGAGAACTCAATTGACTTGATCCATGATTTTGGACTGTGGGAGGAACCCGGAGGAAACCCACGCAGACACAGGGAGAACATGGAAACTCCACCCAGATGGGGATTCAAACTGGGAATCCCTAGTGCTGAGAGGCAAACGTGCTAAGCACTAAGCCACCGTGCCGCTATATATATATATATATTCTGCCAATTCCGTTATTCAACACTCTGTTCAACTAGTGTTCTTCAACCTATGCTACTTATTTAGAGACCAATTGTGGTATATTCATATCAATAATTTCTTTAATAATATTTTAATCGTTTTCTCATTTTAATCTCTTAAACACAAGGCATGGGAGGTGTCGAGGTTGCACTAAATATAAAGTATTTAAAGATTTGTTAATGTCCATAGATGTACATAACCACACTTATAAAATGTTATTAGAATTTGCCTTAAGGCTTTATAATACAAAGTGACATAATGCATTATAAACTATATATTTGAACTACTCATCGAACTTAGCGATGGATTGATGCCAAGTCCTGGGTGTATCTGCCAAGCGCATCCCCAACCTTATCATTTAATAAAGACTGTTTTGTTATAAGTTACAATTTACAAACTTTTTCCCCTGTAGCATTCCAAACTGTATTTTATCAAAATTATTAGATATTTTCAAGCAGTGTGGAACCATGCAAAGTTACTGGTAGGACGCAACCGGCAAGAGCTACACAGATCCTCCTACCTCCACCTAAGTTTTTTTTATTATATTTTTTTATGTCCTTTCTTTACATCATCAAACATCTTTTGTTAGATGTTAAGTAAGGAGACCTTTGCAGTATATGCTCCTTTTTTCTCAGCATGTCGGGTAAACTTTATTTTTCAAAACTCAAGTTAAGACTCTTAGGCAAGAATCTAAAAAAAAGATTTATTCACTCAGCTGTCCCTGAATGTTATACTCTTCTTTTTTCATTATTCTGTCAGCAAATAGTTTATAGATAGAGTGTTTCACAAATCACTGTATATATGCACTTTACAGTTTAACAGATTGACTTGCCTTCTCTTTACAGCCATTACAATATTTCTCAGATGGACCTATCTTATAGCAGCACTTTACAACCACCTGCTGCCCTGACCATCAGGGAGGAACCCTGTAGATCTGCCAATAACTTTTTGTTTGCTGACCATTATACAGGGCATATTGCTGACCTGACTACAACATAATACTTAATGTGGTTTTGTTGCAAAAATATTCACCTCCCAGATACCTTACTCTGGTCATCCCACTTCCCTCTAAGCAAACTGGTAGCCACTAGTTGCACATAAGGAACTGTGTTGGTAAAAATTTATGCCATGTCACACTGTACTATGAAGAAGCGACGTAGAATATTTAGAATGTAAATATCAGAATCAGGTGCTCCAATCACTTCCATGGCAGGGTGTATAAAATCAAGCACCTAGGCATGCAGACTGTTTATAAAACATTTGTGAAAGGTTCGCTCTCAGGAGCTCAGTGAATTCCAGCGTAGAACTGTGATAGGATGCCACCTGTGCAACAAATCCATTCATGAAATTTCATCGCTCCTAAATATTCCACAGTCAACTGTCAGCTGTATTATAAGAAAATGGAAGTGTTTGGGAACAACACTAACTCAGCCACGAAGTGGTAGGCCACGTAAACTGACGGTGTGGGGTCAGTGGATGTCCCCAACTTTCTGCCGAGTCAATCATTTCAGAACTCCATACTTCATGTGGCCTGGACTCCAGAACAGAGATGTGCTCTCTGGAGTTACAAATCGCAGTTCTCCATCTGGCAATATGATGGGTTTGCCGTATATATATACACATAATAGTGGAGTAATGAACATTATGCAACATATGTATGTGTGTGTGTGTATATACTGTATATACATATGTGTATGCATACACACACACATATGTTGCATTATGTTCATAACTCTACTATTAGCCTACTCTGCTTTGACCTGTTGTGAAAGACCTCACTGTAAACACACCAGAGAAACATAAATGGGCTAAGACAGGAATCTGCTCATGACAGTCCCTGTGGATCTGCAAAGGGGACGCAGCTGTCTTTTACCCTCTGTCTGTGTAATCCTGTTGCTGTGCATTGGTTTACACCAAGCTCAGCAGACTGTGTGTATGTTTGTGTACATGTGTGAAGTGTGAGAGACTGTTGAGACACACTCCCACAGCACCAATTAGCTCCATGTTGCTCTCAGAGGACTACTGGGAATGGGACTGTGATTGGCGGGTGAAAGGTGTAAAAGACTCTTTGATGCGCTTTACCACTCTGAGAGAGCATGCTACAGTAGCTCAACAGCAGTTACACCACACGATCCTCTACTTAAAAAACACAAACACAAAGCTGGACTTTCTAGACATTACCCACAGGAGTTGTAAGAACCCCAAAGTGAATTCAGCCGGACTGGACATTAGTAAGAGCTTAAAGTCATTTTATAATTTTGTGTTGATTTTATGCTGTAGATTCTGTTACAAAGCCACTTGAAAGAAAAAACACTACACCATGATCTCACCTATTTGGTAGCTTTTCTGCTTCTGTGCTGTATGTGTAAAAGGGCAACACAAAATTTTCAAAGAAAGCATGTGCATATAGGTTCATAAAAGTAAAAGATGATTTTTTTTCTTTGTGACTTCTGCTTCATCCTTTGCTCATTCACATGAAATATTTTTTGCTTAGGGCTAAGAAAAATCTCAAGTGGAAACATTCTTAAAACAAGAAATTTAGCTTGCAAATTTGTTTCACTGATAGCACTTACCCCAAAGGTCTAAAAGAGCTGATATTGCTGCCCTCCAGTTACATTTAACTGCCCAATGAATGTGCAAAGGCTGAATAAGATTTACGGAATAGTATTTTATATTCCAACGCCCAATTCTACATTTGAACTAGATAAAGTTTACAGTAAGTAACTGGTACATTTTGTTATCGCTGTCCTTTTCAATCAAGTTAAACTTGTTCATTTATTAACTTGAAATATTGTTCTGATTGCTACTTTCTCAGAGTACACTCTCTCTCTCCCTTTCTTTCTATCGCTCGGTCTTTCCCTTTCTCAACCCCCTCACCAGCCCTTCCTGTCTTTCGTCCTTCTTCCTTACCTTGCAGATTTTCTTTGCAGATGAATCATAATGTAGTCGATAACCTGCTGTGTGGTTGTGCACGTAGCGAGATCAATACCTGGGTCAGCGTTGAAGGGGAGGGGATGGAGGGTTAAGGGCACATGACAGTTTAGGATGAGCAAGCATTGGCCATGCCCGGGTCTTGTACCTGCTTTATGGGAGGCATGAGCCATTTCCCCTTTTCCCTGGAGATGCAGCCTCATCATATAGTCTTATCATTATCTCTTCCTGCCTGCCTAGTTTGTATTTTTTTTACACATTATGGCCTGTAAATGAGGAGCTTTAGACATATTGCTTCTGTTTGTCGTTTTATAGCTACGTAGAAGCTGTAGGAAAGGAATGAGCTGAATAGGGATTGTGTAAGTCAGATCTGTAATCTGATTTAAGGGAATGATGGGATCTTTTTACAGGCCTCTGAGGCTAAGCTGCTCTCTGTTAGACAACAGTAAATGTCAGTGTGCTCTCTTGTCTTTTTCTCTGCTTTTGTTTTACTTACTTCTTCCCAGTCTACTTCTATGAAGCTATACAGAGATCTGCATTCTCCATGGGTTCCATTTGGCTGCAAGTTCAAGTTAATATATAACCACAGTGGTTATACAGGTATATATATGTATGTATATATATATATATATATATATATATATATATATATATATATATATATATATATATATATATATATGTATGTGTGTGTGTGTACATATGTATATGTGTGTGTGTGTGTGTGTATATATATATATATATATATATATATATATATATATATATATATATATATATATAACTAATCACTAAGCATGGTGGCTTAGTTCTTAGAATATTTGCCTCGTAGCTCTGGCAAAAACCAATGTGGGTGGAGTTTCCATGTTCTCCCCGTGTCCATGTGGGTTTCCAAAGTAAGTGTAAAGTATAGTAAGTGGAGAAAATAGACAATGTAGCAAGAGGGTGGTGGGTATACATTCATACATACAACATAGTCACTTGTAACATCAAGTATCCACAATTTCATAGTGATGTATCACTTTCTCTGCCTATAACTGATGATAGCGCCGCTGTGTTCGGCTGCCGTCGCGACTTTCCTAGGGTCGTACAAGCATTTCACTGTGTATAACTATGCATGTGAAGAATAAATTTTACTTGACTTGACTTGATGTTGACAATGAGCAATGACAAAGGAAAATGGAAATGATGCACACTTTTGTATTTGAAAAGAAACTTAAAAAAAAATCTATTTATTGGTATTAGCAGACAGTTTTATTAGTAAACTTTAATAAAGTTAATTGGATTGTGGATTTTATTGCAGAGAGATCTTTTATCATCAAACAAAACTTACAAACCAACATCCTTACCTATTTCTTCTACTTTTTTTCATAGCATTTTCAGACTTATTTGCATAAGTTGTTACTTAGTGCATTCATGAGGAAATGTTCTCATGGGTTCAGATATCTCCAAGTTGATACAAGAAACTAGGCAGCTTGCAATTCCCTAATTCCTTGGTTTTATTGAGAGTACAAAGTATCCTCTTTACCACATGTCATATTATAAGCAACCGCTGTAGGAAATCAGACGGCAAACACAGAAGCAAGGCAGTACGAGAAAGCCATAGCAAAGCGAAGTAGATCGAGCTCATTTACAATAATCCCAGCAGCAATTTGGTGCCTGGCGGCTAGAGAAACATGCTCTGTCACTGCTCGTTAAAATTAGAAAATATTAAAGAAACTGGAGAGCATGGTGCTTTAAAAAAACAGGAGAAATACAAACGTGATTAGTAAAGAAATTTGCACATTGTGTCTTGTATTGACATGAAAACTGGCTTTTGTCTCTGTGTCAGACATTAAAACATTCGCGAGCGCATGCACACACACACACACACACACACACACACACACACACACACACACACACACACACACACACACACACACACATATTGCTTTAAGGTGACTAGCTGTCTGAGATGCGTTTCTTGAAGAATTGAATTTGGCTCCCGCTGGGAGGTCTCAGATTGGGTGACAGAGGCAAGATTGGAGAATGAGGCCAGTCTAGCACCCTGAATACTCACAAAATGTACACACACACAGACACACACAGATACACACCTTTGACAAACACTCCCAGGGCAGCCCTTCCACTGATTTATTCATATACGCTTGCCTGCTCTTCAAAAGCTTTAATTAAAGTCAGCTACAACAGTGTAACTCCTCGTCTCTGCAGGCTGAGCAGAGATGTTCACAAGCTGTAGCTGTTCAGGAACACATGCTGCCAGTCTATATAGGAGAAATGGACTAAGATTAGCAGGACCAGGCCGGAACAGATAGTAAGCTAATCTAGATTGTGTTTGTCTCAATGATGTCATGGCGCAGTTCTCAGTGTAACCTGTCCATTATTCTTTCACACTTTGTCACTTCCCCCCATTCTTTTTCAGCCTGTAGATGCTCGGAGGTAAGCACTGAACACAAGCATGGGTATCAGCTGTCCCATCGCTGGCACTTGTCAGACAGAGCTGGCTGGCACAGCTCAGATAAGGCCTCCCTGACAACTCCTGCCTGAGGGTGGGGAGAATGGGGGTGGTTAACTCTATGTGTATCAACATTATTTATATTCTTTTTAAATTGTCTTTGCTTTTTTTTACATCCTGATAACAACAGAAGGAACATCTGTTTTGTGCTGGAATGATGTCAGATTATAGACAGTCAGTTGAGATAGATGAGACAGAGTGAGTGCACACTAACATAAAGTGTCTAGTGTTAATATTATATGATCAGGCATGGGCGACATAGTGACATAGTGGTTAGCACCTTCGCCTCTCAGCACTAGGGGATGCAGGTTCGAGTCCCAATCTGGGGGGAGATTCCATGTTTCCTTCCACAGTCCAAAAACATGGATTTAAAGTAAATTGAATGCTGTAAATTGCACCATATAGTGTGTGTTTGTGTGTATGTCTGTGTAGATTGATGTCCTGTCCTGGGTGTATTTGGCCAGCGCCATTCTCCCCTGGATGGGCATGGGGAACCTCCCCGTGTCCCTAGTAGAGGATTTAGCAGAAGATAATGAATTAATGAATGAATGCAAAACTCTTAGTTCAAAATTTCAACAATACTTCTGTGTGAGCCACTTATACCACTAACATTCCATGTTAATGTCATGGCAGCACTGAAAATCATCCACCACCCAACTAATGTCCTGTGGTAGTTCTGTTGCGGGTAAACTACTAACAAAAAAATTACAAATTATGTACAGAAACTGATGGATGATAATCTGTATTCATTGTACTAAGTGCATCAGGATGGTATGTGCAACTGATAAAATGGGTTGTTAATCTAGAAACAAGGATTTTCATTTTTACCCATGAAAATAGACTGCAAAACATTTAGCACATGGGTGTGACAGAAAGCAATTTAAGGACAATCAATATCTGTCCACTGGAGTGATAAATCTAAGTCACAGGATTTATATTTAAAGTATGTTTTTCTTTTTCTGCACCATGGATGGATGGTAACAATAGATGAGTATGTTTTACTGATTTGCTCTTATTCAGTAAAACGTACTCATGTATTGATACCATCCATCCATCCAATATCTTCCACTTTATCCTGTACTAGGGTCGCGGGAGAATTCCCCATGCCCATCAAGGGGAAAACGTTTCACCCAGGACATGGCTCCAATCTATCGCTGGACACACTCACTATCACACACACACACACACAAACACACTCAATTTTGGAGAATTCAATTGACCTTGATCCATGTTTGTGGATTGTGGGAGGAAACCAGAGAACCCGCAGGACACCCACGTGGACATGGGGAGAACATGGAAACTCCACCCAGATTGGGATTCAAACTGGGAATGCCTAGCGCTGAGAGGTGAACGTGCTAGCCATTGTGCCGCTTTGTATTGATACCAGAAGACAATATAATAAAAAAGAGAGATATATATACAGTAATAATAATGTACAAAGGTACAGATTTCTTTTAAATACACATAATATTTAATTATTTGTGTGAGTAATGATGACTCAGACTGTTACTATGCTACAGAGCCAATGTATACAATTTACAGAACAACATTGGTAACTTTATTGCAAATAATACAGCTATTAAACCATATACCACAGTAAGAAGACCATTATTTAACAAGAGGATGCTGATAATGTTACAGTTCATCTTTGGTTGTTTCTGTACTTTTAATCCAATGAGTGTCAGGGCAGGCTCCATCACCTCAACCATTATGTGGATTAAAAAATAATAATTAATTAATAAATAAAAAGAAAAGAAAAGAAAAGGAAAAAAAGATCTGATCCCTGCAAAACTTCAAAATGTTATTCAACATTTGTACCAGCATTGCATCACCTTTCCTTATAATTATACTTTGTAATAATGTTGAACAAATGACTAGTTTGCAAATGAAACTTTGAAGCAATGAATAAATACCTCAGGGCATGTACCACTCCTACTACACCACATGAAGCTCAAATAATCCTGGGAAGCCGCATGCCCTTACAACCAAAACCATATTTCAGGATGTGTGACATTCCTACCCCCGCACCCCTGTGCTGCTGAAAGTCACTGTAAAGTAAAAATAAAATAAAATGTATTCTACAACAGCCATAATTAAGTTAAACAGGACTAGCATAAGCCTTATCTTACCCTTGCAGCTCCTACCACAAATACCACTTACCACCCTTCTATCCATGCTATAAGGCCAGTGTTCAGCATCAGCCTTTGATGGCATGTGTAGGGCAGCTAGCCATCCCATCATTTTGTGTGTGAATTGACCCAGCACCAAGCATTTAATGTCAGCTTAAATATGTTTGCTGCTTTCTGATTGATCAGATGATTGGTGTCATGTGCACCCATGTGCCAGATCCATCCTCATGGTTGCAAAACATAACACATGTTTTAAATATGAACTGTTTGATGTTCTAACACATGTAGAAAGATGGACTGTCTGAATAATGACATCAACTTGCTATTACAACTTCAAATATACTGTATGCTTAAATGTAGACAGTATTTCACGTTTGCCCTTCATACAGGTAGTGCCATGGCAAGGTGCTTTTGACACTTGCAGAAACCTTAGAGCAGAAGAGGAAGAAGAAACACCAAACTCTTTGGAAAACATCAATTCAGTTTGTAAGGGAGGGAAAAGAGCCACCGACCACTCTTAAATAAAGAGTGTCAAATACCAACCTTCTATATGATTGTAGGGGGAAAGGATGGCAGACATGGCTGCTCCCAGTTAAGGATTTGCAGCACAGTTAGTCTGGAGAATTCTCACAGCTGTTGGAATGACAGGAAAAGAGAAAAAGGCATCAGCTTGCAGGTTGGGGAGGCAACAGATTATTATTATTGTGAATAAATCACGGGTAAGAGGTGTTATTAATCACGACACAAAGTGGAACAAGTTTACACCTCTTTCTCATGATTTATTCACAAAAATGCACAACCTTGGGGGCCCTATTGCTTTTATAAAAGGGTTACAAACGTACTATTTTAAAAAAAAAAAAGGTTTGATTCATGAATGCATTTATAGAAAACAAAATTGTTAATGGCCATATTGCTAAACACAATGTTTAAAAGAGCCTCAAAAACTTTAGGAATCAGCTAGCTTTTTATATCAATCTGTATTTTATGAATTAATAATTAATAAATAATTGGATATTTATTTATGAATGTGAAGTGATCAAAGGTGTGCATTATTGTCAACTGGCATTATTGGACTGGCACTATGCGTTTCATAATGCTGATTATGGAACAGGAGTGAAGGGTTCAGCTGATAGGCAGGAGGAGGAGATGGGCAGTGACTTGGCCACCACTGATGACCCATCACTGTGAGGGTGTTGTGATTAAGGGTTCAACAACGAATGAACAATGGGTACCACCTGATGACATCAGTTCCTTCTGGCCAAAGCTACCTTCACTTAAAATGTATGAAGAAGAAGCATCATCAGATGTAGATGGAAACTATTAATATATATACATATATACAAAACTTTTCACTATAATGTCTCTTTCAGCAAACACATGAACATTAAAAAGCAGTTTCACTTTCCTATTAGAATTTTTCTTTTTGATAAATATGTCTGATATGAATATGATACGGCGGTATTCCCAGAGTGTTTAAATTTAATAGACATGAAATGTCTGTAGCAGATGTTTATGGGATGCCTACAATGAAACTTAATGGAATGGAAATGATGTGAAAGACAAGGATCCAGTTGGACTAGACAATTGTACAGTTGTGCTAAAATCTTGACACCTTTTGCTAAACTAAGAAGTTTATTGTTGTAGTTTGAAACTATAGGGATTATATTTATACATGTAATTTTCTGTTAAAATACTGGAAAAGTAACATAAATATATATATTTTAAGTTATAATTGCTTTTGAACATGCCATATTATATGTTTTTCTCCTACAATGTTTAATTTAGTGAATGAATTGCAATTGTGTCCTTTCACTGTAGATAATGCTTTAAATCGCTTTAAAACTTTTTCCTTAAAAACTAATTAAATATGGCATTTGACATGAGGTGCTCAAACATTATTATAAGCCTGTGGATATTCACATGTAAACCAAATGTTAAAGTATTAGATTATTTTAACCAGAGTTCTCCTCTGTGTAAGGATTTCTCAGAATAATCACCTTTATAAACTCAGCGCCTAATGTGAGTGTCTCAAGCAGAGCTATTGGTTGTCATGGCTGCTTTACCACTGCCTCTTTCTTAATAATGTGCTGGCATGACCTCGTTTCTCTTCTTTCTTACTTATATGAAATAAATGAGCTGAAGGAGTGAATGCTGTTTCCATCAGTGAATAAGGACTTTTCTGAGTCTTGGATGAAACCCAGTGCAGAATGAAGGCCAACGCTGATAGTCATCACTACTGACGTGAACTGCTGAACTGCACTAAGCTTTTATTTTATTTTTTAAAACATCACTTGATTTCCATATCAATCTGTCATGTTTGGACCTCTGAGACCACAGATTTCCTGTCATTACTCTCTGATATAAGAACAGTTAATTTCACCCGCATTTATAAATATGCAGACTTCTGATAAATGTAATTGAGTATGCAGACATACAGGAAAACACAAATTAGAATCAAGCTTGGAGAACAAGCTCATGTTCAATGACACCTACAGACTAATGCATAAACACAAGTTTAGTCCTTTGGCAATGAATATAGGGCTGTTTGCTGACATAGACAATTGTAATGACCTTTAACACAACAAATTGTCTTGGTTCATGTCCATAAAGACTCATTATAGTTTTTATGTTTATCATTATCTTTTCATCTTGTACAAATTGAAATTAATATTTCGATGTTGTGAAACCAGTACAGTTGCAGTTATAAAACATCCAGTTGTGAATTATAATGAAATATGTTAAAGTAAATTAAGAGCTAAATACATCGCAAATCAACGACAATCCACAATAGAATAGGGGTAAATGTGCTAAACATAAGCATATTTTTTGTGTGCAAAGGAAAAAAAACACATTCGTAAATGTTCCATGGAATATTAATACATTTTTTTTAATGAACATCAACTTTTGGCAGTGTTTTAATGATTAAAAGTATCAAAATTGTCCTCACACAGTGCTAAATGTAAAGTAATTAACCCTGAAGTTTTACAATGCTTGGCTTAATTCTTGGTTTCATTACACACATATGGCTTCACAGCAAACATCATGCTTTCTTGAATTTAATTCAGATGCATTGGCAGCCAAAAGACTTAGAGAGGACAAGCTTCTGAGGACAATCAAATGCAGCATAAAACAGTGAGCAAAGAAGTCTGTGCAAAAGCAGAGACAGCCCAAGAGACCACCAACATATGAGGGTATAGTGGGGTGCTTAGAATGATCATCTCACAGTCCTGCTGGTTTCAGTAGAAGCTCCAAATGAGAGCTAGCAGTAGAAAGAGAACTTGGAGTAGAAAAGACATGAAAGATTTAAAATGAATTTTGTAGCCTGCTATGAGGAGAAATGGTTGAATTTTGAGTGATAGCTCTAATTAAAAGTAGCAACAAAGTCTGGCTGGTGGGAGCCTTCTACTATTTAGTATCAGTCCAGATAATCAATGAGCAATCTTAAAAATACACCAGTCACTGCTCATATTGCGCTGCAATTAAAGTCATTTTTACAGCATTATGGATAAAAAATAAACATACAGAATATGCCAAGCACAGAATGTTTGGCATAATTTAAGTACTGCCATTGTAACATCCTGAAAGGCAGCTGACAGCAGCTGGCTGCATGGTGGTGCCAACAGCACGTCCATGCTGTATGGAAGCAGAGACAATAGAAATCTGCCATATTACATTTGGGCCTCAGGGATCCAAATCCTTCTGGGTATAATAGTGTTTGTTCAGTGGTGGACCATTCATTTCACACCTAGGTCTTCAGTACTGCTCCACCTGTCAATAACTATTTAATGGTTATTAAAACATCTTATTATGCAGACATGCTATATTAAGAACAGTTGCATTTAACTCGTTATCTATCTGCGGTAGTGCAGCAGCACTGGGGGAGAAAGTAAAGCCAACAGCAATGGACTATGTTTGGAGATAATTAATGCATCTGCTGCGGCTCTGCCTGATGAAAGTGTGCACACTCTATAAGCTGCTGATATTAACTACAAGCTGCAGGAATGCAAGGGCAAGATACCCTCCAATCAGAGACCGTTAATACGCTGGCATAAGTTATCCTGCTAGCAGGCCCAGTTATTATGGACTCAAATCAGATTGGTTTAAGCAACAGGTTGTTTGACACATATAATACTGGGCCAGCAAAATTCATTCAATTCATTCAGTCAATTGAATTCTCCAAATTGCCCCATATAGAGTGTTTGTGTGAGTGAGTGTGCCCAGTGATAGATTGGCGCCCTGTCCTGCATGTATCTGCCCAGCTCCCGAAACATTCTCCTTTGGATGGGCATGGGGAACCCCACCGCGACCCTAGTGGAAGATAATGGATGGATGGATGGCTGGAAGAAGTGCAACCGGGGAAATTTTATGAAAGGAAGTGGACAGACCGTTTAGAATTATTTAATAAGTATTGATGGACAAAAATGCTCTAGGGATTTCCAGTTCAAATTCCAATCTGGGTGGAGTTTTCATATTCTCACCATCTCAAAAAATTCAGAGACTACTGAGCAGCTCCACATGGGAAACTTCAAGTAGTCTATAATTTTCAGATGATTAAAATGAGGTGATTTGACCCAGTGGTAAACATGCATGCATTTGTACTTTTTTGAGTGTCTTGCATTTGTCAGTTTGTTTTTTATTTATTTAATTATTTGAATTAAGTTCTCTCTTAAAACACAAAGAAATGTTTAAAAAGTATGTAACCACTGGTAGTGATAACTTCACTTATAATAATTGTATAATAATGTGCACAATACATGAGCTCCTTTGTAATCAGAAAGTGATGGCAAACAGACTCAGCCAGAACTATGATCTGCCAACAGGCGACGGATGGTACAGTTTCTAATGAATTATGAATGAACTGTTGAGGGATATCTGTTTTGCACCCAAGGGAACATTCTTCACCACTCATCTGAGAGTGTGAAGCCACAGAGGGGGCAGCAGGCACTTCATTCCCCTTCTCCGGCCTATATATGATTTACAGCAAGCCACTTCATTCTTTTCTCTCAGTTGAGAATTGCAAATTTATGCTGAAGGTTGCTTTGTTCACTGTCAAACTGTGCATACCAATGCAAAAATGTCATAAAGGGGCCATGTCATCTTAGTCACTGGCACATTACTGACTCTATTAGCCTGTGTGTATTTCTTACAAATCTGTCCCTCAACTTAGGCTTTGACTAAAAATCATTTCCCCCTCTCTCCCACCTTCTTAAATTTTTCTTTGTTGTCTTTCTTGTCTGTCTCTCATTGGGATCTAGGCCACAGAATGGGTCAATGATACTGTACAACCGGAAAAAGGTTAAGTACAGAAAGGATGGCTACTGCTGGAAAAAAAGGAAAGATGGAAAGACAACGCGAGAGGATCACATGAAGCTCAAAGTCCAGGGTGTAGAGGTAAGGTTCTAGCAACTAAGATTCAATGAATTTTCTAAGGCCTCTTTCCTACTTCCCTTAATATCCAACGTTATCCCTTTTTAGTGGGAGCATGAGTGGTCTGAATTTGAGTGCTTTTCATGCGAGACACATACAATCACACACTCACATATAGTAGCCCCAAATCCCACCCTGCCAAAGCACACTGAACATAAAAAATACACTTCAGTTGCACAATTTTAGTTTTCCCTTGGTAGCAAACAAAATGGAAGCAATTGTTTGTACCTTATTAAGGTCTGGATGTTACCTTTGCTTCCAAGAGAAAACATTAATCTTTCCCCATGCTGAGAGCCACTGCCACCACAGGTAGACTGCCGGCGCCTCTGCTCCGGTGTGCCCCAGCCAGGCTCTACCTTGTGTTTGCCTCATGTGATTTATCTCTGCATGTTTGCTCTCTCCCTCTCTCTCTCTCTCTCTCTCTCTCTCTCTCTCATATATATATAAAAATATATATATATATATATATATTTTTTTTTTTTTCCTTCTCGCCCTTTCTCTTTGCACATTTGCACAATTTTGCATTCAGCACCCACACATAAGCCAAACAGTTGGAAATTTTTCGTGACCAATGTCCACCACATTTCCTCACAGGGAAAGTGTTGATTATGCTGTTTTAAAAAGTTGGATTTGCTCAATTGCCTGATTCACTTACACTGTGTGATGTATTGTTACCTATATTACTTAAGGTTTACATCATAATTGTTGAAAATGTTGCTTATTTTCATTTATGTTTACCAAACAAAAAACAAAACAAGAAATATATTGTTGCTTCAGATGATTCAGTGCATTAAAACTATAATTCAGATGCCCAGAAACACTATATCATGCCACTGACAAAATGTATTGGGAAGGCATTGTTAGCGATTGTCAAATGCTATAGAGTGGGTCCTGTGGGAAGGCTGCCAGTTTTTAACTTTATCTTTAAAATCATTGCAGCATAAGGTACCTGAAAATATCAGTAACGGGGCAACAGGGTAATCAAGACATGGACAAAAATTTTAACAAGCACATAGGTCAGGCAGGGATATTGATGAATTAACCCCCGACTGGGGAATTTTTTTCTTAGAGCACTGGGAGCTCTGTTAACATTCCTCCAGTCATGTTAATGATCATTAAGGAGATCCTCATAGCTCTCAGAGTGACTGGCAAGCAATCAATCATTGCCACATTAAGGGGTTACAAGCCTGTGTCTATAATAAATCTTCTAGAATAATATATATTACGAAATGCAAAAATTGGCTTTAACCTGGTCCTTCAGCTTACAATCTTGCTATGCACTTTCCACTTTCCTAAATGGATATTTTTTCGATTCCTTTCATGACTTATTCACTTATTTATTATGTTACAACATTTGGCAAAGCAAGACAGCAGCTTTAGTGTCTAAACTCTGAGGAGTTATAGCCTGGAAGGAAGAAACAATGCAGTCCGTCATAGTCACCATGATGTCTGTGGGGGCATGGCCCTGTCCTGGACTCTCCAGGCGAAGAGAGAAGGATGGCTTTTGCTAACTCTGCAACCTATGTAAAGGACAACTTCTAGATCTTTCAGTGTCTTCTTTTTTGTCCCTGTTTGCACTAATCCCTGTCCATTGCCTGACCAAACCTTGAGCCTAGCAGTGATTCTCAATGTTCTCCCAAAATTGGAAGGGGGTGTGTTACAGCATTAGCGTTTAACAGGCCGTGAAATAGCAGTCTACCATGCTGACGGCTTCCCATCATTCCAGGTGAACTGAGCAGACGGCTAAATAAATGAGTGCCCTCCTATCCTTGCTCCTGGCTCCTGTTTCCAACAATGTGACTAGTACATCTGAGAGCAGCAATGCCTGTCGTTCTTCCTTTCACTGTGTAGTTTTTTCTTCTCATTAAATCCGACTCCACCTACAGGGAGTCAGTGCTGACCTCACCTAGCATCCTTATAAACAGGGTATGTTTAGTTGGTTTTTGATAAGAAGTCACTTAAATAACTGATTTGTCCATCACTTGGAATTATGAATCATTCTGAATGGTGTATTTAGAAAATAAGGTTTTATTTAGTTTTTATTTCTGCTTAATAGTCTCCCAAATTTCTCCTACATTCTTAAAAGTATTAAGGAATAAAAATAATGAATATGTTGCTTACCTGTACTTTGCATTGTGCTATTTACATAAAAAAATATTCCAGATTGTAAAAAATACATGCCTGTCAACACACCCAGTCTATTATAAATATATTTAATGGACATTTTGTCTGACATTAAGCAAAACAATGGGAAAGGTGAGTGGAATATTTAAAATCTGCCTCATCTCGATTTGCTGCTAGTGCAGGTTTAGCTATCAGGTCCCTTCCCTTCCCCCAGTCTTAGTATTTCAGTGCTCTAATAAACTCCCAAACACACATCGATTTCTCTTAAGTGAAGGCGGCATGGCTGGTGAGTTATTTCATTACCCTGTGGTAATTATACAGATTGCAATAAGCTTTCTTATTTAGATGCAGTTGCTTTCTCTTTACCAATACAAGGTTTAGTATGGTACAGCTCTGTGCCACCATTCCTGCTCCTCCCCCAAAGCAATCACCCTGTCCTTTTCAGTCCCAGCATATTAGCTCATGTTGGATCTATCTAATGCACCATATCAACCGAACAACTGCGCGACCGGTCGAGCTAATGGAGCAGACCTGCAGCTCAGTGGCTTCTCCTTATTGATAATAATGAAGACAGATGTCAAAGCGCTTGTTGCTAACACTGTAATCGCGTGGACGCTATTCCAGGGGGCGATTAGAGTGGGGGGAGATTGCTGTGTATCTGTGATATGACTGTAAGCGTCAGCCAGATACAGTTAACCATGTCGTATCAGAAGACACCTCTTTTCATTTCTAATTATCAGCACATCTTCCCTCTGGGAGGACATCTTGTCTGTAATTGTTTAGAAAATGGTTATTATTTTGTGATATATACCACATGCTGCTGACAGCACAGTGCATCCACATAGAGTGCAGGGCTGCAGATGCAGTAGCTATAAGCAACAGCTTGTGCAGCCAGATGTGATATGGATGAAGTAAACTTAACATGCTCCCTTCCATTTACGTTGCTTTCAAGTCTAGTGTAAAACTAGCAATGTAAGGTAAATTTGGAGAAGCAAGAATGATTTGAAGGATATAAGAATAGTTTTTTATTCTCTTTTCAACCTTGAAAACTGGATTTTATATATGAAACAAAATCAGTTTAAACCTCTAGTATATATCCTTTTTAACATTCATTGATTATCTTCCACTTAATCCTCTACTAGTGTCCATATGCCCATCCAGAACGTTTTGGGGCTTGGCAGATACACCCAGGACAGGGTGCTATTACTGGGAACACTCACACACACAGACACATGCAAAAACACACACACTATATGGGTCAATTTAGAGCATTCAGTTTACCCAGAACCAGGAGAAAACCCTCACTGACACAGGGAGAACATGGAAACTCAGATTGGGATTTGAACCTGGAATCCCCAGCGCCTAGAGACAAAGGTGCAAACCACCAAGCCACAGTGCCGCTCTCCTTTTTAATAACTTTGACCAAAATATTTTATTTTTGATTCTTAACATTAGCATATTTTTTAAATTGCAGGTTGAAAATAAAGCTACTGCTTTATTCCATAATCCAAAAAACGTATTTAGCAAAGGCATTTCTGTAACTGTGGAGGCAGATTAGATTAGAGACAGTGACAGAGAACACAGGCGAGGTAAGCGTTCTCACCTGTGGCTTGTCTGTGTTAGTTGTCTGTTTGTACAGGTTAACAGGAGGAATAGAGACTTTATAGTGAGAACGAGTCTCCGTACATGAAGTAGTGATTATATTTACCTTATCTAATAAGGTTTTGATAACTGTGGGACAGTTGAAGTAAAATCAATATTTGGGTTTTGGCTACACCAGTTTTCACTTCTCATGCATGAAGCCTTGGCATTTTACAGTGGTACACAAACCCAGAAGTAAGGACAAATTCATTGTCATGGAGTACTCACCTATGGAGCTGTCTAAATTCTAGTGAGCATGCACCATAATCAGACCCAGGTCCTGAATATGCTGTAGCTAGTGTAGCTTTCGCCTTTTACGATTCACTTCTCTCCCATTTTAATCTTTGCACAGACAAACAGTAAACAAAGACAAACCACAGGTGAGATCCATTACATTCTCTGTTTTCCACCCCCGCTTCTCATTCCTATTTTGGCACTCAGTAGTCCAACCACTGCCACAATTTTGGATGATGAATATTAAATAGATACCCATGCATGCCACCTATTTGGCGGTACACAAAATGCACTAATAATTTGGAAAATCAAGTAACCAAAAAGGTGACAGGAATAGAAGAACAGAAACAAAACACATCAGTATAAGCCACTGCACCATAACAAAGGGAGCAAAATCAATACATGAACATGGTCTGTGTTAAGTAAACAGATCCAAGAAATGAAGCAGAGATAACCACTGAACATCAACTACAATATTTTTAAACTGTCATGAAAGCAGAAACATTTATTTACATTGTAAGGATCAAACAGGTTCAGAAATTAACTGGAACTAAGCATATATAGATCAAACCAGATTGATTTTAGAAAGCTCAAATCATAGACAGAATAATTAAGCATCAGACGAAGGCACTGAATATACACAACTATAAGCATTAATGTTGGCGCTCTAAATCTAAATTACTGTTCTTTAATGTTAATTTTCATCATTTTCATAATGAAATATGCAGATCAAAAATCAGTTGTTTACATTGACATTACATTTACTGTACATTTTGTCATTTAACAGACACTTATCTAAAGCGACTTACAAATGAGAACAAACACAAATCTTTTTTAAAGATGAACACTGGTTAGATGCTGTTTGGGAGTTTTCACAATGTAAAGAAATGGATTAATTAATTTTGCTGTAAATAACTGTTCCAAGGTTTGTGCAATGTAAGACCATTATTCTGTAACCTTTATTATTTTATTATGATTTTCTAAGTGTTCTGTAATTATTTCTGAGAAGGCATGTTTGTAATCAATTTCTTTTCTAAAATTCTGATAAATATTTAAATTGACTAGGACATATTTAAACATTAAGTCTGTCTAATTAAAAATATTTGCAAAAGAACTACTAAATGACTGCGTAGAACCAATTTAACTTACCAGTGGTTTGCTATTCAGAAAACTATAATTAGTTTTTCCCTTTTACATTTCATAATCTTACAATTATTTAATAACAGCTGAGCTGTTCAGACAGCATGCAGGAATTTAGAATGTGATTTGGGACTCTGGCATAGTTCAGCACTATATTTAAAAATTAACCAAAGTTTAACTATATAATGTTTGCTTTTTAATTCTCACTTTTGTTGGGCATGACATGGAGATTCCCAGATTAGCATCACATTGCACATTTGAAAATTAAATGCTACTAAGTTCACTGTACTCCACATTAATCTGAAAGCTTTAACGCTGCTGAAGCCACAGGTGAATACAGCAAAGCCACCTATTTAAGTCTTTCTTAATTGACATATACAACACCAAATGCACAGCTGCGTTGGCTGGCTTTGCATAGTAATGCATCTCAGATGAACTGGATTACTTAGGTTGAATAAGACGCGGAGCTACTCTGCAAGACCCCCCAACTGAGCGGATGTAAATGAATATAGAAGTTGAACATAAAACCCTAATGTGGCGAGGAGTAGATGACTTGTAAAATTGGGTGGCCATTTGAATGCCACTGATTCCCAGCAGATGTGGGCAGGCCCTTTAAAATGCAATCGGAGCACACTGCCTTCTCCCCGTCATCATCCACCTGTTCAGTGAAGCCGCACAAAAGCAATTTAAGCAGAGTCTGCATTTAATAGTCCAGCCTGAGGACAGAGAATAAGGATGATAGGGAGAAACATACAGACATGGAGACAGACAGAATCACACTCACATAACCTGCAGGCAGGTAGTGAACACTGTTCCCTCCTTTTTTACCTCACCATATCATGCATTAATGGTTACCTTCACAGTGCCCATTCTGGGCCAGACATTGGTTATTTTTGTGTGTGACAGGGAAAAAAAACCTGTGGGGGTTGAGTCTACATTAATTGCATGCAAAGTGTAATTTTGACAAATACATGTAAATTGTGATGAATGAGTAGTGTGCTACTAATTTAGGTTTTCTCTTTCTTGTTAGGCAGTGCATTAGAGCTCAAAGAAGTATTTCATCAGTCCGTGTGATGATGAAATCACTGTGTACACCATACAAGTCCCATGAGATAAAGTTCAAAGTAAAGACACTAAGCAGGCAGCTTTAAACTGGCTAGTGCAGGCTTTCATTTTTTTTTCTTGCTAAGTCATGTAAAATTCCTTTTAAATTATCTACGTCAGGGCTTGGACATGGTTGCATTGCGTATTAGTGTGGAAAAGCTTTGGAGCAACCCCATTTCGGAAATGTTAAGTTTTGACTGTGGGAGTGTATGCATGATTACAGCTGCCAACTACTTTGGTGTCAGTCTCTCAGTCTGGTTTAGTTACTATTATTATTTATATAGAGTATGCGCATAGAAATATAGCTACCAGAGAGTATGAAACTAAAGCCTCTTGAATTTTTGCATTTTAAATAATTTTTGTGAAGCGTTATGTGCAGGTTTTTGCTTGTTTTGTGCAGTAAAACTTATTAGTCTGTTTGATTGAGTTTAGTATGTCTTGCAAAAAGCAGTTTGTGTAAGTGTATCATTCAGATTAATCTCAGTACAAATTCCCCTTTTCTATATTACTTTGCCTATACTCTGGTGAGCTGGTGGCCAGGCTATACATTATTGAAACACTGCATGGAAGATTAAAAATACTTTGGAATGTGCATATTATGTTGAATATTTAAAATAAAAACAGAAAGTGGTCATGTTCATGCATCTAGTCTAATGAGCACCAGTGATAGAACTTCAAAAGCAAATACATTTAGCTGAGGATGAAATGTATGTGGAGAAATTTTAAGTTGACGGTGGTCAAGTTTATTATTTAGTTATTAATTAGTAAAATAAAGATGTTTATTAGATAGTAATTCTCATTCATTCATCATATTTGGTTTTATTTTCTTTTAACTTAGCCTATTTTCATGAACAACAGCACAGGAAAAGTAGTTTTGTATACTACATGATATTTGTTGATGCTTTTGTTGAAATCCAAAAAAAAAACAGAAAGAAAGATTTATGCATACACATGTATATTAACTGAAGAGAATTATTATATTTTTTTATAAGTACTAAATTCATTCTTGGCGGCACGGTGGTTTAGTGGTTAGCATGTTCGCCTCTCAGCGCTAGGGATTCCCGGTTCGAATCCCCATCTAGGTGGAGTTTCCATGTTCTCCCCGTGTCCGCGTGGGTTTCCTCCGGGTTCACCGGTTTCCTCCCACAGTCCAAAAACATGGATCAAGTCAATTGAAATCTCCAAATTGCCCCATATAGAGTGTGTCTGTGTGAGTGAGTGTGTGCCTAGTGATTGATTGGCGTCCTGTCCTGGGTCTATCTGCCCAACGCCCGAAACATTCTCCCCTTGATGGGCATGGGGAACCCCACCGCGACCCTAATAGAGGATAAAGTGGGAGATAATGAATGAATGAATGAATGAAAAATTCATTTTTGACATAAAATAACTGCATATTGGGTGAAAACATAAAAGAAATAATCTTATGCATTACAAAGAGACTCACTTCATTGGGTACATTTTATTGTTTCTGAACTGGTTGTCAGACCAGCAATGACACTAAAGTAAAAGTAAAAGTAAAGTAAAAATCTTTGGTGTATAATCAACAGGCACAGCACCACCACTTTACAACAGTGCTGAAAATTAACCACCCAGTATATGTTTATTATGTTACATCTGCACGTGCCATGAGATTTATATTAACTCATTAATTTATTTATTATCTTCCACTCAATCCAGTTGCAGATGGTGGGAGGGGCTACAAACTACCAATCTATCACTGGGCACACACACACTCACACAAACACACTCGATATGAGGCAATATAGAGCATTAAATTTACCTTGAATCCATGCCTTTGGACTGTGGAAGGAAACTGGAGAACCCTAAAGGCAGGCATGGGGAGAACATGGAAATTCCACCCAGATTGGGATTTGAACCTGAATCCCTAGTGCTGAGATGGGACCGTGCCAACTACTAAGCCACAATGCTGCCCATAATTTATATTGTTTTCATTATTTTCATTTGTTCAATTAAATAAACTTTTAAAACTTGTATGTGTTTCACACACACACACACACCTACGTACCTAAGTAGACTTTACCTGCACTTGAGACCTGTTCTACTGAGTACTTCTATTCTTTGTCGGTATGACTGTTTGTTTCAGTTATCATTATGAGGATCATTGTAAGTATACATATGCATTGAAGACAGAGTGCAGAAGTCTACAAAAAGTCTACATTAGACTGACAGTTCATTTGCTTTTAAAAGCTAACTATTTTTTTATAACAGTGAAAACATTACCTAATGAACTGTGCTTTTGACATTTAGTGTAGTGTGTTTTATTTAATAATATACAGTAATCATTTGAGGGAAGAATCAAACATCGTTTCATTGAATTGCAGAAACATGTCAGAAATAATACCATTTTGTCAAAAAATATAAAGCTTATGTTAAAACTTCTTAGTACGGTACAGATTTTACTTTAACCTTTAGGTGAGATATGTGATGGTAACAAGGGACACAGTTCAGTAGGGAGTCTTGGGGAAAAAACTGTTCTATTAGTTTGTTACTAGTCTTTGTCTGAAGGCTTCTAAAGCACATGCCAGAAGGCAGGAGGGTAAACACTGGATGGGCAGGTTGGGAGGAATCCCTAAGGCTGCTGTAAGATCAGCACAGACAGCACTTCCGCTGGATGTTCTCAATGGTGAAAGTCACTATGATGCACTTAGCTGCTTTCATTAGCAGCTTCAGTGCCTTTTGGTCTACAACAAAGCAGTTTCCATACCAGACTGTAATACAACTGGTCAGGATTCTTTTAGTGACACGGTGGTAAAAGGTCACCAGTTTTTTTTTCTGAAAATAGATGACGTTTCTTAAGTGTCCCCAGAAAAAAAAGAGGTGCTGTTGAGCTTTCTAGACCAGACTGGAGACTGATGATCTGAGACAGGTTCTCCGAGAAGTGGATCCCCAAATACATGAAGCTGAAGACACATTCCACAGCCATCCCGTAAATGTGAATAAGGTCATGCATGTCTTTGCCCTCCTAAAATCCACAACAAGCAATCAACATGGTGTCATCAGGAAATATGAATATAAAATTGGATCCATGCACTGGTCTGCAATAATGTGTGAAAGGGAGTAGAGGAATTGGTTCAGCACACAGACTTGTTATATACTTGTATTTATTGTAATAGTGGTGGAGTAGGGGTGGCCTGACCTAACAAGTCTGTCAAATTCCTTGATCCAATAACAGAGGGAGATGATGATGCCAACATCACTAAGTTTGGTGTTGAATGCTAAGTTGAATGTATGAGTTGCTACTCTCCAGATGTGTGAGCACATAGTGCAGCGCTATGGATACTGCATCCCTAATGTATTTCTATTAAAGCGATTAGCAAACTGATGTTCATGGAAAGAATCCTTTTGGTGTGCCAGGACCAGTCACTTGAGCACTTCCTAACAATAGGTATGAGTACTACAGGGTAATAGTCATTCAGGCAGGTTGGATTGTTGGGGGATTTAAAGTATGCAAACAGCTCTCTGCACAAGGGACAGGTTGAAAATGTTCTTAGCTCATGGCCTGTGACTTTATTTTAGCCTGAAGCCTTGCATGCATTGATCCAGCTCAGTTCAGCGTAGGTGTTGGTTTAGGTGAACCAACACCTACGCTCTAATGTCTCCCTGTTGTCTCTGTCAAAGTAAGCATAAATGTCATTTAGCTCATTTAGGAAATAGACACCTGTAGTTTTTGGATTGGAGTTGATGGGCTTGTAGTCACTGATGACCTGGATGCCCTGTCTGAAATTGAGAAGTGTTCCTCTGCCTTAAGTCTTTTTTATGCCTTTTCTCAGGTTTGTCTTGGATATTCTACAGGCCTGTCTACCACCTCTTGTTGTGGGCCTTCAGCAAAAGTCATACCCCTTTTTTTTATCCATGGCTTCTTATTTTGGTATGTGGTGAACTGTTTCTGTGTGGTAGCACTGTCAGTGGTGGTTTTGCTATAGTCCAGCACATATGAAGTGTAGGAATCAAAAAATATTTGAGAGCCACAAGTAGCTTGTGAAGCGAACATACTCCAGTCTGTCTGTTGAAACCTGTCACACTTTGAAAAAAGGTGGTCTGACTGTCCCAGATGGGGGAAGGGTTTCTTGGTGTAGCCTAGTTTAAAAATCTCTCTTTTAAAGCAGAAAACATGCAGGTGAAATTAGGAAGTGCTGTCTTTATGTTTGAGTCAATAAAATCACCTGCAACTATAATTGCACTCTTGCAGTTTGGGTCTGTTATGTTCAGTTTGTAATGTTTGGTTATTGCTAGCTTTGCATCAGCATTTATTGATCTGGGGTCGGGGGTATACACTGCGATTACAATGATAGACGGGAATTTTACCTGGTATGATCTTGATATGATCTCACAAAAGTGCGTACAACCTTTACACTTTTGTTAATAATGTATTATATCTTTTCATAGGACAATGCTAAATATATGACATGTTGATACAATGTAAAGTAGTCAGTGTTCAGCTAATATAACAATATAAAGTTGCTGTGCCCTCCAAGTAACTCAAAAAATACTTTTTTTTCAAATATATTATAGTGATTGATAACAAGGCCAAAGTTTCCAAAAGGTTTTACACTTACTTTAATACTCTTCCAGGAATGAACATTTATGTCATCCGGTGCACACAGACACTCACTCAATCAATAAATCAAAGCTGCTCTCTCAGTTCCAAAACTTCCTCTTCTTCCTTCATGCTTTCCAGTCTCCCTTTTACTATAGACAGTGGGAAACACATCGAGGGGAAGCAGGTGTTTCCATATACCTGATCTCATCTCCTGCCCTACATTTCCAGCCTCCACCCAATCACTTCCTTGTGACACAGTCAGCAATCATAGTACACAAAGATGGGCAGGTACTGTAAAAACATGTCTAAAATGAATTGATACACTTTATCTGAAAGCAGTATGTGATGAGAATGATTGCAGCAAACTGTGCTATCCCATGATAAGTATGCAATTTTTGATGCAGTCATTGATTTGTCCGGCATGCAAGAACCATGGGTATCTAAAGTGTTTGAGTTTTTAGACAGAGACAGAACAATGTAATGCTCTGAAAGCTTTACAAAGAAGTGATAGTTAATCACAGCAGAACAACTGCTATGCCCAAGCACATAAAGCGCAAGGGTCTCCGAGCACTTTCAAGACAGCAGCAATCCAGCACCATTAGCTAAGTCTTATTTTGTTGTTTTCCCCACTGTAGCATGATATATTAGGATTATTAACACATGTAACATGTTTCTGTTAGTAGTAATCAATTCATATTTGATTTTCTAACTGTTTTCATCGCCTATATTCGAAAGCATTGCTGCACTACTGTTTTTATGGTAATGTAGCGTCTCACTAAATCAATCATGCTTCTTCACATAATTTAGATTTTTTTTTTTTTGATGTTTTTGTCTGTTACAATTGAGAACGAAGCCTGTACATTATATTCTACAAACATTACAGCCTATATACAGCCTATATATTTCTTTGTTAAAATGCATTTTCTATATTCGTTTAACAACTATTCTATGCTAAACGGGTTTATTATATTTAGACAAAAATTTAGGTTTTTATTATTATTATTACAGAATTTACCACTGTTACCACATAATTTTGGCAGCAGTTATAAGACATAGATCACCAATACCAATGTAATCAATATGTGTTTCATGCTATTTTAAAATATTCTTTCATTCATTATCACCCGCTTTATCCTCTATTAGGGTTGCGGTGGGGTTCCCTATGCCCATCCAGGGGAGAATGTCTCGGGCGCTGGGCAGATACACCCAGGACAGGGCGCCAATCCATCGCTGGGCACACACTCACTCACTCACACAGACACACTCTATATGGGGCAATTTTGAGAATTCAGTTGACTTGATCCATGTTTTTGGACTGTGGGAGAAAACCGGAGAACCCGGAGGAAACCCACGCAGACACGGGGAGAACATGGAAACTCCACCTAGATGGGGATTCGAACCGGGAATCCCTAGCGCTGAGAGGCGAACGTGCTAACCACTAAGCCACCGTGCCGCCATTTTAAAATATATTTAATTACACTCATTGTCAATTTTATCATTTTCATTTACCAGGCATTATTTGGGTGGTAGATAATACTGCAGCGATGTGGTGGTGATGTGTTTGTGTGTTTTGCTCTGGAATTTTTTGAGTTTGATTTCTTATGAGCAACGATGAAGGATTAGACGATAACAATCATTAACTTGCAACAACAAATAAGCTATTGCAATGCTGTGTCCAATCATACCAATCATACCAATGCACATTTTTAGATAAATGCCCTTCCTAATACTACCACACTATTTGTCTGGGCTAGGTACTAGCTTTATGGATGTACTGACACATTATTCAAATAACCTATTGGCATGACTTTGGAATGTGAGATGAAACCAGAGACCCTGGCTAGAAAGACTAAGGCTAAGCATACTACACACAGATAGGACCTGTACTTGCCGCTCATAGGAATTAAATGCAGAATTTTTGTGCTGCAATCTGGTATTATATAATTATATATATATATATATATATATATATATATATATATATATATATATATATATATATATATATATATATATATATATATATATATTTTTTTTTTTTTTTTTTTTTTTTATATATTATAATATATATATATATATATATTTTTTTTTTTTTTTTTTTTTTTTGTGTGTGTGTGTGTGTGTGTGTGTGTGTCTGTGTGATTAATGATATAGCTACATGTTGTCTTATTGTTATTCCATTGAAGAAAGTACACCTAATTTTTAAAAAGAAAAAAGTTCTGAGAACATTGGTCTATTGTTTAGTCAGTCATTTAAAAAATTTAATATCAAATTATAATAAGAAAGCAGGTATCAATGAATACATATATGTACCTCACAAAATAACTTCCTGCACAGAATATAAACTTTAGTAATTTCATAATGCATTTATGGCATTCTCAGTGCTTCATTTGCATGATTCTTTGTGAAGCTGATAAGTCTCTAATACCATATTTTCTGATCTGACACTTGTTTATCCTTCTAACAGCATGTTGGATTAAACCTTCCCTCATAAAGCTAACACAAATTAACAGATTTCTTGATTGTGTGCATGTCATTAACTTTGAATCGTTATCATTTAAAATCTCTTAGAAAATAACAAACAAAAATAAAGAACTAAAGCTCTTCTGAGAGTATAGGATCTCTACTCATTGTGATAGATTATTCCAAGAAATTCATGCTTTGTAGAGAGAAACAGAAAGCTTAATCCAATAATAGACATTCAGGTTTTAATTGTTTATACATTCATTCATTCATTATCATCTTTCGCTTCATACTGTACTAGGGTGTCGAAGGGGTTCGCCATGCCCATCCAGGGGAGAACCTTTTGGGTGCTGGGCAGATACAACCAGGACAGGGTGCCAATCTATCTCTGGGCACACTTACTCACAAAAACAAACTATATTGGGGGCAATTTAGAGCATTCAATTTATCTTGAACCCGGAGAAAACCTAAGCAGACACAGGACAGAGAACTCCACCCAAATCGGGTTTCGAACCTGGATCCTTAGTCCTGAGAGGTGAAAATGTCAACCACTATGCCACCTGCTTTTAATTGTTTAACGGACCAATTCAGCAGAAAACCTATGAGCAACAAAATGATTCCAGATTAATATTTTTTAAAGGAAATTAAGGTTAAAAGTCTGTCTTAATTTTTTTCTTGTGCATTTAAACTAAAATTAATTTTCTGTTACTAAAAAGTAAAAAAATGTTTTGGTTTGTAGTTTTTTCAACAGGACTATACCTAATTGAACAAAAAAAAAAAACTTTAGCAAATTATATGTTTCCATATTTTTTGTAGCAGTCAGAGAAGAACTGTTGTTATACTAGCATAGGCTTCAGTAAGGTCCATAAAAACTTATTTGAAAAGGCTGATTTGGAGAAACATCTTGGAATCATTTAGTGTGAGTCAAAATATTACATGTCAGTGTTGCCTTTGTATGTAATTTGGGAGACTTCACAAGTGTTCTTTTCACTCATTTCCATATATTCACACAGAAACCTGGTGAATGCAAGCAAAAGCCTGGTGCAAACACCAAATTTTTCCTTAAATTAAAGAATGATTTTGGGAAGCTAGTTTCTTATTTTCAGTGATCCACAGACCTGGTGACGTTTGCACTTTTATCATCAGTCTCATGCTGTGCTCTGCTCACATCCAATCGGCAGTCAGCCAACTATTCTGTAATAGAGAACTGACTGAAGAAACAGCAAGGCACTAAGAGGGGAGAAGTTATAAGAAGTGACGGGGGGAGGGCAAAATGAATCATGGCTCCAATAAAGGATCCAGCTCAGATCAATATAGCAGTCGAGCGAAGACACTTTTCCATGTGTAGGAGGCATGTTTGCTAGGGTGTGTGTGTGTGTGTGTGTGTGTGTGTGTGTGTGTGTGTGTGTGTGTGTGTGTGTGTGTGTGTGTGTGTGTGTGTGAGAGAGATACAAAAATGCTCCACCCCGACTGGTCCTCCTGCTGCATACTTCAGCTGTCCATCAATGTTTGATGAAAACCTCTTCCTGAGTACAAGGCAGGTAACCACACTGACTCATCAAAGCTTGTACTTTATCACTGCTTGTTTGACAAAAAATTGGTGGACTTGAGCCTATATTAAAACTGTATGGAATTTTACAACCTGTGCTGGCACAGGCACAGAAACATGCATTTTGCATTTACCAGGCCTCTATTGCTCTTCTCCCTTTCTCAATTCTCCCCATTCAATGCAGACAGAGCATGTCTGGAAGAGGTCCAGCTATCCACAGAGACGCAAGAGACCTCCATTCCTGTTACACACTGCTGGTCAGTTCCCATTAAGAGAGACACACGCCGGGGAATGCATCTGTGATCTGTTGCCAACACCAGTACACTCAGCTAGTGTTTAAGTGGACATCGGGGTCTTTAAAACCCACGTGCTGTGCAGTTTAATGAGAAGAATGTTCTTGTTGAGCAAAAAGGAATTATTCTCCTTTTTTTTCTTAAAATTGTGCACGATGACATGAAGGACACTTCATGGATAATAACTGTATGTGTACATGCTTTGTTTCATGTGTGTGTGTGTGTGTGTGTGTGTGTATGTGAGTATGTCTGTGGGTCTGGGTATGTGTGCATATGTATGTGTGAATGCAGATTCCAAAGTAAATTCCAACAATAAAGCTTTGTGCCACTGGTTTAATGGAGCGCAATCCCTTGATTGGACATCCATGGGGCAGTAGTCAGGCTTCATGGCTCCACAACATCATACAGAGCCCTATCAGATATTTATTAAATACACACACACACACACACACACACACACACACACACACATGCACACACATTCACATACACACACAGTGCCTTAGAAAGATGCTCATGTGAGCTCCCGTGGTGTATTCTGTAGTGTATTTATCGTTCTGTGATCTCCATCATGTTGCTTAGCCGAATTAAGCATGAGAGTTAAATCGCTTTTTGTATGGCTGCGTAAATGTACTCAGAATTCCTGACCATTGATTCCTTCAAGTCTACAGTTTTAATTAAAGTTGACTTTCATGTTCTTTTCATCCATTTGGGCTTTCATTTATACCACTGAGTCAGCGTTCAGTAATCATTATACTATGCATTGCATACTGATTATTAGTGCTTTTAGCATGAGAAAATATACTTTCTATACATTTCAGAAAACCAGTATTTTGGCATCCTTCTTTTAATAATCCATAAATAGTAACCTATCTATTATACTTTTATACTTTTATCTATTATACTTTGAAGTAGTCATATTGTTTTGTGGAATGTAGTGAACAAATGCTGACACACTCATAAAGAGATAAAAGACAAACATTCTTAAACATTATCAGACTTTGTTTCTTTTCAAGATGAAAAATGAATTAAATCAAAAAGAAATATCAGGAATGAATTTAAATTAAAATTATAAAAAATTATAAAAACAGTTATAAAAATTAATCATGCACATATGAAGGAAAAGTTACAAAATATTTTTTTAGCATTATGGTATTTAAACTGTGCACTGATTGCAAGTTGAGTGGTGTCTTTTGCCCAATTTTGATATTGTCAGACAGTTTTCACTTTGCCGTAGTCCATCTTAAATGAGCTTAGGCCAAAGTGAAGAAGTGGCAGCATTTCTGGATTTAGTTTCTGCTTTCTTCTGTGCATCATAGATTTTGCATTGGCCAATGTGGGGACAAACTGCCCCTGCAGTGGTTTACACTGCATAATCACATCTGTTTTAAATCACTGCTGGCAGCTGCTGGAATTCCTGAAATCCATGTAATACTGTTATTTAGCAATGCGGTGGCTTTCATAGAGAATTGTGCAGATTATTTAAAACTTTGAATATCATGCAGTATAAATAACCAATTACCCAATTACTTTTTTTAATTTGAAAGTTAAATTGTTACATCAAGTGCCCAAAATGTACTTTTACTGTACATGTGTGCTGTGTGTGTTTTTTGTTGTAAAACATCTTCAGGCTTTTGTTACCTGGGTTCCATCATTGTATGTTAGCATCCCAACTATTTTCAAAATTGGGCTGTGTTTATATCGAACATGATGTGTTTGGAAAAGTATAGATTGAACTATTTACTGAAGTATCACACTTCTCTCAGCACACTGGACATACTTTTTTGAAGTTAACAGAAATACTGTGTAGTTGCATACTGCTTACAAAACACTACTATTGTAAACAATTACTACACTAGCAGAATGTCTATAGTGGGATAGGATCCAATGAGGACCGGAGACAGGATTTCTCACTTACAGGAACAGGCTTTATTTAATTACATTTTTTTTGTCCCTCACTACTTGACACACTGCACTTAAATAGATTTTTTTAACCTGTGTCTTGATAAGAAAACAAAATCATAATTAAATAATCTAATAATTAAAATTACATTTAAAATGTAACTTTTGGTCGATGTTATTGCTGAAAGTCACACTCCTGTTGTTCCATGGATCTCTCTCCCCATGGCATGCGATGTTACAGCTTTTAAAGGCTTCACATGTTCATTAAGTGCACTAATTACTTATAATCAAAGTCCATCTCTGTGGGCGCTACCTTTACTCCCCAAGTGCCACTGTGCTACCATCACACTGACATTTTAAACACAGCCATTGGCCAAATTAACTAAAAAGCAATTGTTACACAGAAGTAAAAAGTATGTCAGGTTTTAGTTTATGTGTAAATCCAACTATACATAAAGCTAGAAGTGTTTTCTGTTTTAAAATGTTGAGTGGTTTTTGGCACTGAAACAACAATGTTCTTTATTGTCTAATTATGACTGTTCTTTAAGACTAAAGTATCACAGTAGACTTGTGGTAGGTTTTTTTTTATGTCTGTTGACATCTCTGTACTAGGGGATTTGTAATCAAGTTTTTATTTAAGAATTGCATTTTGATTATAAGCAAAAATGTTATATTATATTTAACCCCACATTTAAAAATGTTTTGACAGTTTAAAAAATTGATATATTTTACATTAGGTTTACTTTAAGTTTATGTCCTAAACAGTATGTCCTTTCTGGTTAACTTTATTTAATTTTTTAATAAACATCCATTTTGCATAATATATTTATTATTGCTGCATTTTTTAATTTAAAAAATCTTCATATGTTCTCTATTGAGGACAGGTAAGGACTATAGAGTGGCCAGTCCAGTACCCATACCCTCTTCTTCCACATCTATATATTTGTCATGTGTGCAGCATGTGGTTTTGCATCACTTTGTTTAAAGAAAATGCAGCTTATGTAGCTCTAGAATCTTAATGTACTTTTTTGCATTAATACTGTCATTACAAAATTTAAATTCCCTTTGCCTAGAGCACTGACACAGCCCCATACTATTACACCCCTGGCTTTTGGACACGTTGCTGATAACAGTCCTCCCGGGCACTCAACAATAACATAACAGGAAGTTTTTTCTTGCCACTGTCGCTTCAGCTTGTTCTTTGGGGGTTTAAAGGCTTTCAACACTGTAAAGCTGCCTTGTGACAATGTACTATTGTAAAAAGTACTATATAAATAAATTACTTAAACTTGAACTTAAATGATTGTTTTTGCATTTGCTCCAGAGCACAGGGTATCCATTTCTTAATAATGACAGGGAAAACAGACTCACCTGACCACAATTCACATTTCTATTGTGTGAAGGTGCGCCTTAGATAACTAAAAGTACATCAGTCAGTACTGCTTCTGGATATGATTAAGATAAGGCCATTTTAAGTGCCATTTATCAACTCCGTATTGTTGTATAATTGTATTTTTGTGCCTAATAAATTTTATTGTTGAATGGCAGTTCTTCATGCTTTGTAGCGAGCAGCAGCGTTTTGAATCAGCTGTAAAAGCCTGATTGTGCAAGCTGGGAGACCGGCAAGCGGTGCATTACAATAATTGAGCTGGGGTCATTAACAGCCTATAAAGGTCATTATCAGCCTAGAGATGTAATTTTCAATTGATAGTCTTGTTTGTATTTTAGGCAGTGATTTTGTAAAAGTAGGAAAGTTTTTTTTGAATGGTGGTTTGTGATTTTGATTAGAAAATCTTAACAGAAATTTTATATTTTTAGTCATGCAAATAAGCATGCTAAGTATTACAACCAGTTGATAATGTAAAATAGACTGATTACGTCAAATCAAATCAAAGTTTTTGCATACATAATTATACATGGTAATACTTGAAGTAAAATGCTTTCATGACTGTAAGCACACTGTAAACAAATACAAGAGTAAATTGTACAATGAGGAGTTCAAGTTCAAGTAATTTATTTATATAGCGCTTTTTACAACAGTACATTGTCACAAAGCAGCTTTACAGAATGAAAAGCCTTTAGACCCCCAAAGAGCAAGCCAAAGTGACAGTGGCAAGAAAAAACTCCCTTTTATGTTGTTATTTAAGGAAGAAACCTTGGGAGGACCAAGACTCAGTGGGGGACTCATCCTCCTTGAGCGGCCAGGCAGCAACAACAGTGTAGGACAGCTATGTACAGATATTAAACAAATGGAAAAACTAACAACTGTAAAACTATATGTGAGTCCATTAGGGGGCGTCCTGCAGGACCGCCTTGTCAGGTTCCAGTATTTGTCAGCAGAGCCATGGATGAAGATCTCCAGGAAGCCGGGGGACACCTCAAACGGACAAGGAAGGCAGTTAGAGCTAATAATAAAGCACGGCATTTAATTAATAGGTAATTTATTGACACAGTGCAGCATGTGACTCCGGCAACACTGACTAGAGCAGCATAACTAAAAGAGGCAGATACTGCAGACTCTACATAGTTGAGATGGCACTCCGGAACAGCATCATTTCAGCCCCACACCCCCCCATTAATGATGAGGTGGGTGAAGAGGTGAAACGACAGCATACACTGATCACAGATTGCCCCCCCAACACAGCCAAGTCTGAGACCTACATCTTTATCTACAGGGGATTAATTAAACGCAAGATTAAATAAATGTGTTTTTAATTTATTTTTAAAGATTAATAGTGATTCAGAATCACGAACAGTAACTGGAAGGCTATTCCAAAGTTGAGGAGCCTTGTGGGAGAACGCTCTTCCACCAGCAGTAATTTTATTTATTCTAGGAGCTAAGAGTAAACCAGCACCTTGAGATCGGAGCTCACGTGTTGGCTTGTATGATTGAATCAACTCACTCAGATACTGTGGAGCCTGATTATGTAGAATTTTATATGTTATCAATAAGATTTTGTACTCGATACGAAACTTAACTGGTAGCCAGTGCAAGTTTGATAACACAGGACTGATATGATCAAACTTTCTGGTTTTAGTTAAAACTCTAGCTGCATCATTTTGCACAAGTTGTAATTTATGTAATGATTTATTAGAACATCCTGTCAGAGGAGCATGGAACGTGAGTGGCAGAGTAGTAAAAATGCACAATGTGCATCTGTTTGTGCAACTACATGCAGTGCAAAAGTTTACCAGTAAAAGTCAAAAGCAGTTAACATCCCTGCAATGGTACATTGTGTGAACAGGATGGAGTTTTTTTTTTTTTTTATCTGGTTCGAAGTCTGAAGAAGCTCCTCTTCATCCTCTGTGTTTGTTTTCAGGAAGCAAAAAGGCCTTCCTGATGAGTGAACAGTAATACATACTATTAAAGTGACTTTGTTTGGCCTAAAACAATTTTACATTTTTTTTTATATCCAAAGATATAAGAAAGCTTTTTGTCTTTATATGGAATGGTATATTATGTAATTGAGTTATTTTTAGTGAATGAATAATGAATCCACATGTTGGTGGTTTGTCTTAAACTTGTATTTTAGTATTAAAAGCATTCCTATTAATTTGCCATTTGCATTGAAAATCTACCCTGAGTATCTATTTATGTTCTACAGAAAAGAAGACTTACAATCAATAGATGTTCGAACTTGTCTGAACACTGAACACAACTTCTCCGGCAAAGACTTAGGACCAGAGTTGTCAGATCCAACCTTAAGTTAAACTGGTGACAAAGTAAATTGAGCAGTGTCTGGTCAACCGAACTGTGTGTTAATGCCAGGCAGAAAAGAACAATTCCATGTCACGTCCCTGCCCTAATTTTTATTCGTGTCATGAGCAGACATGTTCTCGCCTTGAAACACCTTGCTGTGTTTGGGCTGATGCAATATAATTTCCCTGGGGAGTTAGTAACAGCTGGCAATCCAAATCTGAAAATAGACTGGTGCCTTTTAGTTGGTATCCAGAAGTGGTACGCATAGCGATCACAAGATCTTAGTGGACATGGTGAACTTTGTCAACCTGTGGCATCCTGATTCTGGCCTCTGGGCACTGTGGTTCTTTTGACTTTCATTTGCTCTTGCTGTTGCAGTGTAGGGTCCCAACAAAAACACCCCCTTTTGCCCATCACCATGAAATGCGTTCTCAAATTTCCCTACTGTTTCTTTCACCCCCCCTGACTGACAAGTTTGGGATTATCAAAAGCTTGGCACTTACCACTGTTGTCTATGCCACTGATCGTTTTGAGGCAGTTGACTGGGTGCCGGAATCGCAAACAAACATGCTGACTTTCAATGCAAAGTGTTGGTTTCAGAATTGCAAGGGCATGCTGGCCTAGGTTCCATTCTTGTGTATAATGATAGGACACATACACACCTGGGTCCTCTGGTGCTTGGCCTGGTCATAAAACTGGGCCATGAGTGGGTAAAACACACAATAACATGGAATGAACAAGTGGTGAGAAGAATAGCAGTGCATCTATGTCTTATTTCCATGCATGTGGCTTCAAACCTACCTGCTAACAAATTTGCACCCAATGATGTCGAGCATACAGCCACCGATGCTCTATTTGGCTGACCCTCTAAAGAACACTCTCCTTGGCACTTCTTGCCATCCTTTGACCTCCTAGCCAACTTCGTATGAAGCAGCTGATGCTCCAGTGTTACATCAGTTAGCAATAAATTAGGCTCTTCTATCCTGACCTATCCTATCTATCTTTAGCTATACCAAACTGGAAAATGCAGATGTTTTGGTGGCACTGATTCGGTATTACTTATGTTTGTCTAGCTGGGATGTGCCAGTAGGGTGGTTTGTTGCTTCAACCTCTCTGATCCAGTCATAGATATAAATAACCATGACATATTAGAGTAGATACTGTGCTTCAACTGAAAGTCCCTCTCTGGCATTTTCAAGCCATGTCTTACTTTGAATTTCTGCACCAACAATTAACACAGACAAGTCACAGGTATGATCTATCACTTCCTGGCACGGCTTGTGAAATCTGCATTTGTTCATAGCTTGTTCATTATTATCTTTTACTTAATATTCTACAAGGGTCGTGGGGAGTTTGCCATGCCCATCCAGGTCAGAACATTTTGGGCGCTGGGCAGATACATCCAGAACTGGGCACAAATCTATCGCTGGGCACACTCACTCACACAAACACACACACAAACAAACACTATATGGGGAAATTTAGAGCATTTGCCTTGACTCCATGTTTTTGGACTGTGGGAGGACACCGGAGCACCCGGAGGAAACCCATGTGGACACAGGCGGAACATTGAAATACCACCCAGATTGGGGTTGGAACCTGGATCCCCAGTGCTGAGAGGCGAACATAACTACTAATCCACTATGCCACCAATAATAATAATAATAATAATAATAATAATAATAATAATAATAACAAATAATAATAATAATAATAATAATAATAATAATATTATTATTATTATTATTATTATTATTGTTGTTGTTGTTGTTGTTGTTGTTATTATTGTTAATTGTTATTGTTCCTCTATTAGGGTCGCGGTGGGGTTCCCTATGCCCATCCAGGGGAGAACTGGCCAGATACACCCAGAACAGGGTGCCAATCTATCGCTGGGCAAACACACTCACTCACACAAACACACTCTATATGGCAATTTGGAGAACTCAATTGACTTGATCCATGTTTTTGGACTGTGGGAGGAAACCGGAGAATCTGGAGGAAACCCACGCGGACACGGGGAGAACATGGAAACTCCACCCAGATGGGGATTCGAACCGGGAATCCTAGCGCTGAGAAGCGAACGTGCTAACCACAAAGCCACCATGCTGCCCTTATTATTATTATTATTATTATTATTACTATTATTATTATTATTATTATTATTATTATTATTATTATTATTATTATTATTAATGCATATGTATAGACATTAAATTGCTATGCATAAACACTACAGTTTGGCCAAACTAGACATACATTTAGTCATACATTTTCCAGAGAATTTAGTTACGAACACCAGTAAACACAGAGCCTTGTGGAAATATCAAAATGACAGACAGATCTTTTCAGAGTTGCTGCATATTTAAACACCTGCCAGTTGTTTGCCATGTCAAAGATCAGCCAGAAGACAGTGAGATTATATTAGGCAGCTCTGATAATTTGACACCTATTAAGTAGCCTTGATATCACCTGTTCTTATATATTTTTTCTTCATTTAAAATAATCTATTGCGGTGGCCTCTGTTAAAGTTGGACATAAGAAAGGCGTGATTGATGTGTCAACGGATGATTAGGGGTATCATCTCACGAACCAGCTCTTCTTCCCCACATCATCATTCTGTCTCCCCTGTCTGGCCTAGGTAGGCTTGTGTCAAAGCTGTCCATCATAAATGTTTACAGCCCTGCTTGCCCTTCTTTCGTTCCCCTCTTCCTTTTGCAACTCGACCTGGCAGCATAATTACAATCACTGAAGATGAAAGGCAGTTTTAGCGAAGTTAAAAATTCAGGCAGATATACACCATTTACATAATGTAACCTTTAATCTAATGTGTTTCTAATGTTTTGGGGGGTTTTTTTTTGTGCCGAGGCACATGAGGAGCTGGGAGGTAAAGTGTTTCTGAAGGAGGCTTCTCATTTAAACAGAGATCTGAAATGAATGCTAATGATCATTTTTGACATTCAAGTCTAAATAATTTGCCTCCATTATTTTAAAAACATTAGCATGTTATGCGCCTTTAGTGTTGATGGTGCAAAGAAATGAATGTATAGTAGACCTGTGCTGGTGGTGGTTATGGTTGTGGTAGATAATAGTGGGTCATTTATAATAAGGGTTCGGTTAAAATAAATTAATTACCAGGAGGTGTGGTTTGGCATGCTTCATTAGACAAGCCAATCAACTTATTTGTTGCCAGAATATGAACCAGTAGCTAAGTGTACTAATGATTACACAAAGATGTATTTTTTTGATAAAAATAATTAGCAGATTTTCATTTTAGTGAACAATTTGTATTTGTTATTTAGAACGAGTGAGTTCACAAAATCACAGCTTTACAGAATAGCTGTAAAAAAGCAGAAGACAAACATATTCAGATACATAGGTTTAAAGGTTTAAAGATAAAAGATAAAGATTTATATTAATTTATTATCTAGAGTATTATATGGGGTTCCTCTTTCACATCCAGAGGAGAATGTTTCGGCCACTGGGCAGATACCCCCAGGACAAGGCGCCAATCTATCACTGTGCACACTCACTCACACAGATACACACTATATATAGGGGCAATTTCGAGCATCCAGTTCAGCTTGAATCTGTGTTTTTTTTTTTTGATTGTGTGAAAAAAAAAACAAAGAACCTGGAGGAAATCCATGCAGACACAGGGAGATCATAGAACCATCCAGATCAGGATTGCAACCTGTATCCCGAGCGCTGAAAGGCAGAGGTGCTATTCATTAAGCCACCGTGCCGCCCTGCAAACAAAATATGTTAAAAGTAAACAGTCTGTCAACAGAGAACCCTGAGATGTAGAGACTACCTCAGAGAAGATGTGGATTTGTATTAATATTGTTTTGAAAGATAAAGTACTTACTTATTACTGTATTTTTTAAAGACTTTATTAATGCCATGTGCATTTTACACAGATATGCTTTTTTTAACAGTGTGTTTCAACAAATACACAAGTTAATTTAAGCTGATATTTATTACATTTTTACTCGCATGTGTAAATCATGTGTAAACTAGGCACCAATCTAACTTATTCACACTGGCATACACACTATATATAGGGGCAAATTAGAGCATCCAATTCAGCTTGAATCTGTATTTTTTGACTATGGGAGAAAACCAAATAACCTGGTGGAAACCCATGGAGACAACATGATAACTCCACCCAGATCGGGATTGCAACCTGGATCCCCAGCGCTGTGAGGCAGACATGCTAACCACTAAGCCACTGTGATGCCCTACAAACAAAATATGTTAAAAATAGAAGGTCTGTCAACACAGAACCCTGAGATGTAGAGTACCTTAATATTGTTTGGAAAGTGGGAGCATATTACTGTAATAGTGTATTTTAAGACTTTATTAATGCCATGCGCCTTTTACACATATATGCTTTTTTAACAGTGTGTTTCAACAAATGAAAGCTAATTCAAGATGATATTTATTAGCATTTTTACATGCATGTGTAAATCATGTGTTAATCATAAATTCCATACAATTTACCCACTGGATCTGTACTATGAGCATATGAAATTCATTATGTAAAACATGTTTTGGTCAGATTCAATGCTGTGTGTCTACATCGATGTCATATCCACTATATAACTACTCCAGGACTTCCATTTTAGACCGCTGGAATAGTAACTGAGTGCAAATGAGGGAAAAATTGGCTTGAGCCCAACCTAATTAGCAATACATTGCTTTTATACAGCCAAATTACACTTGCATCTAGAAGGGAACAGATGCAGAGTGGAAGACTAGCGGCTTAACATCAGCTTTAAAACTACATTTTCTCACAGTGTTTCTTTGTAATTTTGGTATTAGATTTCATAAATTATTAAGATTAATGTTTTGAATTGCATTTTCTTATTAAACATTAAATAATTTGACCTCTTCAAAGGTGTTGGATGTCTGATTTTGGTTATTACACACTTTGATTCAGCGAAATTTAGCAGCACAGCTAATTTTACCTTAGTGTTTTTTCCTTGTCCTCTAAAACAAAAGACTATGCAACCCTTATACTTAAAAAGCAGACAATAAGTTAGCAATTAATAATTTAAATGTATCTATTACCACATATAATATTAATTACTTATTTAATTTCCTAAAACAATATTCAAAACAATATAAAAACATAACATTAAAGGTTTGCTAATTTTCTGTAACCCTTATTTAACTAGCACATGTATAAAATGTTTCATGGACTTGATATTTAAAAACACCTTTTTAATATAAAATATAACTCCTGTAAATTACCTAATATTACATTATACTCAAGTACATCTATCCCAATGTACAACTCAATCAAGCCTTTACATATTTGCAAGTCACCTAAGCATTTATGCTCGTTCCTTACCATAATGAAAGGCTGGTCCATAGAGCAGCCAATATCTGGTTTTCCTTAAAGACAAACTTAAAAATTTACTTCTGATATCGAGTACCTGAGATAAACTCACATAAGCGTCTTTTTTTCATTCCTTCATTCATTCATTGTCTTCCACATGATCCTGTACTCAGACAGGGGTTGAGAACATTTTGGGCACTGGGCAGATACAGCCAGGACAGGTCACTCACACAGACACACACACACACAGGTTTAAGAATGATTGAAATTCTTTTTAAAACTTTTGAAGACAATACATTTGTCTGATTTAGTCCACAGATGTGTTACTCTCATGACTGTATCATTTAAAAAAAATTTGAATAGTGATGAATTGAACACAGCAGCTGAATTAATGACAATAATGAATTAATGACCAATAATTCCAATAATAATAATGAAATTGTGAGATATACATACACATACATAGTGAGATATACACACAGAGACCACTGCTTCCACTCACACACATACACACATACACACATACATATATATATATATATATATATATATATATATATATATATATATATATATATATATATATATATATATATATATATATATATCATTCATTTATTATCTTCCGCTTTATCCTATATTAGGGTCGTGGTGGGGTTCCCCATGCCCATCCAGGGGAGAACGTTTCGGGCGCTGGGCAGATTCACCCAGGACAGGGCGCCAAACTATCGCTGGGCACATATATATATGTGTGTGTGTGTGTGTGTGTGTGTGTGTGTGTGTGTGTGTGGAAGCAGTGGTCTCTGTATGTATAGCTCACTGAACACCTAATGGGCTGATTGTGATAAATTACAAGTATCCCACTATGAGGCATATTTTCCCCTAAGGGCTCTAAAACCATTACATTTCCATATTTAGTGATTTTACAATTATCAATGTGCAAATCTTAAAGATTTATTAGTAATATATAACTAATAATATAGTCAAACCACCTAAAAAAATTGTGCAAATTTAATCACATGAGAAACAATTTTATTAAGTTGTGTACAAATAAAACATTGTTTGTGAGTAACAATAATTAAGCAATACAGGTTGATTTTGTTTTCATTTGTAATAAAAGCATTAATTCAGTGTTCTTTTCATTTTATAATTATCCATTAAATATAAATATAGTATTATTCTTTTTTTTAATGCTTTTACCAAATAGTGTTGTTTTGGGAGTGGCCTAGGTCTTGTTTGTTGCTGTAAGTCTTTCACACCTGAGTTAGAAATGTCAGTATCGAGTGACTGACTTCTGTGCCTTTAGGCTTCTGTTAGTCTCCAGCTGCACAAGGTCAGACTGCACCTTGTCCAAATGTGCACTCAACCGACACAGCCACAAACAAGCACACACAAACAGATTCATACTTAACACACCCTCTCTTTCACATATGCACATGCACAGCCTTACTTACCCTTTTTTCTATTCTTTCCTGTTTATTTATTTATTTTTTATTATTATTCTTTTTTGCTGGCACACTCCCACACTCCTATGGGAAGAGGGGCAAAACGTGCATGGCACTCCCTGCTCCAGTGTCTATGCTTATTTTACAGCAGCACCTGCTGGTCAAAACTGGCACAGTTGATCCAGCTCCCTTTCTGCTCCCTTGCCAAGAAGGCAAAAATGTTTAAAGGGAATGTCACATAGAGAAAATCTCACCTTACTCACCATTTCTCATATAGCCCAATCAGATCTGTCACAGCACCTCACACCTGCCTCGTTTTTCTCTCGATTGATGACTCTCATCTGATCCAGTAGAGTTTGAAAATCCAAGTAGCATAATGAATGAAAATTTGCAAATTGATCTTCAAACTTAATTAAGTTCCACAATTTAATTTTCAGGCAACAAGTGTTGTAAAGAAGCTCGGAAACTAAAAGGCAAAGTGACTCAAGAGCAGCTTCAAATGTGATGTAGATGATGTTTTGTTGACAGTTAGCTCAGCTCAGGTGACGGAAATTTGGCTGACAGTCACTCAGTTGCCTCATCAACAAAGAAACTTTTTTTTATTTTGCTTATTCCAATAAGGGGGTGGTGGATTTATATATGTGGTGGATAATATTTAACCCTTTACTAGGCAAAGAGTCATACACACATTTACATTTAGCAGATGCTTTTATCGAAAATGATTTACAAATAATCTTGTTTGGGATCAGAAAAAAGGGTCAATACAGCATCCCTGACACAATGAGGGTTAAGGACACACATTGGTAACTTAGGTGGACCTGTGATTTGAATCCATAACCTTTTTTATTGAGAGCCCAACACCCTAACCACTGAGATTCCATGCCCTATTTATACTCCAGGACAATATTGTCTTACCAGTTCCTCTGATTTAATAAAACTTACTCAAAAATGGCATTAATCAGCATATAATTTCCAAGGGTTTTGATATACTGACATCTTTAGATCTTGAGAATTTAGTTTTATTTCCCCAGAACACTGCTTTTCAGGGTAACAGGTCCCTTTGGGTCTAAAAAAATGGATCCATCCACAGCAATGCTTCTGTCTCCAAACAGGTCATCAAACTGAGCATGTCTGCCAGTATAATCTGTTGACCTACTTCAACAAGCCGTGTATATCATACCTTGGCTTCACTAATGCTGCATCTGATTTAAACCACCTGTAAATAACTATTTTATGGCTATCAAACATATTTTTGAGCAGAAATGCAGTAAAAAGAGTCGTTGCATCGCAGATAGATAACTTGTCGTGGTTGGAGTGCAGAGGCACTGCGAGCCCTAGGCAATGGACTGTCTTTTACGGCTAAGCCTGATGAACGTGTGCGCACTTTATAAGCTGCAGAGATTGACCAGGAGCTGCAGGAATGAGAGCGACCGGCAGATAACAAACACTTGTGTTTTACGAAATTTTAAATAATGTGTAATTAAAGCCTAAGCCTGTGAAATCCTGTTTCTGGTTCTCATCTGTACCCACCCTGTTACACATGTGTAGTCACATAAAAATTACCAACAATAATTATAAAATTGCAGTATTATTTATGAAGACAACACTCACCCAAAATTAAACAAATTAAATCCTGTTTATTTGTACATCTTTTATTGTGACACTGGATAATTTGCACTGCAGTCTGCAGATCACGCCCATAGCACCCTCACGCCACACCCATCTATTAAGTGATTTAAATCCTCAACCTCCACCACTTATTCCTAAAAATGTTTTGATAGAAATGAGATAATGAATGACAAAATAATAGAGAAAAAAAGAAAATATCCCAGACAGAAAATAGGTGTAATTACCAGGTGAAAACAAAAGACAGTCCTGTCAGCAAATTCATACTGAAACTAATCAAGCCATTGACACAACAATCGTGTTCCAACAACAAGTGGCCTTCAGCTGGCTGGCCCCACCTGCCAGGCAACAATCAAGCTCTAGACTCATCTAATGAACGTTTGACTGTAATTACAGCGCGACATCTCTGAAATTAGGCCTGTCATAGCATTAATTACACAATTACGGAAGACGGAGGCTTAAACGGCTGTAGAAGGGGGTGGAGGTGTGGTGCATGGGAATTTCAAACAGCTGTGAACTATGGACACTGCTTTGATTCATGATCCAAGGTTTGTGAAAATATCGCCTCTACCGAGTTAATTTGTAAAGGGCAGCATATTTGGTCGAAGAAAATCAGCCTGACCTTTTCCTGGAATTATGCTGTTTTTTTCTGTCTATGGACTTGCTGAAGTGCATTGTTTTGCTTTTCTGTTTTTCTGACGGTGCCTATTGAGAATTATGGCAATGACTGAATTGTTTCTTATAAGATTTGGTTTATCTTGTTTGCTGCTTCTGATCTCACTGACAATCTTAAAACAAATCAAATGGTGCTGTGTTTTTTCATAATATAATTAATTAGTTCATTCATTTATTCATTCATTCATTCATTATCTTCCACTTAATCCTTTACTCGGGTCGCAGGGGGTTCCCCATGCCCATCCAGGGGAGAACTCATCAGGCACCAGGCAGAGACACTCAGGACATTGTGCCTGAGATCCATTGCTGGGCACACACACACACACACACACTATGTGGTGCAATTTATAACATTCAATTTACAATGAATCCATGTCTTTGGACTGTGAGAGTAAACCAGAGAACCCAGAGAACACCCAAGCTGATGTGGAGAGAACATGCAAATCTAGATTGGGATTTGAACCTGGATCCCCAGTGCTGAGAGGCGAAAGTGCTAACCACTAAGCCACCCTCATAATATAACTATTTTTAACAAAAAATAACTGTAAATGATCATCTTTAAAAAGGACAATTTTCAGAATGGAGATCAGACTGTAGCAAGTGACTTCACACAGTAATGTCTCCACTTACAAAACATCTCTAATTCACACAAAAAAATATTTCCTTGTCTTTTTCAAATTATTTCAACCACTGCATCAATCTACAAGAACTCCTTGGTGCATGCAAATCTTGTCTTCCAACACAGACTTTTTGCTCCATTTTCCCCCTCCCAGTCTATTTTTGGCACTCCATAGAGATTAGTTTATCACCCACACCCACCATTCATGTGATCTATATATAAGACCCTCTGCGTTTCAGTGGGTTGCAATTGTAATTATTATAGTTGGGCAATGTTTCCCTTTGTTGTTGTGCAGCTATATCTGTGCTGATCAGTATGTTCAATAAATGAAATGCACTGCCTGGCCAAAAAAAAAGGTCACACACTTTAATATTCCATTGGACCGCCATTAGCTTTGATTACGGCATGCATTTGCTCTGGCATTGTTTCGATAAACTTCTGCAATGTCACAAGATTTCTGTACAGTATTGCATTAATTTTTCATCAAGATCTTGAATTGATGATGGCAGAGTCTGACTGCTGTGCAAAGCCTTCTCCACCACATCCCAAATATTCTCAATGGGGTTAATGTCTGGACTCTGTGGTGACCGATCCATGTGTGTGAATGATGACTCATGCTCCCTGAACCACTCTCCCACAATTTGAGCCCAAAGAATCCTGGCATTGTCATCTTGGAGTACACCCATGCCATCAGGGAAGAAGTCCATTGATGGAATAACCTGGTCATTCAGTATATTCAGATAGTCAGCTGACCTCATTCCTTGAGCATTTACTGTTGCTGAACCTAGACCTGACCAACGGCAGCAACCCCAGATCATAACACTGCCTCCAAAGGCTTGTACAGTAGGCACTAGGCAGGGTGGTTGCATCACTTCACCTGTGTCTCTTCTTACCCTGAAGTGCCCATCACTCTGGAACATGGTAAATCTGGACTCAGATCACTTGACCTTCTTCCATTGCTCCAGAGTCCAATCCTTAGGCTCCCTAGCTTACATTTAGCCATGTAAGCTAGGGAGCTTAAATTAATTTGAGCTTAACTAAATTGAAGCATTTTTTTCCCGGTTAGCCTAACTGATTAATGGTTTTCATAAAGTTACACAGCTGTTGAGTCCCAATCCTTTGAGTTCCCTTCACATTGTGCATGTGGAAATGCTCTTAATGTCACTAATAAACATAGCCTTGAGTTCTTCTATTGTTTTTCTTCAATTTGATTTCAACGAATGTTTCCTACTTCCAGTTTTTAATGATGTATTGGACAGTTCTTAACCCAAGTTTAGTCGCAATCTCTTTAGATTTTCTTTAGATGTTTTCTCTGCTTGATGCATGCCAATGATTCGACCCTTCTCAAAAAGATTAACATCTTGTCCATGACCATGGGATGTGTCTTTTGGCATGGTTGTTTAAGACATGAGAAGCAACTCATTGCACCAGTTGGGATAAAGTAACTTGTTGCCAGCTGAAAGATAATTGCCCATGCAGTAATTACCCTATAAGAGGCTCATACCTTTTTGCTAAGTTTCATCTAGGTGGCAACTTTTTTTTTTGGCTAGATGATATGACATCTTATTCAAGGTTAGTCCTCCCTTATGCAGCTATAACATATTTCTGAAAGCTTTTAAAGTGTGTCTGTGGGATTTTGTTGCCCATTCATCCAGAAAAGCATTTGTCAGGACAGATACTGATTTTTGGGTGAGAGGGCCTGGCTGTCACCCAAACCAGTTGTTTGATGGAGTTGAGGTCATGGCTTTGTGTGGTCCAATCAAGTTCTTCTACATCAGACTTATTCAATCATGCCTTTGTGGATCTTTTTGTGGATTTGTGTATTGAGACAGTTATGGACAAAAATGACCTTCTGCAGCCTGTTGCCTGTAATTTGGAAGCATACAGCTTATGCTGAATATAGCTTGGCTAAATAATTATTTTATATATTTATAAAAATGGACTAAATTAAATACCTTAATTTATTGATCAGCTCATTGATAGTGTGCCCCAATAACTATGTACTGTATGTATAGTTTATTTCTTTGCTGTGAACTTAATGGAATGCACTCACTGTATAAATAAAAAAAGTTTCCTTCCGGGTCACATTTTCCAAGTTTTGTTGTCCTAATTAACACATATGTTACCCTCATCTTTTTGCCCTTGCAGTCCTCTGAGGCATTAACCATTACAACCAGCATGCTTTCTATGGTTTAGGTCAGATGGAAGGTTTCAGCGCAGGCTTTCTGAAATGAAGTGGGTCAGCACACGTTTTCCCTAGCAGATACAGTAGTGAACAGAAGGTGAGTGTCACATTAGGCAGTTGAGCCATGGGAATAACGGCCGTCCACTGGGGAGCCATCCTCAGTGCAGAAGTAAGTAGAGAAATGCTGAAGCAGAGAATTTATCCCTTATCCCCCACCACCACCACCAAAGAACTGCCTCTTGTTTCACAGTCAGCAATGTGCTTATATCTGCAACTAGTGGTTCTGCTGGGCACTATTCCCACTGTGCATTTGGCTGTGTATGTGTGTGTGTGTGTGTGTGTGTGTGTGTGTGTGTGTGTGTGTGTGTGTGTGTGTGTGTGTGTGTGTGTGTGTGTGTGTGCGCGCGCTTATATTTAAATAGAAATTTTCTCAATGATGTAACAAAATTCCTTGTAAAAAGCAATGTGTAATGACTAAAATAATTCAATATACAGGTACAGGTCATAAAATTAAACTATCATGAAAAGTTAATTTATTTCAGTAAGTTTATTCAACAGTTAAACTTGTGTATTATATTCATTACACACAGACTGGTATATTTCCTTGGCCTTAACCTTGGGCCTTAGAAAACAACACCAGCAGACATGGCACCCCAACCTGCAAGAATTTACTTTGATCAGAGAACGTAAATCTGTAGCAGTTTAATACTTTTTGTCTTTAGCCCCAGTGTGACACTTCTGATGCTGTCTCTTGGAATTCCTGAAATACATCAACTTTTTCATGTATTCTAATTTTATGACCAACACCAGTGTGTATATATATATATATATATATATATATATATATATATATATATATATATATATATATATATATATATATATATAGGTTCAACTAGTGAACAATTTTCATTCATAGTTCATTTGTCATGTATTCTTCATGTTTAAACTTTATTCTATGATCTCTTTATGTATACCTGTGTTACCTGCAACTTGATATTCCTCCTTGTTTGTTGCCTGGGGCACCTGTCCCTCATTAAATACTCGTGGCCTCCGTTGGGTGATTGGTTTATTGTTGTGCACGTGATTGGGTGTTTTTGTATTTAGTTTCTGTATTCCCTCTCCCCCGTGCACATCTTTGTTTGCGGTAATATCCTGATGTTAGTTTGTTCGTTTCATTCCCTCTTTTCTGTTGGTGTCCCTACACCATTTTTAAACAATAAATTCCGTTTTGTTTTTTTATCCCGGTGTCTCGAACTCTACACTAACTAACTAAAATTAGTTAAAATTATGTACACTCTTACTGTATCCAAAGAAAGCAGGTAAATAGAAATCAGGGATTGTTAATCATAAGCCTTTGATTAATTGCTTGTCAGCATGTGTGATCACTTCTACAGAAACAAGTTTTGGATGTTTGCTTGACTGGAGCATTCAATAGTGTGTTAACCTGATGCAAAGGAGGATAGACATCAGCAATAATTTTAAAGAAGCATTTTTTGCTGCCGGACGGCACAGTGGATTAGTGGTTAGCACTAAGCCTCTCAGATCCAGGTTCGAATCCCAAACTGTGCTATTTCATGTTCTCCCGATGTCCACATGGGGTTTCTCTGGTTTCCTCCCACAGTCCAAAAACATGGAATCAAGGAAAATTGAATGCCCCAAATTGTCCCATATAGTGTGTGTGTGTTTGTGCAAACAAAGAGTATTATCACAAACCAATCATCAAGCACAATCTTAACTTTTAAGCACCATGATGCTCTGTATACCACAGTATTTAAAATCAAATGGGAGAACAACTATTTAACAGCTTAAGTTTGGTCAAAAGGGTCATTCAGCATCTAATGGTGCCAATCAAACAATCAATTCTACAACATAATGGCTGGAAAATAATTAAGAATTAATGTATTTTAATGGCCCTGTCAAAGACCAAATTGAATATCATTTTTGGAGCTGTGCATGAAGGCATGTTCACGAATCTTAATCAACATTGTGGAACCTTTTAAAAAGAATGGTTAAAATATACTTAATGTGAGAGGCTGATAAAGTCTAAAGAAAACAGCTACCTCAGTTTATTGCTGCTGAGGCTGGCTTAACCAGCTGTTATGTTATGATGTTTACTAAGTTATTTGCAAATTTATATGTATTAACTTTATTCTAGGATCTCTTAAATACTAGATATTTGTATTATGCCCTGATGCATGAAATTGTGCAATTCAAATAGGTTGTACTTTTTTATGACTGGTAAATTGTTAGTCATCCCATAATACTTCATCACTGCTGACAGATGTCACGCTTTGGTCATATAAACAGAGTCCAGGGTTCATATAAGGTGATGTATTTAATGCAGGAGACATCGAGGACACAAAACACACATGCATAAACTATCTAAATGCACTTATAAAGACACTTAAATGGTGATGGGTACGTAAACGGATATAAATACACACAAGGACAATTACGTGATGGGAGAACATAGCAGCTGTTAATTAAATACAGGGGTATCAATTAACTAATTCCATACACTAATTAATGACACACAGACTCAACAAGACAAGAAAAACACCACACAACATGCTCCTGACAACAGGTCACATTCTAGAGGAGATTTTTGGTTGTTGGATTATTCAGTCCAGCAGTGAAACTACCATGTTTAAAAACACGATTCGATCCCCTCATACCAGAACATTGCACGCCAGCACATTATGATGTTATTATACCCGTTTTACAAAGTGTGTTACATAATTGATTGAACATAGCTAAATGTTTATTTAAATACAATAACTAATAAAGTGATGGTCAGTTTGTGTTTTAAAATAAAAAGCCAAATGTGACAAGCAAGTGATATGTTTCATGAAAGTGAGTGGATTGTAGGGTTGTCACCCGTTCCGTAAAAAACGGAATTGTCCCGTATTTGGCAAATAAATGTTGTGTCCCGTATTGAACCAAAACGGTGCGCAATTTGTTCCGTATTTCCAATAAACATGTCTATCACACACATCAACATTGAATCAACCTTAAATGTAATGATAATGATCAAAAGCAACCTGTCCTGGATGTATATGCTCAGCGCACAAATCTCCCGCGACCAGAGTAGAGAATTAAGCAGAAGATAATGAATTAATGTATTTTTTAATAATGGAACATGATTTAAAATACTGTTCAACCACGTTTCACGCATTAATTTGAATGTGAAGTGGACAGAGGTATGCATTATTATCAGTAATGTCATGTTGGATAAATGATTCCGCTAATCAGTTTTAAGGACTAGAAATACCCATTTTATAAAGTGAGTTACATAATTGACTGAAGATAAACATAGCTTGAAATATTATATAACAGAAGGAGATTTATAAATATGAATACCAGTTTTTGCCTTTTTGTGTTGCCCTGAGACGCTTTACAGTTTCACTTACCTCACTGTTTTTCTCTTCGTGTGCTGGCACTGTATCTAATTCAATAATGGCCAAGGTGTTTGGCTGGCAGATCATAAAGCATGCAGGGTGGGAATAAGATTTGGGCTGCATTAGGCTAATGTGGTTTTATGGCGTGCCGGGCTGGGCAGCGTTGTAGTCCAGGCTTTGATTAATCAGGTCTCCTCTTTCCATCTCCTCACACAAGCTGATCTTGATAGCAGCATTCACTGAGGAAAGCTCCACTGGTGTGTTTTACCCATGAAAAGCTCTGCCAAAAGAGGTCATTTGCTTACCACTTTTTTATTTTTAAGCTTTTAGCTGTCTAAATGTTTCCTCAACTACCACAACTACTAAGTGCATGGTCATGTTGACCTAAATATTCGACCAGCAAGTGATATATTTCTTGACAATATATTTCTTTCTGTGCATTGCTCAAAAACAAGTTCATTTTAAAAAAAAAACAAGCTTTATAGTTGTGTCTCTCTGTATATTATAAAATGTAGAACTGTCCACATGCACAAAGTTGCACAAAGAGAGAAAAGATGGTTTCCAGATGGCTGTTATATTGCCTTTAGCACCTTCAACCTGTTTGCCTCTTTCAGTTGTTGTCGTCTCTGCAGTGAGAGAATCCTGAAATGCACTTTTGTATCTAGAACCTGCATTATCATTCCATTGACATTGTCACCAGCTTTAAGCATTAAGTATTCTTTTATTAAGAAAAATAAGAAACCACCTGGCTTGTGCTGATTACTGAGAATTGCACTTATTTGTGCTGATTTGGAGCTGCAGCTTTTAAAACATTTCCTACATTTTGGTTTTGATGCTTTTCTAGGAAAAGAGATGGTTTACTTAAAGACTTGCCTCCACTGAGACTCCTTTCACCGCTGAATCAGCCTTCAGTGCTGCTTTCTTCCTGACGTTAATTGATTGAGTACCTTACCAAACGGCCTCCACTTCTATTTCGAACCACAGCTTAGAAAAAAAATATTTTAATTGAATTAAATCTAAAGCAACATCATTAACTCCTTAATGATGATTAATTGATAAATAATAGTTATATTTGTGTAACTTTCTGCAATTAGATCCTGGCTGCTGGATGTAAAATTGTCCTTCCATGTACTGTTACATAAGAGACAGAGTTTATTATTGCTTCTTTTGCTATTTTCACTGTTAGCCAATCAGAAGAGCCCAACAGAACATCAAAACCAAATTCTTTTAGCTACTTGTTGATTTCTAAATATTAGCACTTGCCTCTAATAATTGTTTTCCCAAACAATAATTTGTTTCTGTACACTCCATAACAGACATTCATACTTTTACTAGTACCTCTCTAGTAATCTTTTTCCATTACCACAAAAAAATGGTGACTGTGGGACCCTGGAGTATGGCTGAAAAGTTGACATTTAAGTGAAATGGAGCCCAAATGGGCCGGTGGGATGCAGTAATGATGCAGGAGAGGCTGGTAATCTAAGAGAAGATTTATGAGCTCCTGAAGCCCATCATATTTTAGCTGCTGATGTGCGCTGTGGGTGGTTTATGTGGGATTGAGGGCTTTGCTGTTGAGCCCATCACTTGAGGCCTTTTGTGACTTACTGACATGAAGCAGGAGGTCACAGACAAGGGCTCTAATAGCCTGAGCTGGCATCAACACGGCACCTCCTGACTGAGCTGCCTTTTTCATTCAGACCGGCTTGCAATTGTTATTTATTTTTATACCTGCTAAATTCCTTTATTCTCCAAAAACTGATAAACTGTGACAGTTTAGTACTAGTTATATTGCTGGTCTGAATTAAGTCATCCCATAGTTAATCATAACTAAAGGATAAATATAAACAAATCCAACAGGGTATTTACCTATATCATTTGTTCATTCATTCATTCATTCATTATCTTCCACTTAATCCTATATTAGGATTATATATATATATATATATATATATATATATATATATATATATATATATATATATATATATATATATATATATATATATATATTTATTTATTTATTTATTTATTTATGTTTTTGTTATTTTTTTTTTTTTTTTTTTCCTTCATATGTTTTAAATGGGCCGGCTTGGTAGCATGTTCACCTCTCGCTGGGGATCTAGGTTGAAATCTCAATCTGGGAGGAGTTTCCATGTTCTCTCTATGTCTGCATGGGTTTGCTTTGGGTTGTCCATTTTCCGCTCACAGTCCAAAAACATGTGCGCAAGGTGAATTGCTGTTCTAAATTGGTGTGCGTGTCTGTCTGAATGAATGTGTGCTCAACGATGGATTGTCCCTGTCCTGGTTGTATCCGCCCATCGCTCAAAACATTCTCCTCAGGATGTGCATGGGAAGCACCCCCCACCCACTCATGCCCTAGTATAGGATTAAGCAAAAGATAATAAGACATGGTATATTAATTGTATTTTCACTCATCTATAAGTTTATTTTCTGTTATATATATATATATATATATATATATATATATATATATATATATATATATATATATATATATATATATATATATATATATATATATATATATATACATATATACTCTATATTTAATTAACTTACTTACTTACTCAATTCCATTTATTTATTAATTCATATTCCCAGTTAGGGTTGTATGTGGAGGAGCCTATTTTGCCATTCATTGAGGTAAAAATCTGGGACGCACCCAGGGCAGTCCATTGTAGAGCAGAAAAACACGTCCATACACACATTTACACCAATTTTTTTTCCAAATCATCTTACATCAAACATGGTAGAGCTCTTGAAAGAAACAGTAATAGACATGGTGAAAACATAGAAACTCCACACTCATTGGGATATGAACGAAACTACATACTGAGCCATGTGTTGACCTGTTCGAGAATAAAGAGATAAAATTACTCTGATTAAATCGTTCCTTTTCTAGTACATGGAATAATTGACACTGTCTGCTAGCTCTCTCTTCATTTGTCAGACACTTTGTCACTTCTAATCAAGTGCCAGAGAGGCAGCGGGGGAATGACCAGAAAACAGAAAACAGCAGCAGAAAACAAGTTGGATACTCACTCATTGTTTGGTTCATACTCTTTAGTATGCATTTGGTCAGATGCTAATATTATGATGCTGGCACTTGGCTTTTTCATTGTTATGCACTTTCCTTTTTAAATATACTTTGGCCATAAGCCTGTACTTTTTCGTTCATGCTCTATTTGATGTCATTATGGTTGCTGTACTTGATTTTTAAGAGAGCAGTTACAAGTAGAGATTTTTCCATACCAGCATTTGTTTTTTCCCTAGAGAAAGAAGACTGTGGACGTTTAGAGTCATTTAAAAAAAAATCCAACACTGTGCCTCGCTGTTAACACATCTTCGTGCTTGTAAAACAAAACTGTGTGTTTGCAGGATCTCTGTGTGGGGTAGATAAAGAGCGTAAGTAGATTCAAGCACAGGAAATCTAATAAAACAACTTGGGGGTTTCAAAAGCATCTTCCTTATAAATGCAATAAAACAGAAATCAAATATATGTACATCTCATTTCCTGTATTTGCAACCTGATTAGTGTCAGTAGGGAAAGAGGAACTCCACTGCCCTCTGATTCGCTGTGTTTGGAAATAATTTCTGGCTTAGGCGAGTGTGCAATAAAAGGAGGTAGAGGAGCCCCTGGTTAAGTGACTCATTTCCATGAGAATCTGCAGTACTGCTATAAATAGGATATGGAGGCTGAAGTATTGGATTTCTTTTTGTCCTCGGGTAGTCGGACTGGCTCTCAGTGGAACTGAGACAATGCCAAAGAGGAGTGAGAGAAAAAGATTGAGGAAGGCCATGTTGTCATGAGTCAATAGAATAGAAGGAGACTCATGTTTGATCACCTTCTAGAGATAAAGCGCAGAAGTAAACATATAATAACATAATATTAATTAAGTCTCGGGCGGCGCGGTGGCTTAGTGGTTAGCACGTTCGCCTCTCAGCGCTAGGGATTCCCAGTTCGAATCCCCATCTGAGTGGAGTTTCCATGTTGCCCCCGTGTCTGCGTGGGTTTCCTCCGGGTTCTCCGGTTTCCTCCCACAGTCCAAAAATATGGATCAAGTCAATTGAGTTCTCCAAATTGTCCCATATAGAGTGTGCCTGTTTGAGTGAGGGTGTGCCCAGCGATGGATTGGCGCCCTGTCCTGGGTGTATCTGCCCAGCGCCCGAAACGTTCTCCCCTGGATGGGCATGGGGAACCCCCCGCGACCCTAATAGAGGATAAAGCCAGTTTGCTCTAGACACATAGGTGTATGTCACTGCATAATAAGCAACTTCAACTCCATCCATGGTTGTCCATGTTTTTGGACTCTCTTATCAATTCCTGTCATAACATTTCCTTCAATGTTCCTATGTGGGTGCTACATCACATGACCAACATAACATAACTTGTGAGATTTAATGTGGTTCAGGATTTCCTTTTCTGGCCATCTTTTAAACTTGCCAGTGGTGATCATCTTCATTCATGAGATCTTCAGCAGATTTGTGGTTATAAAGTATAATTTTTCCAATTGTTAAATACGGACACTTGATCACCACATAATCTGTACATGTCTTATGCTGTTGATGCTGTCCAGCTGCTCAAGGAGGAGGATGAATTCCCCCACTAAGCCTTAGTCCTTCCTTAAAATAACAACATAACGGCGATTTCTTTTTTTCTTTTTTCTTGCCACTGTTGCTTCGACTTGTTCTTTGGGAGTTTAAAGGCTTACAACTCTGTAAAAGTGCTTTGTGACAGTGTACTATGGTAAAAAAGCACTATATAAATATATTATTTAAACTTGAACTTGAACTTTCCAATACCAAGGCTTTCATCATTTGTGGTTAGGTAATAGTGCTAATTGATCTACTTCAACTTGATCATCACCACCATGGCAATTCTTGACTACACTTTACTGGCACAGTCTGCAGCGTTTGTTACTCTACATCCTAAATATATGAAATATACTGTATAGTCCACTTGATCTGCTTTTTATTTTTTTAATAATTATTATATTAGTTTCAGTTGCATTGATCCACAAGTTAATTTCTGTGTGACACACAAGCTCCTGTATTTCTTCTTTGGATGTGACTAATCAGAGGGTTAATAGTCCTTCCTCCAATCCAGAATCCTTCTATAAAGCCTTAAAGCACTTTTTTCATCACTTGTACTTCTAGGATGTTGAACAGATATGGTGAGAGGTTATATCTTTGCTGGACTCCTTTTCTAACATTGAACCATGCTGACATGGTGATTGGCTCTCCTGACAGCTGCATTCTGCTGACTGCTGATTTATCAGCTGTTGAACCAGGTGTGAGAGAAAACCTCAGCACAGTGTAATATCAATTAAACAAAAATACAGTGCCTGGTTTGTTCATTTGTTGAGGTTTGTGTCGGCCTCTTTTTGGCCTAAACTTGTTTTGGCGCAATCTCTCCATCAAGTTAAGATTGCATTTTCTTAAAGATTACTTGCAACAGGATTTTGCAAGCATGTGAGACCAGGTTAAAGGTGCATTGGAACAGACTTGATGGTATACTTGACGGTCAGAGTCAGAATTGAAACACTGTGCCATTTAAAAACACTCTGAATCTGGGCACTGAACAGCCATAGGGAAAATATAACAGCAAATAAATACAAACCAAAGGCAGAAGTTCAGTGCTGTAGAGAAAAACACAAACCATTAGCAGGTATGAGAACCAATGCAAACAACAGGAGAGTAAATGCACCTAAATATCAGAAAGGGTGTGGGGTTATTAAGTTAAAATCCGAGACAGTGAATCAAAACTTAATGACATCACAATCAGAAAAGAAAAGCAACAGGGGGGAAAAAGGTAAAGAATGTGTCGTCATCATTTGTTCATTCATGTTGCCATGTTATTCCTGTGCCTGCATAGGTTTTTTTCTGGTTTCCTTCCACAATCCAAAAACATCAATTCAAGGTCAACTGGCTGCTCTTAATTGCCCCTAGAGTGTTTAAGCATAAAATCATGAGATAAGATGAGATGAGGGTGGCACGGTGGCTTAGTAGTTAGCACGGTCACCTCTCAGCACTAGGGATTCCCGGTTCGAATCCCCATCTAGGTGGAGTTTCCATGTTCTCCCCGTGTCCACGTGGATTTCCTCTGGGTTCTCTGGTTTCCTCCCACAGTCCAAAAACATGGATCAAGTCAATTGAGTTCTCCAAATTGCCCCCTATAGAGTGTGTTTGTGTGAGTGAGTGTGTGCCCAGCGATGGATTGGCGGGCTGTCCTGGGTGTATCTGCCCAGCACCCGAGACGTTCTCCCCTGGATGGGCATGGAGAACCCCACTGCGACCCTAATAGAGGATAAAAGCAGAAGATAATGAATGAATGAATGAAGATGAGGTGAAATTAAAATACAAAAGGTTGTTAAGTTTAAACAAATTAAGAAATGTCTGGAACAAACTTAAACATACAGTATAAGTTGGGACAAAGGCATGTTTGGCACTGGATATCACCTTTTCTTCAATTAAACTTTAAATTAATTTTGGAATTAAAAATAGTAATTATTACCATAGTGACGAGTTGAATTTGCCCTTTTTTGTTTTGTACAAGACTTGCTCTGCTCAGCAGTATAAGGACTAACATTGTCTTGCTAAAATATACATTTATTTCCTTCAAAAATATTGTAAGATCCTAGATAATCAATACTACCTTCACATGTAAGCAGATCACCCTTATTTAAAGGACCATTCAGGTAGTTGTAACAATAAATATTTTTTTTACATTGGTGGCATTTTGTAGCATATCTGTTCATTCTGTTTTCCGATTTTTTCTTTAATATGGTTTTGCATATTTCTCTATTTTTTCCAGCCTTGTTATATATTTTGACCATTCAGTTACTTAGTTTGTGTGTATATTTCTGTTGGCATTGATTAAACTTTCTTCTCTTATGCTTGAGACCAAATGCCTCTGGCTGTTTTGGGTTTCTTACTGCGATCTCAATTCAGCATATGACAACCACAGAACATGTTTCCATTTGGTCCATTTTGCATGATTTTCAGCCTTGAGAGTTCTTCAGCATTTTTATAAAATATTAATAAATGGCTTCTTATTTGCATAATCCAGTCTTTGGTTGCATTTCTTGATATGGTGGCAATTTTTCTTTTGAGCCCATGGGGGTATGTCCATCATGATAGCATGACGTTTTTTTAAACAATCCCGGCTGGTGACTTAATGGTCACTTTCCATCCTTTGCAATTATACACCAATGCCCTGACACCCTAAATCTTTTATGAACTTTGCATCGTAGAATACTATTTTTTTCAATCTTGCATTAATAAATGATTTTTTCAAACTGACAGATTAAATTCTTATTAAAAATATTTTGTGTTGTGGGCAGCATATTCAATTTACTTATGATGTATTTATAAAATGTAAAATAAATTTTAAAAATCTTAGTGTATTTACCCCATGCATAGTTATACATGGTACAGCTAGCAGTGAAATGCTTTAATGACTTTTCCAGAATTAAAAGAAAAAGTTAAAATTAAGAATAAAACTAGGATAGTTGTTAGAGTTTTTCCATTTGTTTAATGTAGTCAACCAATCTCGACACAATCTGTACATAGCTGTCCTACACTGTTGATGCTACCCGGCCTGTCAAGGAGGATGAGTCCCCCACTGAGTCTTGGTCCTCCCAAGGTTTCATTCTTAAAATAACAACATAACAGGGAGTTTTTCCTTGCCACTGTCGCTTCAGCTTGCTCTTTGGGGGTTTAAAGGCTTTTAATTCTAGTTGTAAAAAGTGTTATATAAATAAATTACTTGAACATAAAATTACTAAGTAAAATACTAGTAAAAAAAATATCTATACCAATACACAAAGAAAAGACAAATACAATGTTAGCGAATATTAATTAAGTTTAATAGGTGTGTCCTTAGTGTCCGTGACCCCTAACTTATTCATTATCCTACGTTTCAACTGAAAAAAACTCTTTATAAGACCATCACTGATACTGAATGGTAATTAATGAATGATAGTTTGAATGTGGCAGGTGTTGCAACATTTTTAAAGCAGTCTAAATTTAATAACCACATTTTTTTTTGCGAGTGTGCATTTGCAAGCTTTAAGATATTTTCTTTCATATAGTTTGTGATAACTGAATATTGCTCAGTAATTGTACTACTGAGTAGCTGTGCACTTGTAAATAATAAAGTGTCTAGTAAGTACAAACACTGTATATTAAATTGCTTTATTAATGCATAATAAATGTAAAATTTTATTGTATTTTTTTACACAACTTTAAAATAGGTATGCTACAAAGGCATACGTTTGCAAATGGTGCCTCAACCACATTCACACAAAGACATATGAATTTTCCCAAATCATTTAGAATTACTTCCCATGTTTCCTCTTTAAACTTGAGCTCACTCCTCAATAAAGGATGTAGCACTATTAATGTAATTGTAACATTCAGCCTGCGTGAGGAGTGTAGAGACGTACACTGAGTACCAGGTAGTAGATAAAGCACAGTAACTTTTATTGATAAGTCAAAAACACAAAGTAAACATGACAAAACTCACATGGTCCTGGGATAAAGCATTAGTCAAGACCTCTGGTCTGCAGAGCTCTGAAACTGGCTTAAATAGGGAAAACAAATACCAGTCAATTAACATAAACTGACACTAATTAACAGAAGCTGGTGGTTAATTAACTGAAAGACATGGAACTGAGGAACAACACAGTCCCAGGTGTGGTGCAAATGGCACGTGAAAGTAATAAGAATACCAACCATTTTTTTCATTCATTCATACATTATCTTCCACTTAATCCTCTACTGGGGTTGCAAGGGGTTTTCCTATACCCACCCAGAGGAGAACGTTTCAGGCCCTGGGCAGAAAAACCCAGGACAGGGTGCCAATCTATCGCTGGGCACACTCACTGATAGGGACACACACACACACAAACTATGTGGGGCAATTTAGAGCATTCAATTTATCTTGAATCCATGTTTTTGGACTGTGGGAAGAAACTGGAGGAAACCAATACAGACAACGGGAGAACATGGAATTTCGATTTGTCCCTGGAATCTCCAGCGCTGAAAGATGAATGTGCTAACCACTAAGCCACCGTGTTACCCTTAACTATGTTTTTTTTCCTACAAATATTGGCATCACTTCTCAACTGGATCAAAATAATCTGTGAAAAAAACACATCACATTTCCTTTCAAAATATTAACAAAAATCTGGCTTGTATTAAAAGTACATTAATTGAAAAAAAAAACCAGCCTATTCTAATGTTTTTTGTCATGTAGAAATAAGAGCCTAAATTGTCACTCATATTTGAAATTGGAAAATACACTACAAGGGATCTAAATGGTAAATGCATACATTTTTATTCTAAACATTATTTTTTAAAGTCTCCTCTTCAGGTTGTCCCACATGCTTTCTATGGAATTTAGATCAGGGACTCGAATGGTCATGGCATAACCTTGATTCTTTGGTCAGTGACCTATTTTCATGCTAATTTTAAGGTGAGCTTTGAATCATTGTCAAGCTGTAAGATCTGCCATGGCCCAGTTTATACTAAAAAGACCAAGTTTTTTTTTATATAATTTCTACTGGTACTCACTATAGTCCCTGTAACTGTCACAGAACAAACCCAGAACAACTGAGTAACATCAGACCCTTAGCACACTTTGTTTGGTGACAAAGTAATCGATATGGTTTTTATCTGACTACACAGATATTTTATTCATTTATTTAATGTTTACTTTGATTTATTGTTTTTTTTTTTTATTTATTAACAATTCTATTGCATTTTAAAACAGTCGTTATATATTATGTATATATGCAGATTCTTAACTCTCTTATCTTAATTAGAGGTTTTTTTTTTTTTACATCTAGCAAAGCCTTGTGTTCTATGCCATGCCAATTAATATACTTGCAGCTCTTTAGTTTGATGCTGGGACATTAAATCTCATACATTGTGTTTGTTTGAAGTAGCTTCCTAATATTAAGTGGAAGACACAGATTAAGTGCAAAATAATGAATAAATGAATTTGGAAAAATAATATTAAAATTAGGCAGTACGGCTTAGTAGTTAGCATGCCTTTTACCACTGAGGATCCCGGTTCGAATCTCAATCTGTGTGAAATTTCCATGTTTTTTTTCGTGTCCGGTGGGTTTTCTCCGGATCCTCCCACAGTCAACATGGCTTCAAGATAAAATAGCTGCCCTAAATTCTTTCATTCATACATTTATTCATTTATCTTCCGCTTTATCCTATACTGTATTAGGGTCGCAGGGGGGTTCCCCATGCCCATCCAGGGGAGGAGAATGTTTAGGGCGCTGGGCAGATACACCCAGGACAGGGCGCCAATCTATCGCTGGGCACACACTCACACACACAGACACGCACACAAACACACTCTACATGGGGCAATTTGGAGAACTCAATTGACTTGATCCATGTTTTTGGACTGTGGGAGGAAACCGGAGAACCCGGAGGAAACCCACGCAGACACGGGGAGAACATGGAAACTCCACCCAGATGGGGATTCGAACCGGAAATCCCTAGCGCTGAGAGGCAAATGTGCTAACCACTAAGCCACGGTGCCGCCCTGCCCTAAATTGTCCTATCAAAATTGCCCCTGTGTGCGAGTGAGTGTGCCCAGTGACCGTTTTGTGCGTTTTCTGCTCAGCACCAGAAATGTTCTCCCCTGGATGGGCATGAGGAACTCCTCCACGACCATAGTCCCAAGTACAGGATTAAGTAAAAGATAATAAAATGAGATTAGAAGATCCAAATTGACATATCTCAGTCAGAGCTTATAAGCTTTTATAACAGTTGTCATTTTCAGGTAAAGCATTTGTTTAACACAAACGTTATAAGATGCTAGTCTCTGTAATAAGGTAATGAATATTTAAAATATATCATTTATAAATTTAAAAATAGATTGTCACTTTGTGTTGGAAGGCCTCATGGCATGTTCTTATAACACTTTATGTGTGGCTATGTACATCTATGGACATTAGTAAAGGCTTATGTATTGTAAAAGTATGTAAAGCATTTTGGATACTTTATAAAGCTTTACAAATGTGTTAATAATGCAGTATGCATTCAAGATTTAGGTAAAGTGTTCCTGAAACTTTTTCTATTACTGAGAAGAAGCCAAAGCAAGGCATAAACAGTCATGGGCTTGTGGTTAAGAAATCAGCCTTGTGACCTGAAGGTCTCCAGTTCAATTCCCGGTCCCACCAAGTACTATGGCTGAAGTGCCCTTGGGAAAGGCATCTGACAAAGTTGCTCCCTGGGCGCCGTATTCAAGGCTGCCCACCCCTCTGTGCATGTGTGCTTACTTTACCAGTGTGTCTATATGTGTGTGTTTCACTGCATGGATGAGTTAAATGTGGACAACAAATTCCTGTGTGTGTGTGCACAGTAGGCAATTATTTGTATTTGTATTTATTTTATTTATCAGAGACAATGCACATCATATACATTAGCCTGAAATAAAAACAGGAGAGATGCATTGTGCCAGGTTATAGCAATAAGCTAATTTCCACCTGTAGTCCCTGGACAGGTTGATGTTTAAACAGAAAATTTTGTACAATAGAAATTCAAATCACTTTATCACTTTACTTTATAAACATATATCACAAATGCACATAACTAATGCATAATATTTCATCAGACTAGTGCTAACCTAGAACTAGTTTACGGGCAGCGACTGAAATGATTAAAACAGAGCCAAATGACAGGGGGTGATAATGTAGCCCAGAATAATCAAAAACAAAAGAGAAAAATTGAAAAGCGATAAAACAATTTAAAACAAAGAAAAGCAAAAAATGTATTGCTTAATCTATAACAAATGATAAAACAAGATTTTTGTATAATGTACAGTAGAGGAAATAAGTATTTGATCCTTTGATCCTGCTGATTTTAAAAGTTTGTACTCTGACAAATAATTAAACAGTCTATGATTTTATTGTGACTTCATTTTAACAGTGAGAGATGGAATATCAAAAAGAAAATCTAAAAAATGAAATAATATTTAAATAAAAAATAAGTTGCATTTCATTGAGGGAAATAAGTATTTGATTCCCTAAAAACCATGAAAAATGTTTTCACAGACCACTGACACCCTAATCTCAGTAAAGATATTACCTGCATGAGAAACACTTGTCCCAAATTATCACCTGTATAAAAAGCCACCTGCCAACTCAGTGACACTCCAACATCTCCACAATGGGCAGGACTAAAGAGCTGTCTGAAGATGTGAGGGACAAAATTATTGACCTATACATGGCTGGAATGGGCAACAAAGCAATAAGTAAGAAGCTGAATGAGAAGTTGACAAATGTTGGTGCAATTATTCGAGTAAGTGGAAGAAGTACAACATTATTGTCAATTGACCTAGACCTGGAGCTCCATGCAAGATATCACCTTGTGGAGTCTCATTGGTCATGAGAAAGGTTGAAAATCAGCCAAGAACTACACAGGAGGAGCTGTTTAATGATCTCAAGGCAGCTGGGACCACAATCTAAAAAAAAAAAAACATTTGTAATACACAGAGACATAATGGTTTAAAATCCTACAGTGAACACAATTTTCCTCTGCTCAAGAAGGCTCACATTCAGGCCCACCTCAAGTTTGCCAATGAATATATTAATAACTTTGGGAGAGACTGGGAGAAGGTGGTGTGGTCAGATGAGACCAAAATTGAGCTCATTGACCTCAACTCAAATTGACATGTTTGGAAGAAGAAAATTGCAGAATATGACCCTAAGAATACCATCCCCACCATCAAGCATGGTGGTGGAAGTATTATGTTTTGGGGGTGTTTTCTTCTAAGGGCACAGGTCAACTTCACCACATCGATGGGAAGATGAACAGGGCTATGTATTGCAAAATCCTGGGTGACACTGAAAATGGGTCATGGATGGCTCTCGACACAAAACATACAAGTACAGCCAAGCAAACAAAGGTGTGGCTCTATAAGTCTCCTGATCTCAATCCCATTGAAATTCTATGGAGAGAGCTAAAGATTTGCGTTTCCTAATGCATGCCTATAAATCTTAGTATAATATTAAATCAAAGTATTTGGAGATGATCTGCAGAGAGGAGTGGGCCAAAGTGTGTGCAAACCTTAAAAATCTACAAGAAATGTCTGGCTGCTGTGCTTGCCAACACATTTTTAGCCACCAAGTATTAAATGATGTTTTACTAGGGGGTCTAATATATATTTCCTTCAATGAAATTCAAATGTTTTTTTTCTCATTTCATGTAATTTTCTCAATTTTTCTTTTGATATTTTATGTGTCACTGTTAAAATAAAGCTGGCATAAAATTATGAGATGTGTAAGTTTTTAAAAATAAAAAGTTTTTTTGTATTAAAACTTATTACTCTTATAAAGTCTGTAGAAGATCAAATACATATTCCATCCACTGTATAACAATGCTTAATGGGTATTTAGGTCTTATCTGATAATCAGCTGGACAGTTAAGATGCATTTATTTACTAATGAGAGTAAATTGAGCTGTCTGATTTTTTTTTTCAAACAGACTTTAACTTGCAGCTGTTTCAGCTCAGCTACATCCTATAGACCGTCAGCACATCCTCCACGCTCACCACACACCAGACAAATTAACTGCATTCATGATTCTCTGTTTTATGACTTCCTCTGCAGGTTTTATTTGTCTAGTAAAAGAAGCTTCCAGCTTTGAATTAAAGGCAGCTGAATGATCGGGTCAGAAATGCATCGCCTATCTAGAGTGTTTATGGGCTGCATGCTAGTGGAAATGCTAATGCTAATCACCTCCTGGAGGTAGCTGTGGTGGGCCAGACTGTCAGCACAGCAACTTCAGAACTCATAAAGCTCAAATCCGACGGTTCCGTCTGCACTGCCGAAGTGGTTCATTATATGCTGTCTCAGAGGTTATGAATGTGAAATGAGTTTTTTCGTCATTTTGGAGAGATTTGAGATGACGTTTAGGATTTCTGCCTTTTACTGCTATTGCAGTGTAAGAAGAAAATGCTTGTAAAATCCAGGATTTGACTGAACAGGGGCTGTGAAGGGTTGATAAACTTTTGTTCTCTTCCTGACAACTCTCAATCTTATATGGCTCTGAAAATCCCAAATATTTTTTGTTTTGTTTTGTTTTGTCTTTTGAATTTTATTTATTTATTTTATTTATTTTGTCTAACTTCATCAGACAAAACCAGTACTAAAATGAATCCTAACAATAACAACAAAATGAAACAAATTCTAGATAACAAGAACCAAATCAAACATTAGAAGAAAATGTTAGATTTAGAAATGTATTTATAAAAAAATAAAAAAACATTTGTATCACATAAATGTTCGTCAGGGAAACGGTGTCTTGGTGGTTAGCACGTTCACCTCTCAGCGCTAGGGATATAAGTTCAAATGCCAATCTGGGAGGACTTTCCATGTTCTCCCCGTGTCTGCACGGGTTTCCTCTTGGTTTTCCGATTTCCTCCCACAGTATAAAAACATGGATACAAGAAAAATTGAATACTCTAATTTGCCCCATATAGCTGTGTGTGTGTGTGTGTGTGTGTGTGTGTGTGTGTGTGTGTGTGTGTGTGTGTGTGTGTGTGTGTACCCAGCGATAGATTGGCGCTCTGTCCTGGGTGTATCTGCCCTGTGCCAGAACACTCTCCCCTGGATTGGCATGCCCCCCATGATTTACTGAATCCAGAGGATTTACTGGAAGATAATGAATTAATGAATGAAATGATTGAATAAATACCTATTTGTGGAATTATATTATGGCATAAGAAAAAAAAATCGTTTTTTACTCATCCACATTCAGACAGAATGTGTACAAATGTACACACCATCATGACAAATTCCTATAGAATAAAAGTATAAAATCAGAGTTTAATGTTTCATCAATAATGGTAAGCCATGAAGCTCTGCCCATTCTATGCAGCAAAACAGGCCCAAATAATAAAAATAACATTGCAATGTTTTATAGATAGGATATGTTTCTTATGCTAGAATGCTGTAGGGTTTTTTTTTTATCCAAATGTAACACTTAATTAAGACCAAAATATATAGATGGGATCATTAA